>JAMPIV010000576.1:1357500-1789579 GCA_024509875.1 Oreohelix idahoensis | reverse complement strand
TAATGTACAGCTCTGAAACATGAACAACCAAAAAGCTAAAGGCTTTCATAAATGGATGCTTGCGTAGAACAGAAGGATACAAGTGGTATGACAAGGTCACTAATGTGAAACTGACGACCCAGATAAGTGCAAGCGGATAGGAGACACATTTAGGACAACTGTTGATAGCATTACAGTGAAGTCCTTGTTCTAGCTTTTTAACCTTTAGCACGCTGCATTCTTTGGCGAAAATTTTCGCCTCCAGCTACATTCTTTTTCACAGCGTCCGTTTTTATAGTGGGTGACTTGTAATGTCTATAGTTTTTGTGTTTCTTGGTCAATTGCTATCATTTTTGGAATTTATATAAATAAATGAATGGTGAATCTGATGATATAAAATTTGCTTGTGTACATGTTAGATGTGATAGGAAGAGAGGAAAGGAAAGATGAAAAAAACGAAAAAAAAAATTAAAAAAAAAATAATAAATTTTTTTTGAATTTTAAAATTAAAAAAATTTTTTTTTTAAATAGCCAACAAATGCAGAGTCCATATCCCTTGCATCTCAATGAAAGTCATTTGACCAATAGACCAATACAAATCAAATGACGATCTTTTTGTTACACCCATCATCAGTAGCAAAGCAACAAACGCCCTCGTCAGCAGTGACATTCGGCCGAAACCCTAAACCTTTCCGATAAACCTAATCCTAAGCCCTAAAATTATACATACTAGCAATGCCATTCTACTTTCGTTTCCATCTCGGCCATCAAACATATTCTGAGAACCGATATCAGCGCTTATAAAGACAAAAATCTCATGGACACCGCATGGCGTCAGAATCCAATAAAATTAGAGTGAAAATGGCCGCGTGCTCGACGGCGATTGATTTCGATTTTTAAAATTTACAAAAAATAAACGCGAATACACCCATCACTTTTCTAAGATCGGAAACGGAAGCTAACTCTCATGCAAATAACATTACAACTTAACATCCGGGGGCTGAAATCATGTGTACACAATTCATAGTGCTAGAAACGATGATATCCGCAGTCGACTGCAGTCGCCTCCAGCTGGGAGAGCATAGGTGACCTTCGTCGACTGTGATCGACAGCAGCTTGCTAAAGGTTAAGTTTTTTTCTGTCTTTTATTTTATTGATGGATCCTGCTGTTGTCCATGCTTTGACCTGGTGTTCTGTTTCCCAGTACTTCTTCACATGCTTCATTCCAAATAATAATAAAGTGGTCTCCTGTACTTGCTACATACATCTTCCAGCTGTTGGAGCACTTGGTATGTTTGTTGGATATTGTGACCATAAATTTGTCTCTTGTTTCTTGAGTTCTTAGATGCCCTACATTAAACTTCTGTCTATAGCTAAGTTCAGTTGTATATCTCTTGAGTTTCATCTTTATGGCTAACAGAAGATGGTGACTGCTTTCTGTGTTTCTTTAAATAGTATTAGAGCAACCCCTTCACTGTGGAGGGCACTTTCTTCCTCAAGTCCTGAGGACAGCACCATTTTCTCCTGTAATCAGTTTCTTTCTCTCTATGTCCTACCACCTTGTCTTGCAGAGTCCCAGGATATCAATCTTGTAATTCCACATTTCTGCTGCCACCTGTGCAGTTTTCCCCATGTTCATTTAAAGTATGAACATTCCAGTTGCCAATGCTGAAGATTTTCCTGAAAGAAATAAGGTCAGTCATCAACCCAGACTCCTTTAGGCTTTCTCTGTGTTGCATCACGAGCCTCCGTACCCGAGCACCTTCTTCTGTCTTGGATGGCTGAACTGACTTATTGTTTGTTAAAGTTTTAGTGGTTTTAAGAATTTTCTACAGGATAGGGATGACCGGCCACATGCCCACCCCTCCTTAGTTGTCTCTTAGAATATGTGTGGTAGGTTGCGTATTCATATTCTTTGCTCACACATAGGCAATGGTAAGATACAGTATCTACTTTTGTTTACCTGACTAGCTACACGTTAACTAACCTTGAGTTGTTAGCCACTGGTGTTGCTGACCTTGAAGAAGACCTTGACCCATGACCTCTCAGGTGATCAACCAAAGTTCTTCGAGTGAAAATTGTGTTCTGAAATGAACAAAGAGTATTTCCTTTTTGTCATTTACTTAGGCCATGGACATGCAATTGACATACCAAAGTGTATCATGGACATTTAGTAAACTAATAGTAAAAGTGCTGGAGGCCACAGCGATGTCGTTGTAATGAAAAATTTAAAAATACTACAAATAACCAAAAAGAGTGTAAAGGATGTCCTAAACGAAGCCAATGTGTAAAGAAAGCTTATTTCCCTAGTTAAAAACAATCCACTTTCTTTCGGCTCGTGAGAAGATGAGAAAAAAAAAAGGATGAAAGGGTAAAACGTAAAAGGATTTCGCTACACACCCATTGAGGCATATTGGGAATATGGTGTTAGGTCCATATTTTCTTGACCATCGGCATATTAGGGGTGATGTGGTCAGCGTCACGCCTTAACCTTCCTATGGTTGCTCTGGTACCCAATTCATGAGGCTGGGTTGACCCGGAGACGTTTACGGTCTCAAAATACCACCTCAACTGGGGATCGAACCATGGACCACCGAGCTAGGAAGCCAATGCACTAAGAGAAGATAAACTGGAAAATATTGTGACAACAGCAAAGACTGTAGGAAAAATAGATAACGGACTACAAAGAGAAAATATACTGGGCAATCTGACATCAAGACAGAAGTCTACAACAGAACTGATAAATAGTAATAGAGACCGGGAGTTGTGGAGACACATGATCACCTATGCCAGCGCATGGTACTTGAAAAAGACAAGACAAAGAAATCATCATCATCATTATTACCCTTTAGCTCCTGGTGGAGTACAGACCTTCAACTAGTTCATGCCAAGATCTGTACTGTTCCATCCATTCAAGTTCTTTCCTTGTCTCCATTATCCTTTGTAAGTCTGTCTCAAATTTCCTTCTCCCCATGTTTTTAGTTTTAGTGCATAACGCTGGAAATATCATCATGTAAAAGATGATGATACAGAAACTACAGCTACAAGAACACTTTAGTGCAGGCTTCCTGCAAGGGAATAACTATGTCAATCCTATATATAAAATCCCAGCTTTTTCTGTCAGTGTGTAATGCTAAGGGATGCAACTTTGGTTCAAAGTTAGACATTAATTGTATTGTTTCCCTTATATGTGCTCTCCCGAAAATAGTAACACTTACCAAAAAAGAATGCGCAAATGACGATGTGCACAAAAATATATTTATAGAATGTGTGATCCTGTATACACACATTGGGATCCTCGCTGCTGCTACGTAGTTCGTGTACTGTGGTGATGCATAGTGGTTTTTTTCAATACTTTTGAATAAGTAAAATTGCTGTTAGGTATTGGTGCTTTTGAATTTCATTCTTGTCTTATGACGGGCTTTTACACTATTTAACAAATCAAATGGTAGGGATTCAGTTTTCCCCTAACACTGCTACTAAATATTTGAAACAGCTAATAGTTAGTTACCAAATATTCCAAGTACCCCTTGGAAAACTTCTCGTACCCCCTGGTAAGCGTACTCCGTGCTGGGAACCTCTGCTATTAAGTGTATGAGAAACCGGGATGAGAGATATTAGGGAGGCACTGTCGGTTATGGTTTGTTCAGGCTACTTTCTCCTTTTATGCGCTCACGTCAGGGCTTTGTATAATCAAACCACTTTTATGTTAGCGTTATACTAAGTATTATGGTTGAATTTAGCCTGACAAATCCTCAACCACCCCCTTTACTACTGAACTCCCCCTTGTTGCCAATTTCCCTTATCGCCACCTTGGATCCTCAAAACGCCCAGGGGGGAGGCAGTACTGCTCACTTTGGGAACCACCGCTCTAATCACTACCCATAAATAACACCAAAATTATGCAAAAATTACTAACCTCAAAGGTACTATCTCTATTCTGGCCGCTGGATTCTGGCCTATGATTTGACATACTGAAGTCTGGAACAGGAGTGGAGGCACGGGAATCAGTGCCATGAACGACTGTACCGTTTGCCACTGGAGAATGCCCTTGTCTCTGGTGCTCCAACACTACAAAAGGGGGTAAAATAGCTATATTAAAAATTAATTTCACCATATACAACAGCAAGAGAGAAACCTGTTGATAGCTTTACAAGGCAGTCTGTTACATCTCATTTTACGCACCGTGATGCATTCATTAGTTGAAACATCGCTGTGCTCAAATGAGAGTACACTTGAAATCGCATTGCTTGGTTAAGAAAATTACGTCATATAAAATAATTATGCAGACGCGCACGAGAAGCAGAAGTTGACTTTTGCTGGGGTCTTTTGGGCTATGTTCTCAAGGTGTCAAGACTTGTGTGTGTGAGCTCCTGTTGAAGTATTTTGATGTCTGCTGTTCTACGTACAGTTTCATAGGATGTCTGCATTTAATTGAATGCCAGAAAATGTGTGGCGATTGACAGGAGAGCATTTTAAATTACTACAGCTTAATATTTTGACAATGTCGCTGTAAAACACGGTAGAGCGGACGTAGTAGACGGCTACATTCATTTGATGTGTTCTAGTCTATGAAGGCCTTGTGTAGATGGCTAGTTTTGCATTTGATCATCCTTGATTATCACGTACAAATGGATCTGTTTATCGAATCATTAATTAACTGTCTGTGTCGACGAGAGTGCCTGACTTAATTTTGCAATTACTGTTGGCTTTTGCATTGGACTGTCTCTAGACTTCACTTGGCTATATTACAACTACTACTACCACTACCAGTATCTAAACCACAAATAATAATGCAACGCAACACCATCCTTGTTGTGCAATCCTCAGGGTAAGAAAGATAGATGGAGACCAAAAAAAAAAAAAAAAAAAACCATAGGAACGGGAATTAGACACAGACATGAAGAAGATATGGGATAGATAGCACACCACAGGAAGGCTTTGGGTGTATTTTGTTGATGACCTGTGCTCAATATATGAGTAAGTAACCCATCAAAACGTGATAGGAAATAATTATGTTGTCCTTTTTTTTGCTGCATGTCCTGACGACGGCACTAAATTCTCCTCTGGTCATTTTATTTCTTTCTTTTCATTTCAACTTTAACGGATCTTTGCAGACAAACTTTATCATGACCTATGGTCAATGCAGCACGGACAAATTGCAAGGTCTGCATGCTTACCTTTAATGTGTTCAGTTTAGCTTTCATGGTGCAATGCACGTCATTTCTGTGATTTCCTGAAAACACAGATTGTCTTTTTAATGGATGTTCAATTTTGCTGTCACGGTGCAATACAAATTTTTCCAAAAAGGTGGCGCGATTATTTCACTGTTCATTACACGATTTTTCACTTTGCCAGGGAGTCGGAGTGGCTAAGAGGTATGGCATCCGCTTCTAATTCTTAAGGTACCGGGTTCGCTCCCAGTTCTTCTTTGATCCTTAGCCGCCAACCATCAAAGCAGTCAGTGGCCATCACACCTGGTGGTGTCTTGTAGGGCAGCAACAAATTGATTCCACTTTGCTCGATTGGTAGCCATCCTTTGTACAGTGCATCAACTCTGGTTCATTCTTTGCATCTCAGCCCCCACAGTCCTCCGCCAAGTTGTTTTTGGTTGGCCTCTCTTTCGTTTTCCTTCAGGGGTCCATAGCATAGCTGTTCTTGTGATGGCATCGGGGTTTCTTCTGAGGACATGGCCAACCCAACTCCAGCGTCTGCCAGCTATGATGGTGTGCATTTCCTCTTGCTTGCTCCGAGTAAGCAGATCTAGGTTGGTGATGGTATTCGGCCAAAAGATTCGGAGAATTTTTTCTTAGGCATGTTGTGTGAAAAGAGGACAATTTCGACATTTCCTTCTATGTTACTCTCCAGCATTCCACACCATAGAGAAGCACAGAAAGCACACAGCTCTGATATAATCTTAATTTTGTGCTTGTGCTGTACTGAGAGGACTTCCAGATGTTGTTTAGACTGTAAAAGGCTGTTCTTGCTTTGTTCATTCTGTTGAACCAGGCCAGGAGGAAGACAGCCGATAGGATAGTCTGGCACTCTCTCTTCCAAACCTCTACACCTCACGGTAGAAGGGGAACGACTAAGTAAGTAAGATTATAAATTATGAGCAAGTAACCTGGCGAGAAGTAAGTACGAGAAGTAAGTATTCTTTTTGCTGCATGTCCTGATGACGGCACTAATGATCCTGTGGTCATTTTACTTGTTTCCATTTTCCTTCAGAAGTAAATCATTGAACTTATTATGTACAATGATGCTTCTCTAGCTAAATATATAAGGTGTAGGTAATTATACATACTGAGGAAAACATGGAAAGAACTTGAGCACATGGCACGGAACAGGAAGACTTGGCATGTGTTTGTTGAAGGCCTATGCTCCCCTGGGAGCTAAAGGGGATTAATTGATTGAATTATACATACTAACCCTCATGAACTCTGCTTAACTTAAAATGGGAAAAATTCCAGAAATTAACTGGTATTAATATTTCTAAAGCAAACGACACTGAGAGATGGGAAGAAATGTGTGTTATCTCAATCAGGGTACAATTCAGTTTCCATGCCGCAATGCACGGCTTTTCCGTAAAAGACTGCACGTGTGGTGGAAATATTTTTAGGACTGGGGACTTCTATATAAGAGGATTAGAAAACAGACTCATTCACGCCCACGGCGACCGTTGCCTCAATTGGCTGTGTGTGGTGTACCCGGAAACGGGACCTCCCAGTACTGAGGCACAGTTAAGTCCCCGATGTCACTTATCGGTGCAGAGTTGAGAGAGATGGCTGAGCATCACAATCCCCCCTGTGTTGCAGCATGATGAGAACCCAGCATTGCACACTGAGCTTGGGGGGATCACTTGGGCACCAGACTTAATACTGGCTCTTGACTGGATGGCCGCATGCAGGAGATTTCTACAATGGAGGGTTGGCAGGTGGTGGGTATCTGGAAGTGGCTCTGTGCAGGACGTGAGGATTCCTTGGGAGAGCCCAGAACCAGAGCACAGCTGTTACGCACGGATCATTATTATTTTTCGTTTGTATAAACATTTTTTCATATGTATGATCATTTTTTTGACTGAAGTGTGTATTATGTTTTCTATGGTCAAAGGGACATAATCCGAGTTATCGAGACTACAATTTGTTAGGAGTTGCCTTCTCTTGTATAGAGACACGTTCGGTCTATAATTTCTTGAACGAAGCGTGACCACATCTCCTTATTTGGTAGTATCAGTCAACTATGGTAGATGTCTGAAACCTTTCTTAACGCTTCTTTTCATGACCATAAAAGGCGCGACTGTGTAAGACTTTTATCTCGAATGTTCTTCGAATCGTCTTATTGTGAACGGCAACTCAGAGATTGTCGTTCTGCGCATGTCAAACCGGGAGTTCGTTCTGTGTGTTCCGCCCAGTTGGGGCAGTTTAGAAATGGTTTAAGAAGCGAGCAGACGCAACTGCGTCTTGTGATTCTCTGAGGGAAATACAGTGTCTTAGTGAGTTAGTTAGCTAACTAGACTATTTCCCAGTATTATGCAGCCTGCCTGGAGGCGGATGCTCATCTTTTGATTTTGGTAGGGCAAATAAATGTATCCAATGCAGTACTTTATTTGATCCGAAAACCGTTAGTACTCTAAGCTGTGGTCATCCTTTGCCCGCTCTTCCTGCTAATGTTGCTCATGATGGGAGAGGTTCTCTTATATTACATAAGGGGCTAGTAAATAGTAATCCAGTCTCAGTGTTGTTTGATTCTGGATGTACTACTGTCGGCGTTAGGCAATCTCTTGTAGATCCATCCTGTGCTACAGGAAAAGTCATCAAATGTGTCACATTTGGTGGCACGTTAGAAAAGTATCCTACTGCTATAATACACATTGCTACTCCTTTCTTCACGGGAGAGGTCCACGCGTGTCTACTTCCAAACCCTATTGCGGACCTTATTATTGGTCGTATTCACGGAGTTAGGGAATGTACCCCACAGCAGATTGCTGTTTGGGAAGAGCAAAACATTGAAGCTACCAATGCGGTGGTCACAAGAGCACATGCTCTGGATCCACCTCAAACTTCATTAACTAATAATGATGAAGTAAATGACCAAGATAGTCACTTGACTATTACACGTGACTCATTTATCAAATTGCAAGAAGAAGATCCTTCTTTACAAAAATTCTTCATTCTAGCAAAAAAAGGTGATCCTAATCAGAACACTAATAGGAAATCTTGGATTTCTATGAAGAACGGCGTACTTGTACGTATGGTACAAGACTCGACTACGTCCACTCATTCACAAATTCTTGTGCCTAAGAGCATGAGATTGCAAATATTGCAACATGCTCATGACTCGCAATGTGCTGGACATATGGGTTTTTCCCGTACAAAGTCGAGGGTTCTTGCGGCTTTCTTTTGGCCATTTGTGAGCAAGGACATACGAATGTACTGTCGCTCTTGCAAAGTATGTCAGGAGGTCAAATCTAAAGGACCACGACATGCTGCGCCTATCCAGGCTGCTGACATTCCTATTCGCCCTTTTCAAAAAATGGCAATAGATATTATCGGTCCTTTTAGAATTAAGTCGGCTAGAGGACATCAATTTATCCTTACATGTGTCGATATGTGCACACGTTGGCCAGAGGCAATACCTCTCAAGAGCATCTCAACTGCTGATATCGCAGACGCTCTTTGGCTGATATTTTCTCGCTTGGGTTTTCCCGGAGAAATATTGTCAGACCATGGCACTCAACTTATATCAGACACTATGTCACAGGTAATGTCTATGCTACACATTAAAAGGTCTCTCAGCAGTATCTATCACCCAATGTCTAATGGGTTGGTCGAACGTTTAAATAGGACTCTGAAAACTTTACTTGGTAAAATAACTGAGGATCATCCTCAGGATTGGGACAGGGTCTTACCCGCGGCTCTCTTTGCGTATAGAGAGGTCCCCAATGAACATACGGGGTTTTCCCCTTTTGAACTTGTCTTTGGCGCGCAACCGCGCGGCCCTATGTCTTTACTTCACGATCTAATCACTGCCGATAATATTAGCGATGAGACTCAATCTTCTTATGAGTACGTCATTGCTCTTAGGCAAAAGATCATCGAGGCATGCAAACTAGCAACTTCGTCTTCAGAATTTGCTAAAGAAAAGGCAAGGCAGTTTGCAAATAAGAATAGATGTCTACGACAACTTTGTCCAGGTGACAAAGCTCTCGTTCTACTTCCTTCAAGGGAGAACAGACTTCTAATTGCATGGAAAGGTCCATATGCAATAGTCTCCAAAATTTCTGATGTCGACTATGTTGTCGATATTGATGGAAAGCATAAAACTTTCCACATATATATGCTCACAGAATTTTATGAAAGACCTGACTATTTGCAGCCTATTTTCCAGGCTACGGACAATTCACAAGCAACTCATGGTCAGTACTCATCTCTGTCAGTTATACAGGATGAGGAAACTACTTTTTCTGATGTCAATCTTCCTCTTTCTATGGTCCCACTTTATTCTACGGAATCTTGGAAAAACGTGACCGTTTCTCCAAATCTTTCCGCTGAGGAACATCGACAAGTTTCTTCGATGTTGCAAACATTTCAGGATGTTCTTACAGACATCCCGGGACACACACATGTCATAGAACATGACATTGTGCTAACTGATCACAATCCTATCAGAGTCAGACCATATCCAATACCTATTCATTTCCAGTCTCAAGTCGAAAAAGAGTTGGATGAAATGATACGTTTGGAAATCATTGAACCATCCACTTCAGCATACTCTTCGTCTATGGTTATTGTTCGAAAGAAGGATAATAACATTCGCATTTGCGTAGATTATCGCAAATTGAACCAAGTTACGAAGTTCGATGCTGAACCTATGCCTTCATTAGAAGAGCTACTCAATAAACTTTCTAATTCTAGATTCTTTACCAAACTAGATTTGTCTAAAGGTTATTGGCAAGTCCCGCTAACTGAACGTGCCAAACCTTTTACAGCTTTTTCTACACCTAGGGGTTTATTCCATTGGAATTTCATGCCTTTTGGTCTTATGAACGCCCCTGCTACATTCGTACGCATGATGCGGCGAATTCTCGCATATCGTACAGATGTCATAGCATACCTAGATGATATCTGTCTATTCAGTGATTCTTGGGAAGATCACTATTTGGGTTTATACGAATTACTGTCTACTCTTCGCGAGTATAACTTGACTGCAAAACCCTCTAAAGCCTTTATAGGATTTAGCGAGATTTCTTTCCTAGGTCATCGGGTTGGTCATGGTCTTTTAAAGACAGAGGACCACAATGTTTCAAAAATACTTAACATTTCGGTCCCTAAGACGAAGAAACAAGTAAGGAGTCTATTAGGTTTGATTCAATTCTACGGACGATTCATTCCGAATCTGTCCTCCATTATGGCACCGCTTTCTACTTTATTGAAGAAAGGGTCGCCTAATCTGATCCGCTGGTCTAAAGAATGTCAATCCTCATTGGACCAGGTTAAAGCCCTATTTTCATCTCCACCTATTCTTAAGTTACCTACTATTGAGAAGACTTTTGTTCTTCGAAGTGACGCCTCGTCAACAGGGATTGGGGCAGCACTAATGCAGGAGTATTCTGATACTTTGCATCCGGTGATGTATATCTCTAGGAAATTAAACGCTGCAGAAAAGAATTACTCGGTTTTAGACCGTGAGTTATTGGCTATGGTATGGTCTATTCTGAAGTTACAAAGATTTCTTCTAGGCGCACATTTCATTGTGGAAACCGACCAGAAAGCGCTTACTGCTATTCAGAGCAAAAACTTGAAGAGCTCGAGGTCCACTCGTTATGCCATAGCTCTTCAACCATTTCATTTCTCGGTTCGAGCTATCCGTGGTTCGGATAATGTAATGGCAGACATTCTGTCCAGATGTCCACACGATTCCACATGATTCTTCTGTCATATATATATATTTCCTGATATACAGTCCAATGTTATAATGACATGTTAGTAGATTTTGTCTCACTTTTTTTTTTGAGGGAAATTTATAACATTGTACCATGTAATTATCTAAGAAGGCTTAGTTAGTGATATACGGGCCAAAAGATCACTCGGCCACATTTAAATAAATTATTTTCAGGATTGTATTAAGAAATTTACCAGTTGTCTTTAAGATTTGTGTTATTGATATTTTCGCAGCACATCATTGAAGTCTGCGAGTTTATGTCCATTGTGGAACTTTGAGGATATCAAGTCCTGTCCTACATTGGGAGCGGATGATGTCCACATCTTCTTCTATTGAATGTTTTATGTCACCGAAGAGCAACACATGTATTACTTATTAATTACTGTTCATGGTTGATTTTCCGAAATAAGGTAATTCCTCTTGTATCGAACTTTATGCTATCGTCTAGAGGTTCGTCATTTTGTCGCCTATTTGCTCGCCTGTGTGATGCAAAATGGAGAGGTACTTTGACTAGGATTAAGTCACCGGTATCTGTATACCTGAACTAGTTAAATATATATGGGTCGCTCTAGACCAACAAGACTGTTGTCTGTGTTCCAGGATTCGTTATATCAGAGATCACGTCCAAGTCAGATGGTTAGACTTAGGAACATTATAAAGGTCGAGCTGACCTGTAGCCCATGTATGCTATTCACGTGCAGACAGTGAACGGACTTATTGTATACAACTGATCTGCTAGCATCAGAATGGGAGCATTTATTATTGTTTATGAACATTGAAGATCTGTAGCTGACACTGTTGCAGAAGTTATAGAAATTATTATTATTTATACAGCTTCACGAACTAGCACTCGATGATTGATGAATTTCTGAATCTATTGAACTGTGATGTCTTATGACGCATATATACAACAGCTATCATTGCTGACTACAGAAATTGTTTTCAATGTGCCATATCATCTTGCTGAACTCGTTAACCATGTTGATGTCATAAGTATCATGACTGTTTTGTGGCGTGCAATAAATGAAAGAAACTTATACAACGAAGTTACCCTTTCTATGACTCTACACGTCATGTTGCCTGTGTGATAACCCATTGAACTGTTCCACTACCACATACACAGCAACATCCTAAATCAGAGAAGACACCTACATCTTACACTTTAACACCAGGTGTCGATAAGGGTGGCAAGTTACCACTTCAGCACAAATCCACCCTTATCAACAGCATTGTGCAAGCTCTGCATAGTTGGAGAGCCCCCTGGATGACGGGGAATGCACAGTGTGCTACCCCACCTATCCCCAACTGCTAACTTAGAACCAGAAGTGGGGTCCTCTGTATGCGTGCCAGGCCAGGATAAAATGCCTGGGAAAGAGACTGGAGCTCAGAACTCCCTAACTCAAAGTTGCAGGATGACAGAAAAGCCATGGGAAAGACAGGGCTATTTTGAAGATAACGCAACCATATTTTCACCATACGAGCTCGGACGCCGCCTCGGTAAACAAGGTCCGCGCAGAGCAGTGACACCCCCAGGCTGCTTGCGAATAGTCTACTACTGGGAACATAAACAGATTAGGGATGAGCCCACTCTCCCGTTGAACAGGTGCTAAAGTCATAGATACTGGGCCAGAAGGCGCACCGGAAACCACAGTATCACGCAACTCGCTTTTTTTTTTTTCTATGGAGAGTACACCGTCAAATAAATCTCGTACTGGTGCTCGCCCTGTGGAGCTCCACCAGGCAGGTGCAGTGCCGGGCTCTGAGCCTCGACAGAGCCCACCCTCAGCTACTGGAGGACCCTCTAGACCAGTGGTGGCCAAGCTAAGGTTGGCCAAGGGCCAGATTATGGTAACGGGTAACACCAGAGGGCCAGACCTATAAAATCCTTAAAAAATAACGTTCTGAGATTTAGTTTTACATATATAATGAACCACGTACAGAGAGCAACGGCAAACTACTGTACTGCACATCTGCCAAGACATGTATACCAGTCTTCGGACTGAAATTACTGTTTAAAAAAAATATAATGAATCTTGTTTTAATTTGTTTTGTAATTTGTAATATGACATGTAATTATTTATTTCAAACATACATTTGTGTGTTATTTCATTGTGAAGAGTGTGGCTTAACAAAACTTTTCACCAGTGATTTGAAGTCTACTTCCATTTGTGACGTAGCAATTCTGAGAACATGGGATAATACAGTCAGTTAATCTGTTTCTGGTCTTGGATTTGATAAGCTTCATGGCAGAAAATGTTGTCTCGCAAAGATATGTGCTACCAAATATAGAGCACACTTTTATGGCCCATTTTCTCAGAAGTGGGTAACGTTCCTTTGGTAGTAATTTCCACAAATCAGCTCCAGTTGCTTCTGTTGTGTTGATGAATGGGTCACATTGGAGTTCAGATAACTGTAATTGTAGTTCTGCTGGCTGAGACTCCCCTGTGCACTTGAATGGGTTGTTAAAAAGTTCCATTTGTGGACGAAACATCTTAAAATCTTGAAATCGACGATCAAACTCAGAAATCAGCTGTTCAATGTCATCTGTGTACCTCCTGAAGTTAACACTCTCTTTCTCAGACAGCTGTTTACAACAATTTGAAAATGAAACAGGTCATTCTTTTGCAAAGACAGACTAAATAGGCTCAGTTTCTTTTTGAAGCCATCAACATGTCCCATCATTTGAAAAATTGTTTGCCTTTTTCCTTATAACTGCAAATTCAGTACATTCAAATGTTGTGTTATATCTGTGAGAAATGCCAAGTGCTGAATGAAATGAATATCTCTGAGTTTATTTTGAAGATCAATTGAACATGGTAAGTTGTCTCGCAGGAAGTCAAATATTTCATCCTTCAGTTCACAAAATTTTAATAAACATTTTCCTCGACTAAGCCATCTCACCTCAGCATGAAGCAGATCACCGTAAACAGAATCCACTTCTTCTAAAAATGCAAGAAACTTCCTGTGAGTTAGAGAGCTGTGTCCTCCTCTGATCAAATTCTTTATTTTCACTACAGTAGCCATAGTGTCATTTAGGTTTATGGATTTTGCACAAAGGGCCTCTTGGTGAACTATGCAATGTAATGTAGGCACGTCAATTTTATTTTGCTTCAAAAGTCCAACAAAACCAGTATTTTTCCCAACCATAGCCTTGCAACAGACAATTTTTCAAACCCACCATATTCTTCCATGGCATTTTGAACTGCAGAAAATATGTCATCCCCTTTACTTGTACCATGCAAAGAACAAACTTTCAGTAATTCTTCAGAAACAGTAAAGTCTTCCTGGATCACTTTAACAAAAATAAGAAGCTAGCTAATGTCTGTGATGTCTGTACTTTCATCAATCGCCAGTGAAAAGTATGGACAATTTTCAATTAAAGATTTCAAGTTCTGGGACAAATGCAAACTAATATCTTCTGTTCTCCTAGCTACGGTTTGTTTTGAAAGAGGTACATTTTGAAATTCTTTTACTACTTTTTCTTCATTGAACGCTTCTGCCATTTGAACTGCACACTTTTTCACAAACTCTCCATCAGTAAACGGCTTTTTTGCTTTTGCAAGCTCATAACTAATCACATAAGACGCCATGAGCGATGATGCCTGAATCTTATTTACATGACTAAATATACTCTTTTGCTGATTCAGTTTTTTCTTCAGTTGTTCAGTCACAAGCTTTCTCGACTCGCCGGCGATGCTCGTCGTTGTTTTTCTGATGATTTGTGATATAGTGACGTTTCAAGTTATATTCTTTCACTACAGCTAACACTTGGGCGCAAACTAAGCACTGAGGTTTATTATCCTTATTGAGAATGAACAAATAATCGAACTCCCATTCTGGTTTAAATGCGCGATTTTCACTGTCCACTTTTCTATACTTAGAAAACATTTTTACAAATGCAAACTCTTATACATGAAAACGTGCACAACAGCTACAAGCCCAGAAGTGTCACTGGCATATTTCTACTTAACACACTTCACAAGACCAACTGTGCACCTCAACTCCTTCCTATTGAAATGTACCTACCATCCACCCCCCACTCCCACGATCACTTTCCCATACCGATGCTAAAGACAAAGCAACATCATTGGATCTCAGAGACTTCCGACCGCAGAAAAGATCTGTCATTGCTTTCAGTTTCTCATTATCAAAGTAGGTACCGACACTGTCTTTGCCTGTCCACGTGCACGATCAGAGATTTGACGTTATCATTTCCGTTTTGTCGGCACTAACTAATAGAGCTCAATTGGTATGATAGAGAAAGAGAGAGAGAGAGAGAGAGAGAGAGAGAGAGAGAGAGCAAAAGAGAGAAAGAGAGTTGGTGGTGTTGTGGGAGGTGGGGAGATGTTAATCGTACATTTTGGGTCTTTTTGGATTTGTTTCTGGTGCCTGTGCGTGCTATTTTGTAATATTTTTTTTAAGCCCAGTGGTCGGAGTATACAGTAATTTTCAATCAACAATAAGAGGCCGGCCAAAACAGGTTGGCGGGCCGGTCAAAACTAGTTGGCGGGCCGGATCTGGCCCGCGGGCCGTAGTTTGGCCACCTCTGCTCTAGACCGTCTTGTGGAGTCAGCAGACGGCGGAGGAGAACTACTGACCAAAACAAAACAGAAAAAGAGAAACCCAGAGTGCCACTTGTCATGATGCACTGGAATGCAGAGGGAGTGAACAGCAAGCAGGCTGGATACAGCAAAAAGACAGAGCTGGAAAACATCTTGTATGAGAAGCAAGTCAGTGTTTGCTGTATCCAAGAGACTCACTTGAAAGCAGATCAAACCTTTAAAATAAGGGGATATCAATGCTTCAGATCCGACAGAAAAGATAGACGAAAAGGAGGAGTACTTACTCTTGTAAGGAATAACATTCCTGCACACGAAAGGAAAACCTTCATGGATGGAGCAGAATATCAGCTGTTGCAGATAAAGGTAGACAAGATGGAAATAGAACTCCTGAACTATTACTGTCCGAACAACAAACCCCTGAGTCTCAGCTCTATACAGGTACCAGCCACCAACTTTATAGCAGTTGGAGACTTTAATAGCCACTCCCAGAGCTGGGGCTATAACCATCTGGATCACAGAGGTGAAGAGGTTGAAACTTGGCAAGATGATCACTCCCTAATCCTAGTCAATAATGCCACAGATACTCCTACCTTCTACTCCAGAGGATGGCACACAACTTCAACACCAGATCTTGCCTTCTCCACACCAGATATAGCTGGATCTATTAGTAGAGAAGTAGGAGACCAACTAGGGGGAAGCGACCATCGCCCAATCTTTCTTACTGTCCAGAGTGCAACTCTCAGTACAGGCCCAGCCATTACAAGATGGAACTACAAAAAAGCCAACTGGGGTTTATTCAGGCATCAGGTGAACACGCTGCTGTCTACCCTCAAGGTACAGAACAGAGACATTAATGAAGTGGTAAAAGACTTCAACAGATGCATACTACAAGCTGCAAAAGAAACCATTCCCAAAGGATGCCGGCGTAACTACATACCATACTGGTCCAGCACACTCCAAGAACGTCAGGAAGCTATGGACAGGGCTAGAAAGGACGCAGAGTCTCAGCCTTCACTTGAAACTCACAACAAATGGAAAAAGGCTGTAGCAGAGTTTCAGAGAACAAAGCTAGAAGAAAAACGGAAAAGCTGGAGAACTAAAACGGCATCGCTGAACCTTGAGAAAGACGGCAGGAAACTTTGGAGATTAGTCAAGTCTCTAAATGAAGAGCGTTCCTCACCTAGGCAGACTATCACATTGGATGAAGGTGGCAAACTTTTCAGAGGAAAACAAGCTGCAGACTTGTTTGCTAGAAGATACAGTTCAGAAAGCAACTTACCCATTAACATAGATCATCAGAGAGAGATAAGAAAAGAAATACTGGCAACCATGGGACAGACAGATACTCCTGCCCCAATGAGGGAACCCATCACACTAGGAGAACTACAGAAGGCTATTTCCAAGCTTAAGTTTCAAAAGTCACCCGGCCCAGACAAAATCAGCAACGAAATGCTAGTAAATCTGAGCTCAGCAGCAAAGACAAAACTGCTTGAGATATTCAACCACAGCTGGTTGAAAGGAACGGTACCCCAAGTATGGAGAGAAGCCATCACAATACCCATACTAAAGAAAGGGAAATGTAAGACCGAGGCTGCAAGTTACCGGCCAATCAGTCTCACAAGCTGTGTTGGGAAGACTATGGAGCGAATAGTCAACCACAGATTGAAATGGTATTTAGAGTCTGAGCAGATCCTGGTGCCGGAACAAGCTGGATTTAGAGAATGCTACAGTATAGAAGACCAAGTTACTTACTTGTCTCAAGCAATAGAAGATGCCTTCCAGGAGAAGAAAAAGGTCCTAACGATCTGGGTCGACTTCAAGCAGGCCTTTGACAAGGTGTGGAAAGATGGCCTCATTGCAAAACTTAGGAGAAGTGGAATCCAAGGCAACATGATGAAATGGATCCAGTCATACTTGCATAACAGGAGAACTAGAGTCACTCTTGACGGTCTGCAGAGCAGAAAAGTGTTGCTCCATCAGGGGGTACCTCAAGGAGGAGTAATTTCCCCAACACTCTTCCTTGTTTACATCAATGACCTGGTGAAAGATCTCCCTGCAGGAGTTAAAGCTGCCTTATATGCAGATGACCTAGTACTCTGGTGCGCTGATGAAAATGTCACCACAGCAAATTATAGAATGCAGCGGGCAGCAGACATGCTAGTGTCATGGGCAGAGAAATGGCTTATCACAATAAACACAGACAAAACCTCCACAACACTGTTCTCCCTCGCCCCCAAGGACAAATCAGCTAACATACACCTAGGGACAACCGTGATCAAGGAAGAAAGCTACCCCACCTATCTTGGGGTGACATTTGACCAAAGGCTTACATGGAATAAGCATATTGAAAATGCAGAAGGAAAGGCCCGAAGACGACTAGGCATACTCAGAAAATTAGCAGGTACCAACTGGGGAGCAAATGAACGAAATCTAAAGAAGATTTATAATGGAGTAATAAGACCACACTTAGAGTTTAGCTCAGCAGCATGGTCATCAGCTGCTAACTCACATCTGCAGTCTTTGGACAAGGTGCAAAATCAAGCTCTCAGGCTCATTACAGGAGCCATGAAAACTACACCAATAACAGAGATGCAGAAGGTTGCTGGATTACAGACATTGTCCCATAGAAGAGACACAAAAACCATGATCCAGATGGAAAAGTACAACAGTATGCCAATGCACCCAATGAAGGCAAGACTAGATGATCTGGCATTGGGACGTCTAAAGCGTAGCAGCTTTGTGCATCGGGGGAAAAGACTTATAAGACAGCATCAAGAAGACCTATCCATGAAGACAACACCACTGAAGCCCACCCTATACCCTGTACCATGGGAGCAGGCCAGCAGTGCCCTCCAAATTAATACATCAGTCAGTGGTCTCACAAGTGGATGTGAGTATAATGATCTGCAAAAACGAACTGCTACATTGAGTATGATCCAAGAAAGCTATCCCGATCAATCATGGATACATGCCTATACAGATGGATCAGCAACTAATGCTGTTAGGAATGGAGGTGCCGGTATCTTTATCTCATATCCTGACAACCACTATGAGACTAGGCACATTCCCACTGGTAAATTCTGTTCCAACTATACAGCTGAGGTTCAAGCTCTAGAGCAAGCTGCAAATATGATTTATAACACCAACTCTGACTGCCACCAGGTAGTCATCCTCACAGATGCACTGTCTGTCCTGCAAGCTCTCAAGGTGGTAAACTCCCGCATCTGAGAAATGAACTAAACAAGGTAGCTGCCAAAAAGAGAACCATACTTCAGTGGGTACCATCTCATTGTGGTGTACCCGGAAATGAAAAGGCAGATAAACTTGCAAAAAAGGGAGGAGAATGTGAACAAAAAGATAATGAAGTCACATACTTTGAGAAAAAGAGAGCTATCCAGACTATCAGAAGAGAACAGAACCAACCCAAAGACGATTATCACACTCTCGACCGGCAGGGACAGATAACTATTTTTCGACTCAGGACAGGGCATAACAAACTGAATAAACACATGCACAAGCTACGATTGTCTGCTTCACCACTGTGCACATGTGGATTAAACGAACAAACTGCTGAGCATGTTCTACAGGACTGTCCTCTGTATGACCAGTTAAGAAAGATATACTGGCCCAATGACTCAACACTAAACTCAAAGCTATATGGAGTTAAAGAGGAACTTCAAACAACAGTCGAATTCATCATGAGAACTCGTCTGACTGTGTAATCATCAAAGATGCGATCGCAAGAAGAAGAAGAAGAAGAAGACTCATTCAAATTTTTCAATTTAAAAAAAAGAATTTAGCTTAATATGTAGTGCCATTCATTCCCTTAGCCCTGAAGGACCTGGAACGCTGAAGGAGAATTATCATCCTACAAAGAATGAGTTATTTATAACTGTGACAGCTGATGAGACAAACCTGCATCAGAAAACTTCTGAAGAAGATCCAGCAGTGTCCTTACTTCATGTGGTGACAGTGGATCTGTGTGAATCCTTGTGATCTGTGTGAGGCTGCCTGGAATTAAGGCATTGGGTGTCATCTTAAACTTATGACCCATAAGCTTGATCAACTTGAAGCCTGCAACATTAAAAATAAAAATATTGAATGGTATGACAAGATCACTAACGTGGAACTGATGACAAGATCTCTAATGTGGAACTGATGACAATATCACCAATGAGGAACTGATGACAAGATCACTAATGTGGAAGTGATGACAAGATCTCTAATGTGGAACTGATGACAAGATCATTAACGTGGAACTGATGACAAGATCACCCATGAAGAGCTGATGACAAGATCACCTTTGAGGAGCTGATGACAAGATCACTAATGTGAAAATGATGACAAGATCACTAATGTGGAACTGATGACAAGATCACCAACATGGATCTGATGACAAGATTACCAAAGTGGGACTGAAGACAAGATCTCTAATGTGGAACTGATGACAAGATCACAAATGAGGAACTGATGACAAGATCACTAATGTGGAACTGATGACAAGATCTCTAATGTGGAACAGATGACAAGATCACTAATGTGGAACTGATGACAAGATCACTAATGTGGAACTGATGAAAAGATCACTAATGTGGAACTGATGACAAGATCTACAATGTGGAACTGACCTATGAGGAGCTGATGATGATATCACTAATGTGGAACTGATGACAAGATCACCTATGAGGAGCTGATGATAATATCACTAATGTGGAAATCATGACAAGATCAATATTGTGGAACTGATGACAAGATCACCAACATGGATCTGATGACAAGATCACCAACATGGAACTGATGACCAGATCACCAAAGTGGAACTTATGACAAGATCACCAATGTGGAACTGATAACAAGATCACCAATGTGGAACTCATGACAAGATCAACAATGTGGAACTGATGACCAGATCACCAAAGTGGAATTGATGACGAGATCACCAACATGGAACTGATGATAAGATTACCAATGTGGAACTGATGACAAGATCATCAGTGTGGAACTCATGACAAGATCATCTGTGTGGAACTCATGACAAGATCACCAATGTGGAACTGATGACAAGAACTAGACAAGTGTCAGTGGAACAAGAGATGAGAAGAAGACAACAGAGATGAATAGCCCACATACACCGAGGAAATCTGGTAATAGCATTCATTATCAGCAAGTTCTTGATCTGGAATTCTCAAGGCAAGAGAGGCAGACCAAGGAACACTAGGAGAAGAGAACTGGAGACAGACATAAATGCGATGAAGAAGATATGAGAAGACCTTGATCTAATGGCACAAGACAGGAAGACCTGGCATAAGGTTGTTGAAGGCCTATGCTCCTGTGGGAGCAGAAGGGTGATGTCTGCTATACAGCATGGAGCTACCATAAAGATTTTTTTTTTTTTTTAAATAGGCAGTCCCTTGTGGGATACTGCCATCAAAGAGAGAAGTGTTAGAGACTTTCCTGTACTAAGTCTCCGCTTTTAAGAGGTAGGGTGACCTTTTCCCTTCCTCTCTGCGTCTGCCTTCCTTAACTCAAAAACAGAATCAGGTACTTGATTTTACAGCTAGATAAACTGGTGCATGATGCTTCCAGGTTTGAGCCCTGAACCTAATAACTTTGCAGCGAGAGGCAAGAGCTCGATATTAAGGTGACAAGTTATAAATTCCTTGATGAAATCCTTGCATTTAAATAAAGCTCCTTCTCTCTCCCTCCTCTTCTCTCACATTTTTGTCAAGATTCTCGCACAAGTATCAAACAATCAATCAATCAATACCCTTTAGCTCCCCAAGGAGCATAGGCCTTCAACAAACACATGCCAAGTCTTCCTGTCCTGTGCCATCCGCTCAAGTTCTTTCCATGTTTTCTCATTTTCACCTCTGTTTCCAGTTCTCTTCTCCAGGTGTTTTTTGGTCTACCTCTGCCTCTTTCCCTGGGGATACCAGAACAAGGACTGCATTGTAATGATATCAACAGGTTTCCTCAATGTGTGTCCTATCCATCACCAGCAACTTCTTCTCAACACTTGTTCCACCTGCATTTGTCATCAGTTTCACATCTGTGACTTTGTCATGGCATTTCAGTCCTTCTATTCTACGCAAGCACCCGTTTTTGAAAGTTTGTAGCCTTTTGGTTGTTGTTTTTCTCTATGTTTCAAAGCCATACAGTAGGACTGACTTGACAATTGAGTTGAAGATTCTTATTTTCTTGTTGGACTTGATTTCTCTTGTTCTCCATATTTCCCAGTGCAATGACAGCTCCTCTTGCTTTTTGTATTCTTATTTTGATATCACTGTATGTCCCTCCAACTTTGTCTATATTACTTCCAAGATATGTGTATGATTCTACATCTTTTAGTGGTGTTTCTTCAAGTTCGACCCTGTTATCATTTCTTGCATTTATTCTCATTATCTTTGTCTTTTCTCTGTGTATTTTCAGACCCACTTGTTGTGACCTCTCAAGTATTTTTATTTTGTCTTGCATCTGATTATGGTTATGGGACAGAAGAGCCACGTCATCTGCAAAACCCAGATCATCAAGCTGTTTAGTCAGATTCCATTGAATTCCATTTCTGTTGTGTGATGTCGATGTTTTCATAACCCAATCTATTGCTAGTAAGAAAAGAAATGTAGACAAGAGGCATCCCGGTCACACTCCCGTTCTAATCCCAAAAGGTTCTGTAAGTTGTCCTTCATGAAGAACTCTGGATGGCATGCCTTCATAGGTCTTCTTTATTAAGTTAATAGCTTTATTAAGTTAGTATTCTTCATGGGAACTCCATAATGCCTCATCAATTTCCAGAGCTATTCTCTATCTACACGGTCAATTGCCTTTTCATAGTCCACAAATCCGATGTATAGCGGTAAATTCCATTCCAGGCTTTGTTCCACTATTATTCTCAGTGTGGCTATCTGGTCTGTACAGGATCTGTTTTGTCAAAAACCTGCTTGTTCATATCTCAGTTGCTTGTCTACGGACTCTTTTAATGTCTCAAGGATGATTCTGTTTAATACTTTTCCCAGCACTGATAGTAACATTATTCCTCTATAATTTGTGCACTCTTGTAAATTTCCCTTTTTAGGCAACTTGACTAGATAACCTTCCTTCCATTCTGCTGGTATTTCCTCTCTCCCCCAGACTTTGTCTAGTAGGTTTGTATAATTCTGCAGAAGTATCAATATCTGTTTTGATGGCCTCTGCTGGAATGCCATCTGGACCAGTTGCTTTTCCATCTTTCAGAAGCGTTATGGCTTTCTTTATTTCTTCTCTACTTGGTCGTTCACGGCTGATTTGTAGCTCCTCTTCTGTTGGCTGGATGTCTGGGGGATTAGTTGGAGCTGGCCTATTGAGAAGTTACTCAAAATGTTCTGTCCATCTCTTCATTTGTTCTTGTTTATTACTAAGCGATTTTTCATTCTTGTCTTTGATGAGGCCCAATGCTAACTTATATTTCACTGTTAGCTTCTTTGTGTTGTTGTACAGGTCCTCATATTTCTTTTGGCTGTAGCTTCCTCTGCTTCCCTTGCCAACTCTTCAATACACTTCCTCGTCTCTTTTGATGTTTCTTCTTTGTTTGCTTCTATGTACACTTCATGAGACTTGGCTTTGGAGCTTCTGGTTTTGCTTCTGTTTAAATCTGCTTTCTTGTTTTTCATGTCTTCTATCTTACTAATGGTTTCTGTTGTTATCCATGCTTTGTGCCGATGTTCTCTTTTTCTCAGTACTTCTTCACATGTCTCGTTCCATATATTTTTTACTTGTTGCCAGTGGTCTTCCCTATCTGCATCTTCAAGCTGTTGGATACTATGATTGAAAATTTTTCTCGTATTTCCAGATTTCTTAGATATCCCACATTATACTGTTGTCTATAGCTTTGTGCTGTTGCAAATTTCTTTGAGTTTTAATTTTGTTTTGGCTAACAGAAGATGGTGATCTCATACCACATCTACTCCTCTATATACTTTTAAACCATGCAACGATGTTGCACAAGTATCATCTAATGTTAATGCATTCTACATTACAACCCAAAGTCACAACTTCAACAGAAGTATCCAGCAATATACAGTTAGCTCCGTAAATCTATCATCATCATCAATTTTATCCGTTGTGCCTTACGTAGGATGAGATCACCACTACAGCTGGTCCCCCAACAGGAAGCTTGCATCAAGTAAGTCACATGATCTTACAGTCGTAGTTTCTGTGCCTATTTACTTTACATGATGAGGTTGCCATGATGAGATTATGCAGTGCCCCATTTAAGTCGCCCCGTACGACAAGCCTAAGGGTGCAGTAATTCTATTCTTTCTTTGATTCTTCAGAGACCCCCCGGGACTACACAGTGCTAGACCCCCGGGGATATGACGAAGCTATACAAGGGGATTGACATAAGTCTTGGGCCTGACCATGAAGGAGTCACAGGAGGAAAATGAAACTTGGCACGTTTAAAGTTCATCATATTTGCACTGAATGTGTAAAGTACGCATTTGTTTCTTCAATGGGTTTTCCCGCTACCGTGCACGGCGCAATGTACCCTATTGACCGAATCTGCTGCTCCAAAGATTTGACAAAACAATGGAAAAGAAGGAGGCCAGAGCTGTGATAAAATTTCTGATGTTTCAGGGAAAAACACCTACAGAAATACACAGGGAGATGGAACCAGTGTTTCGTGATTCTTGTCCTTCATATACTTCGATAAAAAACTGGTGTCAACAGTTTAAGTGCGGCCGCTCAAATGTTGCTGATCTGCCAAGATCTGGTAGACCAGCCTCAGAGTACAACGATGAAAATGCAACAAGAGTGAAGAAAATCATTGACTAGGATCGAAAAATGGCAATTGTGGAGATAGCTAGTAGAGTAAAACTAAATGAAAGAACAGTTTATAGAATTTTACACAACAGACTGAACATGAGAAAAGTGTGTGCACGCTAAGTTCCGCGACTGTTGACACGTGAACAGAAGCAAACGAGGGTAAATTGCTGTTAACACTTGCTCAAAAAGTGTCAGTCAAAAAATTTTTTGGAGACCATGGTGACAGTAGATGAGACTTGGGTACACCATTATGACCCCGAATCCAAAATTGCCAGCATGCAATGGAAAACCCCGGGCTCCCCAACACCTGTCAAGCCAAGGGCGCAGAAATCTGCAGGAAAAGTGATGCTGACTGTTTTTTGAGACGGCAAAGGTGTCCTTTTGAAAGATTATCTGCTTCGTGGCAACACAGTTAATGGACAGTACTATGCAGATCTTCTCACAAAACTAAGAAAGGCTGTGACCAGGAAACGAGGGATAACGCGCACTCAAAATCTTCCTTTGCTTCAAGACAACGCGCCCTCTCACAAAGCACGGCTTGTGCAGCTAGCAGCCAACGATTTGAATATTGAAATTCTTCCACACTCACCATATTCTCCAGATTTGGCTCCATCAGACTTTTTTCTATTCCCAAATCTTAAAAAACAGCTAAAAGGAAATCATTTTGACAGCGATGAAGAGGTTATACTGGCATGTGATGACTGGTTTAGTTTGAAAAATAGGGTGTTCTACTCCCAAGTTCTTTTCAAGGTCAAGCAGAGATGGCAGAAGTGTGTCAATTCAGACGGTGGCTATATTGAAAAGGAATAAACACTATACAAAATTTCAGCTCTCTGTGACATGTCCTTCATGGTCAGGCCCAAGACTTATGTCAATCCCCTTGTATTATATTATTAACTGACTGTGCCATTTGAATCCAGATTGGACGAACAACATTCGTTGAAGGTGGCCAAGTATAATGATCTGGCCACAGACCTGAGACACGATGGGTTCACTGCAAGGGTCATGGCCATTGAGGTGGGTGCAAGAGGACTCGTGGCTACCTCAGTGTATGATCTATTGAAATCGTTAGGTCTGAGGGGACAGTCAAGAACAAGGGCACTGAAGAGGCTCAGTGAAACTGCAGAAAAGGCATCATGCTGGCTGTGGAACAATCGCAATGGACTATGGAACTCTGGACAATAAAATCTAGCCCCACTTGCGGTACAGAAATAATCCAGCAAATCGCAATTTTTTTCTAAGTCCGCACGACATTGAGTTTAACATTGTTTTAGCGAAAGAACGGTGGCTTACAGGAACCTGCGGTGTATTATATGAGGTGTTGGGTGCAGGTAGATTTCAGTTGCCAGCTGAAACCAAGGTGGAGTGGGTTCAATTTTCTATTCAATACAACAGGAGGCTGACACTTGGGAGTCATGACCGGGCCCGCTCCCCTTAGAGTGTAAAGGAGAGTAAGGAGTCGAAACATTTGATCGACGACGGGACCACTTCTGATGATCAGATTTCCTCCTGTTGTATCGCTCTGTATACAGTTTCCTATCATCTTATTAAACACAAAACTTTACATTTTAAGTATGGCTTACCAAAAAATACGCTAAACAAAAACACAGTGAGACCAGCAAAGTCAAAACTGTGGTTGTAGTTGAGTTCTGCGGCAACATTTCCAACTATAATCACCAATATGACCAGTCTCACAGGGATGGAGATCTGAAGGAACGTAGCCGCGACAGCCACAAGAAAGAAGTAGGCAATGTGCAGCAGGCAGCAGGACATTGCCGACAGCTTGTCATCTGAAAAAAAAACAGCAAGTCAAGTACATTGTTTTTTTTTAAATCAACGGAGAAAGATATCTATTCAATCATTGATGGGTTATAATTAGGATATATCATCATTCCTTTTTTTACTCTGGGCCCCTTACAGAGCATGGAACCCCCACAATAGGCTGTCCCCTAAGCAGGAAGCCAGTGTCACGCTGTTGCGTGTTGTAATGTTATGTTAGATAATATGGCCAAGTTCAATTTATAACAAACAACTGCAACATAACTGGAGTAATGATTGCAGATAATATCGTCAGCGACTGAAACGGTTTAATCACAGTTCAAACACACAAATAGCTCCACATGATACACTGGATTTCATAGATAATTATCAGGCGTCTGGCCGACTACATTGGGCCATCATCAAGTAGACAGTTGTAAATAAACTGAGCCATCTGAAGATCTAAGTCTGCGAATCCTTCTTTAAAAAAAAGAAAAAGAAAAAAAAACAACATCGTTGATAATTGAACTGAAGTAGCAATAAAATACTTCTCTGCCAGTCAGCATACATCTCTGGCACTCCTATAATGAAATATCATATAAACTGTGGATATATCCGCGGATATCACATACTGGAGCAAGAGCTCATACACATACACCCTGCCGGCTCAAGACACAGCCACACAGTGCCCTACCAAAAGTCAGCTACTTCTGCTCTTCACGCGCGTTTACGTAATTAGTTAATATGACGTCATCTTTAATCAAGCGGCGCTCCATACCCATCTATTATTTTTAATATAGCGGCGCTCTTCTTGAGGAACGCATTGCTTCAAAATCATGAACGCATTGCTTCAAAATCATGAACGCATTGCTTCAAAATCATGAACGAATTGCTTCAAAATCATGAACGAATTGCCTCAAAATCATGAACGAATTGCTTCAAAATCATGAACGCATTGCTTCAAAATCATGAACGCATTGCTTCAAAATCATGAACACATTGCTTCAAAATCATGAACACATTGCTTCAAAATCATGAACACATTGCTTCAAAATCATGAACGCATTGCGATGCTTCAAAATCATGAACGCATTGCGATGCTTCAAAATCATGAACGCATTGCGATGCTTCAAAATCATGAACGCATTGCGATGCTTCAAAATCATGAACGCATTGCGATGCTTCAAAATCATGAACGCATTGCGATGCTTCAAAATCATGAACGAATTGCTTCAAAATCATGAACGAATTGCTTCAAAATCATGAACGAATTGCTTCAAAATCATGAACGCATTGCTTCAAAATCATGAACGCATTGCTTCAAAATCATGAACACATTGCTTCAAAATCATGAACACATTGCTTCAAAATCATGAACACATTGCTTCAAAATCATGAACACATTGCTTCAAAATCATGAACGCATTGCTTCAAAATCATGAACGCATTGCTTCAAAATCATGAACGCATTGCTTCAAAATCATGAACACATTGCTTCAAAATCATGAACACATTGCGGTGTGCAAAAAGAGGTGTAACACACGCACTCCCATGCCCTTGCTGTGGTGGTTTCTGTGGTTATTTGTTTACACAATGAGATGGCCTGCCTCATGCACAACTTCCTACCTCCTATTGCCTTGTATGACACATGCATAAGGATGCAGTATGTCCTATTATTTCTTCCTCACTTCAGAGACCCCCCCCAGGAACTAGCTTACCTTAGTCATTCCTCTTCTACCCTGGGGTGTAGAGGTTTGGCAGAGAGAGCGCCATACTATCCTATTGGCTGTCTTCTTCCTGGCCTGGTTCCAATCCAGTCCTCAATCCTTCAGGGATTGTCTAATGTTGTCCTCCCAGCAAACTCTGGGTTATCTTGGAGGTCTGGACCGCCTGGCTCTTAGTTTCCCATATTTTTTGTGGTTCCCTTGCGGGCTACAGAGTGCAATTCATCTGTGGATCTAAGGGGGTGGCGACGGAGCTATCGCCACTCCCTTGGGACTTTGAAAACCTTTATTTCATATAAACTGCTGCAGTATCCCCTCCACCCCCAGAGACTTAAATGTAAGTAATTGTTTGGTTGGGCGATGGATGAACTAAAACATGTCTGGTACTGGACAATGTTATGTACCCTAAAGGTTATGAACGTTGTTTGCAAGTAATTCTACGAGGCTGGACAATATGTGTAAATATGGAGGGAGGGAGGGGGGAGGGGGGGGGGGTGTGTGTGTGTTTATGTGGAGCCTTGTCATTCTGATGTATCGCCTCTCCCTTGGACAATTCCTAGATCCGCCAGTGGTGCAATTAGGAAATATAGCGTCTATAAATTTAGATAGTATATTCAACTGTCACTAATTGCTTATATCAATCATCAGTAACTAGGGGTTCATTTTTCTGGGCGTAAAGAGCAGATATAAGTGGGCAGTACCATTCCAATGTATCCCCCAAGATAATGGTCTTTTCTTGCCAATTTTGGGTTGCTGTGTCTTGAGGTCAACTTGAAAGTAAGCTTACATGTTTGAGGTAGGTTTTTCGGTACTAGCTGTGATAAAAATGAAATAGCGAAACAGACTCAATCCAGACAGCGAGATCGGACACGCTTTGACTTAACCCAAGCCGCAGTTTGAGGAAATGATCAACAGTAAAATCTAGCTATTAGACTAGTTAGGATTAAAATTAGATTATGCAGTTTGGCCAAGTTTGTCTTGTACATAAATAAAACCTGGTTTTGCACTTTAGTTTTTGTTTCCTTCAATATAACAATTAGTTCCTTTACGCCAGGATAATGTTGATGTACCATGCGTTTGGCACAGTATTTTGATCAAGCTTAGTTGCTTGCCGACTGCTGGCTTATGGCATCATCTCTCCTTGCCATATATAGGGTATATGCTGTAGCAAGTTTTGTTCAGAAATAGAGTTTTTACAACCACTGGATATGCATGGAGGCATATCTGGAATCATCCTTATATGACCATCAGCTATACACAATGCTACAATATATGTACATGGAAGT
This sequence comes from Oreohelix idahoensis, assembly GCA_024509875.1. Lineage (NCBI taxonomy): Eukaryota > Metazoa > Mollusca > Gastropoda > Stylommatophora > Oreohelicidae > Oreohelix > Oreohelix idahoensis. The sequence continues at coordinate 1,760,530 of JAMPIV010000576.1, read as the reverse complement.
GAACCTATGTCTGTTAGGCTAATTACATTCTCACTGACTTGAAATCATCCACACACTTCGAGGGATTCCCCCTGTGGTGAAACTTGTTGAGAACCTAGCATTGCACACTAAGCTTGGAGAAGTCACTTGAGCCTCAGGCGTAATTCTTTGGCTTTGACTTGGTTGACTGCATGCAGAAGGGTCTCACTGTGGACCCAGTGATAGGCAGGGGAAGCTGAGAAGTGGCTCTGTGCAGTACGTGACAATTCCTTGGGAGAGCCCAGAACCAGAGTACAGCATTTTAGCTCTGCATAGTTGGAGAGCCCTTGTGGATGGCGGGGAATGCACAGTATGCCACGCACTTCTTACTCCTAGCTTGAGACCAGATGTGACGATCGTTTAAATGCAAGCCAAGCTGGAGAAACTGGAGCTTCTGACTTCAACTCGGCACGCTTCGGAATGGCAGAAAAGCCTAGAGCTACAGTGTAGATAATACCAAGGAGTCTTCAACTTGGTATTAACTGCTAAAGAGAAGCTCAGCAGCCCTAGTTAAACAACAACAACAACCACTATATAATACAGCCATTACAATAACCAGTATTTCCAAACCGCTACTTTATGATGATATTACACTATTTGTAACTCAAACAGCTGTATAATAAAGATAATAAACAATCCATACATTCAACAGATAAATCATATCTTCTTCTTCTTTTTCTTCTGTGGGCAGGGCAGAGGAGTTTCATTTTTTAAAGAAAAGGTTAGCTATCCACATGTAATTTTCTATGTCTGTATTGACAGGAAAATGTTCTTCAAAAGACATCAACAACTGTGCGGGATGGTCAGTCTGGAGGCCATTGGGATGGGACCTTAACACAGAAATTTAAGAAACCCATAGGTGATGAAACTGCCTATTTATTAATACAGTGTAAAGGTCAATGTGGTAGTCTGATAATTTTGCTTTAACCGTGGGATCTGCCTCAGATAGCTAAATCGGATAAATACGGGTTGGTTAAATACCAAAACCAGGGCCGCTCAAATGATGATAGTGGTAGATCTTGACCGGGAGAAATATTCTTTGACATTGTTTAATATTTTTTTTCAATCTATCCCGAAGTTCTAACTGGAACCAGATATGAGTTTATAAACAGAAAAGTTTTCCTTCTTAATCATGAGAGAACCATGACTGGTATCGTTTTATGGGGTGTCTAATAATAAAAAATGTCATACCTTGAGTTTATAAAGTTATCCAATTTGGACTGAATCATAATGACAAAAGTCTTTCATCCACAGCAACATACATCCAGAGAACCGGACTTCTTGTGTAGACATTATTAAACAATAGCGAACGAGAAGAAGAAGACAAAAGTCTATAGAAACTTCAAAAGGTTGTCTTCTTCTTCTTCTCGTTCGCTGTTGTTTAGAAATGTCTACACAAGAAGTCCGGTTTTCTGGATGTATGTTGCTGTGGTTGAAAGTTCTTCAAGACTCCCAAACAGCTTTGTGTGGATGTGCGTCTCTGTGGGCCAATGTTCAGTTCGCAATTGACTAAGCATGTGGCAGTCTTGCAGGATGTGTTCGGCTGTCTGTGCTGCCTGTCCACACGTACATAGGGGTGATGGGACCAATCTCAGTCTGTATAAGTGACTGTTCAGTCTGTTGTGTCCTGTTCTCATACGGAACAGGATCACCTGTTTTGCTCGATCAAGATATTGATAGTTGTCTCTTTGTTGATCAATTTTCCTGGTGGCCTTGATAAGGGTCTTCTTTTCCTGGAATGTGATTGTTTGTTCTTTTTGTTCCTGTGTTGCTCCCTCTTTTGCTAACATATCTGCTCTCTCATTTCCTGGTATGCCACAGTGTGATGGTATCCACTGTAGCACTACCCTTCTTTTGATATTTACTTCGCATAGGACTTTGTTTAATTCTGGCAGTTTATCACTGTTGAGGGCTTGCAGAACTGACATTGCATCGGTAAGGAATACAACCTGCTGACATTGGCTTATTGTGTTATTTATTATTCCTGCAGCAATGCTTATGGCCTGTACTTCAGCAGCATAGTTTGAACAGAATATTCCAGTAGGTGAACAGGTGGATTCATTTTCTTTGTCTGGATAGACCACATAAACTCCTGCGCCTCCGTTCTTCACTGCTCTGGTTGCAGATCCATCAGTATATACTTGGATCCATGCTTCTCTGGGGTATAGTTCTTCAATCATGTCACATGCTGCTATTTTCCTTTGGAGAGTATTTAGCTCTCCCATGGGGCAGGTGGTAGTTATGGAGGTCTTAATACTGAAATTTTGATGTTGTTCCCATGGGGTTGGGAGGAGTGTGGGAGTTATTTCCTTAGTGATGTCTGGTAGTTCATCCTTGTATGTTCTAATTAGTTTTTTGGACCGATGCACAAAACTGCTTCTCTTCAACCTCCCACTGGCTAAATCTCCAAATCTAGTTTTCATTGGATGTGCGGGCATGTTCTTGTACTTTTCTGCTTGGATCAGGGTCTTAGTGTCTCGTCTGTATAATAAAGGTGGAATGCCTGTGATTTTTTCCATTTCATTTATTGGTGTGGTCTTCATGGCACCCGTGATCAACCTAAGCGCTTGATTTTGTACTTTATCTAAGGCTTGTAGGTGTGATTTGGCTGCTGTAGACCATGCTGCTGATCCGTACTCTAATATAGGTCTTATTGCACCTGTATACACTTTCTTTAGTGTTGTTTCGTTAGCTCCCCAACTTGATCCAGCTATTTTCCTCAGTATGGAAAGTTTTCTTCTCGCTTTAGCCTCTGTTCTCTCGATGTGGTGCCTCCATGTCATTCTCTTATCTAATGTAATGCCCAAGTACACCGGTTCCTCATCTGTTTGGACATGTATATTTCCAAGTCGTATCTCTCCTGCTTTGTCTTTGTTGGAGAGCGTGAAAAGTGTTGTTGATGATTTTTCAGCGTTGATCTGCACCATCCATTTCTCTGCCCATGCTGCTATGTTGTCTGCTGCCCTTTGTATTCGCTTATTAGCGATAGTTAGATGTTCTTCTACACACCACACCACCAAGTCGTCAGCGTATAGGGCAGCTCTCACACCTTGTGGCAGATCGTGGATGAGGTCATTGATGAATACAAGGAACAGGGTGGGAGACAATACTGAGCCTTGAGGAACTCCATGTTTTAGGAGGATTTTCTTGCTGTTGTGACCTTCCATAGTGACTCTTGCTTTCCGATTGTGTAGGAACGACTGGATCCATTTTCTCATATTACCCTTGATTCCGTTCCTTTGCAGTTTTACTATTAACCCGTCTTTCCATACTTTGTCAAAAGCTTTTTGGAGATCTATCCATAGGGTAAAGACTTTTCTCTTTTCTTGGAAGGCATCTTCAACGATCTGTGACAGGTATGTGATTTGGTCTTCTGTGCTGCTGCACTCTCTAAACCCTGCTTGTTCTGGCACTAAAATTTTCTCGGATTCCAAGTACCATTTCAATCTTCTGTTGATCATCCTCTCCATTGTCTTACATACACAGCTTGTTAGGCTTATTGGTCTGTAGCTGGTGGCCTTCCTGTTGTCTTTTCCTTTCTTTATGATGGGACACATGAGCGCCTCTCTCCATATCTGTGGCACACTGCCTGTCATCCAACTGTAGTTGTATATTTGCAACAGTTTGCTCATTGCTGTATATCCTAGGTGTTTTAGCATTTCGTTGGTTATACCATCCGGGCCTGGTGATTTCCTGTCTTTAAGTTTCCACACGGCTTTTTATTACCAAATCGTGATAAAAAAAAAAGGTTGTAAAATACGAGATGACGTCCAACGTAGTCTGGCAAATACCAAATGACGTATATTTTGCGTACTTTTATTTTTCAATCCATGTCAACAGATTTATGAGGTCTGCGGGTGAGAAAATCATGGAGTCTGAGAAAATCATGGAGTCTGTCTATATGATGTCATCGTTGTTATAAAGTCTACGCTGAGTAATGATTTGTTTTTCTGTTCATTTTCTCAACACTAAGAAGACGTAAGGTCCTTGTTACAAATAAAAAATTTGATCTGATCTTGATCACCAACGTAGAGTTCATTTGTTGCAAGCTGTTATCTTAATGTAACAATTTTAGTCCCTCCATTTTAATTTTCACCTCCAGGATTTTAACGTAATATTTCCTTTGTTTTGGGGAACTAATTGTGGCTTCGTTGCATATGAAATGAGAGTCTTCTCTCTCAATACCGATTTTGCTGATTTTTTCATGATTTAAAATTCGATTTAGGAATAACGAAACGTTATACTCATAAGGTAACCAAAACCTTTTCCTTCACATCTTTTCTGCCGAAATTTGATAATTTAACGTAGTTGGCTGACAATTGATCCACGTTACCATTGAAGCAAGGCTTGATTGTAAATTAGTTTTTGGTTACATGCTAATCCTCCTGGATGGCACATAGATTAATTAGTCTTCTACATCATCTTTCAACATCACGAAGACCAAAGCAGCGGTATATAACGCCTGCGTCACCAGCACACTTCTATATGGCAGCGAGACCTGGACAACCTATGCTAAGCAAGAAAGAAGGCTCAGTCCCTTCCATCTACGGTGTCTACGCCACACCCTCGGCATTTCGTGGAAAGATAAAGTGACAAATGTCGAAGTGTTGTCACGTGCTGGCCTTCAAAGCATGTATACACTGCTTAGACAACGCAGACTACGCTGGCTTGGCCATGTCCACCGCATGGAAGATGGTTGCATCCCGAAAGATATCTTCTACGGACAACTGGCAGATGGCGAAAGAACAGTTGGACGACCGCAGCTGAGATTCAAAGATTTGTGTAAGAGAGACATGAGAGCACTGGATATAAATCCAGCAATGTGGGAGGATGAAGCTGCCAATCGCACTAAGTGGCGCTGCTATTTACTGCGCCATCTCAGATTGGGCAAAAAGAAGCTCATACAACAAGCAGAAGAGAGGAGAAAACGTCGAAAGGAGCACCAGAAAATAGGCAGCTGAAGGCTGTCACCTCACGGGCGCATAGCCATGGTCAGATATGACTGAAGGGGCTATTATTATTACATCATGGGTTTTGGAACTGAACGTCTGAACCCTACCATGACATTGCAATAACTGTACTACGATAGCTCAGTTTCTAGTCTTAAGAGAAACGGACTGACAACATCACAAATACTATTAATTTTAAGTTTGTTTACGCATCTCTTAGAAACCTAAATCTGTCGCTTCCAACTTTTATTTCCCATTTTCTGGTGCTTCTTAGAGGTTAACCCTATGATGTCACCAGAAAAACCCCACCAATAAATATTGTGTTACCCTGCAGTCACAGTCAGTACGCAAAGGAAAATCTATGCTAAATGGCAATTAAACGACACATCCCAGACATGTAATATTCTTACAATGTCTACCTTCCTCCTAATGCGGCCTATCTCATGGAACGAGAAGAAAACAAATAAAGAAATCCTAGAAAACTTAGGAATGAAAAGATAATTAATGAAGATCAAACTTAGGCAGCTAAAATTTTGTGGCCATGTGAAAAGATATAACACCTTGCTGAAGATGATAACAGAAGGAAGAGTTGAAGGCAGACGTGCAAGAGGAAGACAGCGCTATAAGTGGGAAGATAACATCAAGAGATGGACAGGAAAGAGACCATCAGATTGCACCATCAAGACAAGAGATAGAAGATGTTGGAGATCCATTGCAGCCGACCTTCAATACGGAGATGGAAACTGCTGCTGATGATTAACCTCCCTTCCTACCATACCTGTCCCATCCAACAGCCGTGATATCCAGTTTATCCGCTCATTCAGGTTTTGCCCAAGCAAATCCACTGCGGACATGACATCACTCATCGTGACATTCATCTTCTTCAGGCTCACAGACATTCCAGAATACTGCTCGTCTAGCTCCTCAAACTTTTTCAACAAGTTCTGCAAGCTGGATTCTGCAAAACAGAATACAGTTGTTAAGTACTTCATGCTCATCGGTTTGTTCCAACATAAAAATCAGAATATTCAATTCAAATGTCGTTAGTCTTATTGTATGGTTCTGAAACATAGAGTAACAAAAACAACCAAAAAGCTTCAGACTTTCATAAATAGGATGCTTGCGAAGAATAGAAGGATTGAAGTGGTATGACAAGATCACTAATGTGGAACTAATAACAAGATCACTAATGTAAAACTAATGACAAGATCACTAATGTAAAACTAATGACAAGATCACTAATGTAGAACTAATGACAAGATCCCTAATGTAGAACTAATGACAAGATCACTAATGTAGAACTAATGACAAGATCGCTAATGTAAAACTAATGACAAGATCACTAATGTAAAACTAATGACAAGATCACTAATGTAGAACTAATGACAAGATCACTAATGACAAGATCACTAATGTAAAACTAATGACAAGATCACCAATATAGAACTAATGACAAGATAACTAATGTAGAACTAATGACAAGATCGCTAATGACAAGATCACTAATGTAAAACTAATGACAAGATCACTAATGTAGAACTAATGACAAGATCACTAATGACAAGATCACTAATGTAAAACTAATGATAAGATCACTAATGTAGAACTAATGACAAGATCACTAATGTAAAACTAATGACAAGATCACTAATGTAGAACTAATGACAAGATCACTAATGACAAGATCACTAATGTAAAACTAATGACAAGATCACTAATGTAGAGCTAATGACAAGATCACTAATGACAAGATCACCAATGTAGAACTAATGACCAGAACTAGACGAGTGCCAGTGAAACAAGAAATGAGAAGGACCCACATTTAGAAAACCTGTTGATTGTACTTTCCCGACACTCCTTGTTCTTGAATGCCCATGGTGAGAGAGGTAGAGGAAGGTCATAGATCACATGGAGAAGAGAACTGGAGACAGATGTGAAAGGGATGAAGAAGACATGGAATGACCTTGAGCAGACGGCACAGGACAGGAAGACTTGGCGTAAGTTTGTTGGAAGTCCTATATGGGAGTTAAAAGGTGATGAATAATACTTCATGTTCAACCATCCACACTGTCATTTCCTTTTCACTCCACATGGGAGCATGGAACCACGGCCCCCTTGCAGACAGCCTGCATAAAGCATTCCCATGCTCTTGCAACAGTGGTTTGTGTAGCCACTTATTTTTACATGATAAGGTTTATGACCGTCGCTGAATATTCCGCAGTGAATATTCAATTGGAGCTATGTACCTTTAGCAATGTTTCGTGCTTTAGCTGTGTTTCGCGCATTAGCTGAATGTTCCGTGCCGGAGCATTTTAACTTTATCGGATACGCCGATTGAGCACAAAATTACGAGCCGACTTCATCAGAATAGGCGTCCATCGCCAGTCGAGGTCGTTTGTGCAGCAAATGGTCATGATACCCCAGACTAACAGCAGACATGTGACAACAACAACATTACAATTCATGACATATTACTTGACCCAATGCATGAAACACTGCTAAAGGGAAATAACTCTAAAATACCCATATTCTGGGCCGAGCGTTCGGCTACGGTCATTGCGGGATTACCGTTGGCAGCCCCATGCACAATCTCGTATTAGTTGCCTAGTACGACATGCCCAAGGGGACAGCAGTCCTATTTTATCACTGTCTCATAAGAGACCCCCAAGAATTATACGGGATACATACATACTTGTAAGTCAATTCATTACCCTTTGGCCCCCCCCCCCCCCCACACGGAGCAAAGGCCTCCAACAACTACCTTCCGAGCTCCTGTCCTGTGCCATCAGCTCAAAGTTATTCCATGCCTTGTTTATCCAAATAATTTCTTTCTCCACTTCTCATCTCTCCACATATTTTTTAAATCTCCCTCAACCTCTTACCCTGGGGATTCCCAGATTAAGGACTACCTTGTGATGGTTTGATTACAAATAATTTTTAAAATTTGATAAGAGAAATTTGGAGCATTTTCATAACGTCTGAATGTGAAGGTGGCAAAAGAATATCTGGGTGACCACAGATTCGGTTCAAAGATGTGTGCAACAGAACTAAACTAAAGTATAGTATCAATGTGAAGAAAGTAAAGAAAAGTAAAGAAGAGAATAATGGAGAATATAAGGCTCTGGACATAAACCCAGCAACCTGGGAGGATGAAGCTGCTGATCGCACCAAATAGCGAAACTCCCGAGGGCGCCACCTCAGATTGAGTGAAGCTCTCACAACAAGCAGAAGAGAAAAGAATACGCTGAAAGGAACAAATGGAAAAAAAAAAGCAGCTGAGGGCTATCAGCTCAGGGGCCCATTCCAGTCAGTTATGACTGAAGGGGGGGCCACTAGTGTACTAAGTCTGCATCCTTTTTACAAAAGTGCTTTTTTTTTTTTAATGTAAAACTTTTGCCTCATTTTGGCGAGGCGCGTCCCGTTCAACCTAGTCAGTTATATTAGGGCGCATGTCCAAATATAAAAGACCCCTAGGTACAAAAGTGCAAAAATCACACTGGACAAAAGATATCTGCATTTTATGAATCAAGACTGAAAATACACAATAGAAATGTTGCATAAATATTTCACGGAAAAAACACTATTTAAAATTAAAAAAAAAGGTCAAACAATTAAAAGGAATCATGCCAAACAATCATGAGTTTCAAGAAGAATGAACAGCCTAGAGTTAAAAATCACAGGGTTTTAACCACACACAAAAAAATGGCCATAGTAAAAAAGAGAACAAAACAAAATGGTTAAAGAGTTAATAAGAAAACATTGGTCATGAAGAGGAAAGAAACAACTTGTCAAAGAGCTAAAAGACAACCACCAAACAAACAAATATCAACGTGTTAATAGAAGAAACAAAAAACAAATACAAAAATGGTCAAAAAGTTTAAAAAACAAACAAACATAAATTATCAGAGTTAAAAGACAACAAAGAACAAACAAATGCCCAAAAAGTTAAAAGAAAACAAACAAATGGTCAAAGAGATAACAGAAAGCAAACAAGTGGTAAAAGAATACAATAAAATAGGTCAAAGAGGTAAAAGAAAACAAACAAATGGACAAAGAGTTAAAAGACAATCACCAAACATACTGTCAAAGTGTTAAAAGACAATCAACAAACAAAATGATCAAAGAGTTAAAAGACAATCAACAAACAAAATGTCAAAGGATTAAAAGACAAATAACAAACAAAATATCCAAGAGTTAACTCTTTGACTCCAGACCAACGCTCTGAGCATTGCAAAATTCAACGCACCGTGCCAGCGCAACGCTCAGAGCGTTGTTTTTAGTTTATCACAAATAAACCCCAAACATCGTCCGTTTAATGCAGTTCATATTTTAAAACTCATAGAATGACTTCCGCTGATATTTAAACAACTAATTTGACTGTAGTTAAGCAGCACACGTGTGTGTTTTGATGTTATCATCACAATTTGTGTGACGATTCGCGTGTTTGTTGTTATTGCTAGAGAAATATGTCACACTTTATGTTTACATTTTCTAAGTCTCCTAAGCAAATAAATGTGTCAAACTACTTTGAAACATTGCTGATGATTGTTTGGTAGTCACAGTTTGTTGTCAAAATACGGAATCGGTGCAGAAAAGCTAGACACATTAGATTTAGTTGATGAGTGGGAGTAGTCATATTCTGGCCGGTCAAAAAGCAACAAAACTAGACCTACAGTAACATCTAATCACTAGTCCTAGGTAGAAGATGAAGCTAGGGATACTATTAAAACGTTAAACAAGGTTAAAAAGTTTTTATATGACATTATTCTTATTTATTTTTTTGAAAATTTCGTAATGCACGATTGCATAATTTATTTTTTTCTTACAATGGACCACAGTAAAAACTGGTGTGAATAACACTAAATGTACTAATTGTGGCCATAAGCAATGTTTTTTTTACTTTGTATATGGATTAACTTGATGTTTGAAGATTAAAAAGAAAATTTTATTGTCTACAACAGTAATTTGTCTTTGGTAAGATCGTATTCTACAGTTAACTTTTTAGTGTTTTTCAATTTTACATGCAAAATGTTTTAAGCATACCGAACACACTTGTGTTAATACTACCAAAGATGTTATATATTACAATTCTCTATCTATTTACCTACAGTTTGGTATATAATAAGTACATGTTCACAGAAAAAGATTAACATAAAATTTACACTAAAAGACAGTACACTTCACCGTTTAGAATTCGTCAAAAAATAATTATGGCACAGGATGGAAAATAATTATGGAGTCAAAGAGTTAAAAGACAATTGGGGACCAGAAGACGCAGCAATAGAGAACGCAGTCAGCGACTCATAGCTTGACTGCCTGCGTCAGGACCAGCGAACCAGAGCTGGTCAAGACCGTGCTCCACCTCCACGTGGTGGTCCTGGAAACAGTCTGCAGCAGTGCAGGCTGGCTGAGCGAGCACGGATCGCAATGGGAAGGCAAACCCGGTCCTAAAAAATGCCGTGCAGAAGTCGGATGTGTCGACCGAAAGGTGCAGATATCACAGCTTAGGCGTAAACAGACACAACGCAACCACCGTCCTTTTCAGGACGAACGAGGAAGAAGAAGAAGAAGAAAAGACAATTGAAAAATGAATGGTCAAAGAGTTAAAAGACAACAAACAAATGGTCAAAGAGTTAAAAGACAACAAACAAATGGTCAAAGAGTTAAAAGACAACAAACAAATGGTCAAAGAGTTAAAAGACAACAAACAAATGGTCAAAGAGTTAAAAGACAACAAACAAATGGTCAAAGAGTTAAAAGACAACAAACAAATGGTCAAAGAGTTAAAAGACAACAAACAAATGGTCAAAGAGTTAAAAGACAACAAACAAATGGTCAAAGAGTTAAAAGACAACAAACAAATGGTCAAAGAGTTAAAAGACAACAAACAAATGGTCAAAGAGTTAAAAGACAACAAACAAATGGTCAAAGAGTTAAAAGACAACAAACAAATGGTCAAAGAGTTAAAAGACAACAAACAAATGGTCAAAGAGTTAAAAGACAACAAACAAATGGTCAAAGAGTTAAAAGACAACAAACAAATGGTCAAAGAGTTAAAAGACAACAAACAAATGGTCAAAGAGTGCCAATTAACAAACAAATGGTCAGAGTTATAGGATAATTAACAAGCAAACAGTCTAAGAGTTAAAAGGCAACAAACAAAGAGTTAAATGACAACAAACAAATGGTCAAGGAGTTAAAAGACACCCAACAAACAAATGGTCAAAGAGTTAAAAGACAATCAACAAACCCAAATGGTCAAAGAGTTAAAAGACAATTAACAAGCACAAATGGTCAGAGAGTTAAAAGGCAACAAACAAATTGTGAAAGAGTTAAATGAGAACAAACAAATGGTCATAGAGTTAAAAGACAACCAACAAACAAATGGTCAAAGAGTTAACAGACAATTAACAAACAAACAAATGGTCAAAGAGTTAAAAAAATAAAAATAAACAAACAGGACTTGAAAATAACAACAATAAAAATTGGTTATGAAACTGAAAGAAACAGGAAAACAAATACATTGACAAAGAGCTCAAAGACAAGCAACAATTCAAGAAACCTAGTTTTTGGACAGAAGCTTCCGTATTATCTTGGATGTCTTTGAGGTCCTGTAAAATTCTCTCATGCTTCTTGTGCTCCACTGTCTCTCTCTTCTGAATCTGTTCTGCTGTTAAATCTGTGAAACAAAAGCAACACATTTGTGAATTAATTTGTGAAACAAGCAACAGATTTGTAAATTAATTTGTCAAATAAGCAACAGATTTGTAAATTAATATGTGAAAACAAGTAATAATAGCCAATTCAGTCATAACTGACTATGAGAATGCGCCCCATGCGGTGACAGCCCTCAGCTGCTTATTTTCCTGGTGTTCCTTTCGACGTTTTCTCCTCTCTTCTGCTTGTTGTGTGAGCTTCTTTTCGCCCAATCTGAGGTGGTACCGCTATCTGTTGCGATCGGCAGCTTCATCCTCCCAGGTTGCTGGATTTATTTACAGTGCCCTCATGTCTCTCTTGTATACATCTTTGAATTTCACTAGCGGTCGCCCAACTGCTCTTTTGCCATCTCCTAGTTGTCAGTAGAAAATATCTTTCGGGATGTGACCATCTTCCATGCAGTGGACATGGCCAAGCCAGCATAGTCTGTGCTGTCTAAGCAGTGTATACAAACTTTGAAGGCTAGCACTTGACAACACTTCGACATTTGTTACTTTATCTTTCCACGAAATGCCGAGGATGTGGCGTAGACACTGTAGATGGAAGGTATTGAGCCTTCTTTCTCGCTTAGCATAGGCTGTCCATGTCTTGCTGCCATACAGAAGTGTGCTGGTGACGCAGGCGTTATATACCGCAGCTTGGGTCTTCGTTGTGAGTTTGGATTTTCCCCAAACACACGGTGTGAGGCGGACGAAGGCAGCTGCAGCTTTGCCAATGCGGCTGTCAATTTCTGTGTCCTGGAGAGTTTATCATTTATGGTAGATCCCAAGTATGTGAAGTGGTGCACTACTGCCAATTCATAGTTATCGATAGTGATTACTGGTGCAACACCCACATCCTGACTCAGCACATTTGTTTTCTCTAGACTTATTATGAGACAAAGTCCTTGCATGCTTGGGTGAAGCGATTCATCAACCTCTGAAGCTCCTGTTGGCTTTGAGTTATGAAAGCAGCGTCATCAGCGAATAATAAGTCTCTTATAGTGACCCTTCTCATTTTTGTTTTTGCCTTCAGCCTTGAAAGATTAAACAGACGGCCATCTGACCTAGTGTGAAGGCATATTCCTTCAGTTGCATCTCTGAATGCATGTTTCAAGAGTAAGGCAAAGAAGATCCCGAAGAGGGTTGGAGCTAGAATGCAGCCTTGTTTAACACCACTGTGTATGTAAAAGGGCTGTGATGTGATTCCAGCACATTGGACTTTTCCCTTCAAGTCCTCATGGAATGACTTTATCATTTCCAGCAAATTAGCAAGGCAGTCTATTTTCAGGAGTACTTTGAAGAGTCAATCTCTATTAACCAAGTCAAATGCCTTTGAATAGTATTCCGCAGGTGCTCCCAGTTCTCTGTAACAGTACCACCATGCTGTGGGCTACTGAGAGCTTTCTTGAAGGTCGCGGTAATTTGAGCGATCATGACGGACACACAACTCCAAGAGCCGTTGTCCATTTTTATTCATCTTGCCAATACCAAATCTGCCCAGACATGAAAGCCATGAAACATTATCGGCACCCCCTCTAGGAGAACAAGCTATTCTTGCCTAGGTGTGCTTCTGATGAGTACAGAGTAGGAGCATACACAATGACAAGGGTGATAGGACCTGCGCTAGTTTGCAGGCGGAGCTTTAACAGACGTTCTGATCCATTCTCACCCGGTTCAACCATTTTAGTTAGCATTTTTTTAAATGCAAAACATACTCCGTGGTCTCTAGTTTTATTAAGGTCTTTCCATTACCAATAAAATGTGTAGTCCTTCTTGCTCACCATTCCTGAGCCTGCCAGGCGCGTTTCTTGAAGTTCAGCTATATCCACCTGAAGTTGTCTGAGTTTGTCATTGATTACGGCTGTCTTCGTGACATCGTTAATGTCCTGTAGGTTTTCGGATAGTCCAGTCAACATAGTCCGGACGTTCCAGCATCCCAACCTCATAAGCTGTTTAATCCTATGACTTCTTGTTTTGTGATAATTGCTTGGTGCAAAATTTTCTATCCACAGTTCGGGTTTGACCCTAATCCCCATGCACCCAATGGGGAAAGCTGACAGTGGTGGGACAACACCTAACTGACAAAATGCTTATAACCAGTAACTGCTACTTCCTGTGTTTTGCCAACACCAATATGGTGAAGCTGGAGTGTCCTCTCCAGAGCGCGAGTGTAGGCAGTTACATGGAGATCAAGCTGTTGCTTATGGAGCCTGTTCCTCCTCTCCACGTCGCAGGAGTTGCCAGAATAATGTGAATCAACATTAGACTGCCTTAGGGACTCTGGCTCTAGATTTTTCCTCAGCTGATAGCACTACAAGGAATGCCTTGTTCTGGAATCCCCTGAGCGAGAAAGGTCAAGGGAGACCACAACAACATATTGGGAGGGAACCAGAAACGGACATGAAAGGGATAAAAGAGACCTGGAAAGGATGGTACAGAAAAGGAAAGTTAAGCATGAATTTTTTGTCAACACCTATGCTCCCCAGGGAGCATAAGGGAAATGAATGAATAAAGTGAAACTTGTTATCTTTTATTACATTTGCTTCACTCAATCAATACCTTTTAGCCCCCCTGCATAGGCCTTTAACAAACAGATACCAAGACTTCCTGTCATGTGACATCCGCTCAAGTTCTTTCCACGTCTTCCGCATCATTTTCACTTATGTTTCCAGTTCTCTTCTCCATGTGTTTCTTTTATTATCTACCTCTGCCTCTCTTACCCTGGGGATTCCAGAACAAGGACAGCCTTGTAATGCTATCAACAATGTGTGTCCTATCCATCGCCAGCATCTTCTTCTCATCTTTAGTTCCTCTGGCACTTGTATAGTTCTTGTCATCAGTTTCCCATTAGTGACATTTTCATACCATTTCCATCCTTCTATTCTACACAAGCACTCATTTATGAAAATCTGTTGCTTTTCTGGTTGTTGTTTTTGTTCAAATCAGAATGGTGAACTCAAATGTCAAGTCAGTCTTATTGTATCGCTCTGAAATATGGAAAATTAGAAACATTTTCTTGACACTAGAGAGCTATTTGTACTAGTCAATTACCAGTATAACATGCCACTCAATCAACTATACCACATCTGTGTACCGTTAATTTGTAAAACTGACTCAATACCATTTTATTTGTTAATATATATATATTTATACCACACCAATTCAAACAAGAGCACTCTGTACCATCTACACACAATTTGATCCCCACACACACAAAAGTTAAAGCAGTCGGCAAGTAGGTATAACTAACACCCCATGTCAAAAGTTTGGTGCATAACCGTTACCCCAGTTTGAGAATGGAGGTTGAGGTAGTTACTGCAACACTGAGGTTAGTACACATTTGATGTCGCTCTCCACATTGAGTCTATTTCACATTTTTGTTTTAATCACCCGATGGTGCCAAAATGCCCAGCTCAAACAGGCGTACAAATACTTTTCAGCTGACCTCAAAACTCAACATCAGAAAGAAAAAGAACAGATTTTGAGAATAACGCAAAGCAGTGGTAATGCCCAACTGTATTTGCTGTATGCCACATCCTTGGTATTTTGTGGAAGGATAAAGGGACAAATGCTGAAGTGCTGTCGTGTGCTGGCTTTCAAAGCATGTATGCACTGCTTAGACATCGCAGATAACCCTGGCTTGATCTTATCCATAGCATGGAAGATGGTCGCATTCCCAAAAATATTTTCTACAGAAGGCAAGTGGTAAAAAAGAACAGCCAGGCGTTCGCAGCTGAGGTTCAAAGATGTGTGCAAGATAGACATGAGGACACTGGATATAAATACAACAACCTGGGAGGATGAAAATGGTGATTGCACCAAGTGGCGATGCTCCCTACGATGCCACCTAAGATTTGGCAAAGAGAAGCTCTTATAACAAGAATAAAGAACATGCTGAAAGCCAAGAAAAGTAGCTGAGGACCATCACATCAAGGGTGCATCATTTCCGCAATCATTTATATCTGAAGGAGGCTACTAATTTTGCTACATCCCTCCCCCCTCCCCTCGAAACACAAAACTTCCCCTGCCAGTGTTAATTTACCCCTAGTTGCTGATCACTGGGTTAAAGCAGTTACCAAGTTTCTCGCGGATGTTTTCCGTCATGGCAGCTAATTCGCGATTCCCTGATGCGATCAGCGCCTTCTCCTGCATAATCTCCTTGACATTGGCTGCTATGTGGTTGAAGATGCCTTCATGTGCTTCCCGCAAGGAAAGTTGAGTTGACAACAAGTCTTGCTGGCTTTCGTACAACTTACGAACAGTTTCTGATGTCAGAGAATGCAGCTGTTCTTGCCCAGCCTATAAAAGTCAATAAAAGATATTAATTTCACAACTACAGCCTATAAAAGATAATTTTGTAACTACAGCCTCTAATATATTAATTTCATAACTAAAACCTATAAATAATATTTTAATTTTCAACTATAGCATATAAAAGATTTTAACTTCATGATTACAGCCAATAAAAGATATTAACCCCTTCGCCACCGCGGGTTTTTCATTACAAATGACAACACCATTTTCAACTTAGTTCGTTCCCCTGAACGACAGGATAATTGTAATTTTAGGGGTCATATTTTTAATTTGACTGTAAACAGTTTATCGTAAAAGGAAACCCATTAAAAGTATATATATTATGAAAGAGCATAAAAAAAAGTTTCAGAATATGCTAATCAAGGCCAACATAAGTCTAGGTCAAGGTCACAGGGTACATACATAAATGAAAATTGAGAGAAAAATAAACAAAAATTATTTGTATGAGCCACAAAAGCTTTGTTGTTTTCATTTTACTATGATAAAAGAACGTGGAAACACTGCTGGCACTTGTTTTCTTGAGTTTGCTGACATTTTTACAGTTACAGGTTGGGCTGAGTGTGGTCAGTTTCAAAACATTCCCCAAGGCACAAACCTGGCTAGCTGTTTGTCTCATTCACTGTTAGTATCTAAAAGTTTTCATTCAGAAACTCATTCATGAAATCATGGCATTCACAATCAGTATGATCAAAGAGTAGACCAGACTGTGCTATAAACTCAGGCTGGGCAGCATGGTTCTCTTGTCTCCGTCATGACTTACATTTGCATCTACATTATTTTCTTCCCCTGCCTCTGGTTACCAATGTCTTTTAGGTGACGTTCTTCCTCATCAATTTTATTTTCATTTTTTTTATTCCAAGGTCTAGATCTCGACATTTTCTTTCCTTGTTTAGGTGCAGATCTTGTTTTCACTGCCTTTCCTTTCACTGATGAATTATTTTGATCTAAACTGAGTGAACTAGATCTAGATCGAATGTTACTACTAACACTATCAATCACTTTCCTCGTTTTAGCAAGCCTTTCACTGTCATTCACTTTCCTCGTTTTAGCAAGCCGTTCACTATCACTTTGCTCCAAATCTAAATCTACATCAGTCTGATTCTGAACTAGACTACACATACTCTGAATCTGGGTAATCTTTACCTTTAGTGCCGTCAAGTATGTATAATATGTGTATTGAGTTAGGATTAGGTTTAGTGTAAACCTAACCCTAACTCTAAATGGTACGAAAATACACATATTATACATACTCAACGGCACTAAAGGTAAAAATTACCAGAATCTCACTAAAAAGAATCATCAGAATCATTCAAGTTGAATAAATTCAACTCAAACAAGAATTTTCGTGCTCTTTTTACACCAGATGTTTATGGTTCGGCAGCGTCCATGTTTGTGAACTTTCGCTTTTGTAAAATCGCTATTATCAGTTCTACTGTATTCGCTAGCAGTAAAATATTTTGTTTGCTTCAAGCTTAGTGGCCAGATTTTTCAATGCTGAATCCGATTATGCCCAGCAATTGCCAATACGTTTGTAAACAGAAGAGTTCTGGTGCTTTTAAAATAGGACGGACGTACGGTGTACGTCATATAGGTGAATTGGAACAAGAAATCGCACTACTTCCTTGACGTACGGCGTACGGCATAGCGACAAATATTGTAAAGATTTATGCCGTACGGCGTACGTCATACTGGTGCTGAAAGGGTTAACTTCATAATTACAGTCTACAAAAAATATTAATTTCATAATTACAGCCTATAAAAGATACTAATTTCATAACTAAAACCTACATATGATATTAATTTCTCAATTATAGCCTATAAAAGATATTAATTTCATAACTACAGCCTATAAAAGATATTAATTTCGTAACCACAGCCCATAAAAGATATTAACTTTGTAACCAGTCTATAAAAGACATCAGTTTCATAACTACAATCAGTTGTGTTGCATGTTCAGTGGGCATAATGTTATCAATGATTGTGCATCTCAAATTTTAAAGAATTGAGGATCTCTTGAAGAACTACTAATTCCCTAGATGCTGTCACTAAAATGATAGTTTAAGTGAGTAAACGAACTAAAACAGTTATAAGCAGTGTTACGCCTCTTTTTGAGCACCGCAATGCGTTCAAGATTTTGGAAGCATCGCGGTGCTCAAAATGGAGCGCCGCCTGATTAAAAATAATAGACTGGTAACACTACCAACAAATGGAGCGCCGTTTGATTAAAAATTATGTCACATTAAACAATTACGTAGAAGCACGTGCAGAGCAGAAATCTTTATTGGCTGTGTTCTTGAGCTGGAAGGCTGTGTGTGTGTGTGAAAGCCCTGGTTTATGTAATTGATGTCCGCTGATGTGCCTGCAATTCTCATATGTTATCTCAGTGTATTAAGTGCCAAGGATGTGTCTACATGTTTACAGAGAAGTATGCTTGTGATTATACTATATTAACTGACGATGATGTTCGCAGATAATTGATGTGCGGACTTAGACTCTGCAGACGGAACATATTATTCATTACTGCACAAGCTATGATGGCCCAATGTAGTTGGCCCGTTGAGATATATTAACTATGGATCAAATCATTAATATGGAGCAACATGTTTCTTTGGAATGTCATTAAACTTTGTGAGAAGCTGACGGCAGTATTCATCTACACTTATTGAATTTGCTGTTGCAGTTATTCGTTGAATGCCTGAAAGAAAATTATACCCAGCAATAAACTTGAACACAATAGATATATCAAACATATCATCAGAATGGAATGCAACAAGCAGAAAACAGCCATTACATAGTCAAGCATCCGCAGACAGTCATCATTTCCTTTGTTTTGCTTCATATGGATAATGGAGCCTCCACTACAACTAGTTCCCTGTAGTTAATTATTTACCCTTGCTTGGACCAAGGGATGTGATTGCTCTCACTTGGATCAAAGAATGTAATTATTTACCCTTGCTTGGACCAAGGGATGTAATTGCTCTCACTTGGATCAAAGGATGTAATTGTTTGCCCTTGCTTGAATAAAGTCAGTGTAGCATGAGTCAGCAATTTAGATGACATCTTCTTCTATTCTTTGGTTGCTGACTGACAAAACAATCAGTGGCCATCACGCCATGTGGCATTTTGTAGGGCAGCAACAGACTCTCTCCACTTTGCTCGGTCGACAGCCATCCTTCATGTGGTGCCGCAGCTCTGGTTCAAGCTTAGCATCTCCGCCTCCACTGTCCTCCGCCAAGTGGCTTTTGGCCATCCTTGCTTTCACGTTCCTTCTAGAGTCCATAGCATGGCAGTTCTGATGTCATGGTCAGGGTCTTTTCTGAGGATGTGGTCAACCAAATTCCAGTTTCTACCCACTATGATGGTGCACATGTCCTTTTGGTGGCTCCGAGTCAGCAGTTCTTGGCTGAAAAAAAAATTCTTCGTATTTATCAGACATACCATGACAAATATTAGGTAGATGGTCTTACCTTCAGGTCACTTAAAGTCTTCACCTGCTCACTCGCAACAGATGCCAACCTATTGACCGTGACCTCTGTCATGTGTCTAAACTGTACTTGCTGAGTAGCATAACACATAGCACGGGCTCGGTTTCCAACAATCTGGTAGCTGTTCCAGGTGATTCCATCCATCGACTTTGTGCAGTCTACCAAGCTCTGTCAAACAAAATGTATTAATGCTACCTCTAGATTAGGGTATTTTAATCTGTGGCCCATAAACCCCTAGGGGGTTCATGAATGGATTCTACGGAGTCTGTGTACATAACCTACAAATTTGAATTTTATTTTCATCAAAATTTTTACTCTGAAAATTATCTCAGATTTTTGCACTTAAGAAGTATATTTATTTTAATTATTTTTTTTTGTGTATTTCAGTATGACTTTATGTAAGTTTCAGTCGCGGTAACATAGTGGTTAGTGCACTGGCTTCCTAGCTCAGTGGTCCATGGTTTGATCCCCAGATGAGGTGGGATTTTTTTAGGCCACAAACGGCTCCTGGGTCGACCCAGCCCCATTTGGGTACCAGAGCAACTTCTGGGAAGGTGAAGGCGGCCGGCGTGATGCTGACCACATCACCCCTAGTGTGCCGATGGTCAAGAAAATATGGGCCTAACACCATATTCCCAATATGCCTCAATGGGCGTGTAACGGGATCCTTCACCCTTACCCTTATGTAAGTTTAACAATTTTTCTTTACAATAAAATGTATTATTTGTCTGCAAAAATGTTAAATATGTGTCTGTGTAAATTCTTCTCTAAGGGGTCCACGGCCTTCATGAAACAATCAAATGAAACCATAGTCTTCACAGGACAATCAAAGGGGTCCATAGCCTTCACAGAACAATCAAAGGTGACCATAGTCTTCACAGGACAATCAAATGAAACCATTGTCTTCACAGGACAATCAAAGATGACCATAGCCTTCACCGAACAATTAAAGGAGACCATAGTCTTCACAGGACAATCAAAGGTGACCATAGTCTTCACAGGACAATCAAATGAAACCATAGTCTTCACGGAACAATCAAAGATGACCATAGCCTTTACAAGGACAATCAAAGGGAACCATAGCCTTCACCGAACAATTAAAGGAGACCATAGTCTTCACAGGACAATCAAAGGTGACCATAGTCTTCACAGGACAATCAAATGAAACCATAGTCTTCACAGGACAATCAAAGATGACCATAGCCTTTACAAGGACAATCAAAGGGAACCATAGCCTTCACCGAACAATTAAAGGAGACCATAGTCTTCACAGGACAATCAAAGGTGACCATAGTCTTCACAGGACAATCAAATGAAACCAGTCTTCACAGGACAATCAAATGAAACCATAGTCTTCACAGGACAATCAAATGAAACCATAGTCTTCACAGGACAATCAAGGTTGACCATAGCCTTTACAAGGACAATCAAAGGGAACCATAGCCTTCACCGAACAATTAAAGGAGACCATAGTCTTCACAGGACAATCAAAGGTGACCATAGTCTTCACAGGACAATCAAATGGGACCATAGTCTTCACAGGGCAATCAAATAAAACCATAGTCTTCACAGGACAATCAAAGGTGACCATAGTCTTCACAGGACAATCAAATGGGGCCATAGTCTTCACAGGGCAATCAAATGAAACCATAGTCTTCACAGGACAATCAAAGGGGTCCACAGCCTTCATAGAACAATCAAAGGGGTCCATGGCCTTTACTGGACAATCAAAGGGTTCCTCGGCACAAGAAAGGTCATGAACCCCTGCTCTAGATAGCCAAATTCCTCCTTGATGAAATTAAGGACCATTTTCTCAGCATATTCATTTATTCCTGTATTACCCTTCAGTAGTAAGATCGGATTCCTAGCCTTCTAGGATAAGGGCAAAAAATATAGGAGGTCTCGTGCGCAAGTTAAAAATCCCACGGCAGTTGGAAATCATAAAGAGTAGGCCATATGGCCGGCTGCCCTGGCACAATTTTAAAATTAGGAAACCTACCCACCACAAAAATATTTATAGAATAAGTGATTCCTGTATATACACATTGGGATCCTCGCCAATGCTATGGAGTTCATGCACTGTGCTGAGATTCTCTTTGTGTGAGCACTGATGGAGTTGTCGTTCGTGTGTAATGAAGATGGTCCTTAAAACCAAACCAAACCCCTTCAGCTTTTCAAGGAGCACAGGCCTTCAACAAACTGAGGTCAAAACATCTTGTCCCATGTCATCTTGTCATCTTGTCACATGTCATCAGCTCAAGGTCCTTCTTATCCCTTTTGTTTTAGTCTTCAGTTCTCATCAGTGTTCTTTCAATCTCCATCTCTTGTACCCTGGAGATTCTAGAACAAGGACTGTCTTGTAACGCTATCGGGTTTACCCTGGAGATTCTAGAACAAGGACTGTCTTGTAATGCTATTGGGTTACCCTGGAGATTCTAGAACAAGGACTGTCTTGTAACGCTATTGGGTTTACCCTGGAGATTCTAGAACAAGGACTGTCTTGTAACGCTATCGGGTTTACCCTGGAGATTCTAGAACAAGGACTGTCTTGTAACGCTATCGGGTTTACCCTGGAGATTCTAGAACAAGGAATGTCTTGTAACGCTATTGGGTTTACCCTGGAGATTCTAGAATAAAGACTCTTGTAACGCTATCGGGTTTACCCAGGAGATTCTAGAACAAGGACTGTTTTGTAACCCTATCGGGTTTACCCAGGAGATTCTAGAACAAGGACTGTCTTGTAACGCTATTGGGTTTACCCTGGAGATTCTAGAACAAGGACTGTCTTGTAACGTTATCAGGTTTACCCTGGAGATTCTAGAACAAGGACTGTCTTGTAACGCTATCGGGTTTACCCTGGAGATTCTAGAACAAGGACTGTCTTGTAACGCTATCGGGTTTACCCTGGAGATTCTAGAACAAGGACTGTCTTGTAACGTTATCAGGTTTACCCTGGAGATTCTAGAACAAGGACTGTCTTGTAACGCTATCGGGTTTACCCTGGAGATTCTAGAACAAGGACTGTCTTGTAACGCTATCGGGTTTACCCTGGAGATTCTAGAACAAGGTCTGTCTTGTAACGCTATTGAGTTTACCCTGGAGATTCTAGAACAATGACTGTCTTGTAACGCTATCCGGTTTACCCTGGAGATTCTAGAACAAGGACTGTCTTGTAACGCTATCGGGTTTACCCTGGAGATTCTAGAACAAGGACTGTCTTGTAACGCTATCGGGTTTACCCTGGAGATTCTAGAACAAGGACTGTCTTGTAACGCTATCGGGTTTACCCTGGAGATTCTAGAACAAGGACTGTCTTGTAACACTATTGGGTTTACCCTGGAGATTCTAGAACAAGGACTGTCTTGTAACGCTATTGGGTTTACCCTGGAGATTCTAGAACAAGGACTGTCTTGTAACGCTATCGGGTTTACCCTGGAGATTCTAGAACAAGGACTGTCTTGTAACGCTATCGGGTTTACCCTGGAGATTCTAGAACAAGGACTGTCTTGTAACGCTATCGGGTTTACCCTGGAGATTCTAGAACAAGGACTGTCTTGTAACGCTATCGGGTTTACCCTGGAGATTCTAGAACAAGGTCTGTCTTGTAACGCTATCAGGTTTACCCTGGAGATTCTAGAACAAGGACTGTCTTGTAACGCTATCGGGTTTACCCTGGAGATTCTAGAACAAGGACTGTCTTGTAACGCTATCGGGTTTACCCTGGAGATTCTAGAACAAGGACTGTCTTGTAACGCTATTGGGTTTACCCTGGAGATTCTAGAACAAGGACTGTCTTGTAACGCTATTGGGTTTACCCTGGAGATTCTAGAACAAGGACTGTCTTGTAACGCTATCGGGTTTACCATGGAGATTCTAGAACAAGGACTGTCTTGTAACGCTATCGGGTTTACCCTGGAGATTCTAGAACAAGGATTGTCTTGTAACGCTATCAGGTTTACCCTGGAGATTCTAGAACAAGGACTGTCTTGTAATGCTATGAGCAGGTTTTCCTCAATGATCGTCACATCCGCAGCCAGCATTTTCTTATCTCTTGTTCCACTGGCACTGAAAGTGACATTATTCCGCAGAACAAGAGCTGAGAAGAAAACGCTGGCGATGGATAAGATGCACATGGAGGAAACCTGTTGATAGCATTACAAGGCAGTCCTTGTTCTGAAATCCCCAGGGAAAGAGAGGCGGAGGTAGACACACACAAAAAAAACACACAGAGAAGAGAACTGGAGACAGAAGTCAAAATGATGAGGATGACATGAAAAGAACCTGATGACACAGTACAGGAGGACTTGGCATGTGTTTGTTGATGGCCTATGCTCCTTTGGGAGCTAAGGGGTATTGACTGATTGATTTTGTTTTACTGGCCCTTGTCTTGCATACTCCTGCTTGCAGTTAATGTAGGAAATGACCCATCAACAACAATATATTTCTTCTTAAGCAATATGAGCTCGTCAAGCTCACTGCAGTAAAAAAACACAATCCATGTCCATGCCCCCCTATTCCTGGTTTACATCCGGAAGTGGCAGCCATTTCATTTTCTCGTGGCGTACTCTCACTTTGGCGAATGTGCTAGGTTTTAGGGAAGTACCCAGTTTTTATATTTATTTTTATTTAGATTCTTATATGTGTCCCACTTAACCCTCACTTTTTCCCCTTTCCCTGACGAAGGCCTTGTGGCTGCAACATTGGCTATTTTCTTTGTCTTTTGTCCTTATAGACACATAACCTTTTTTTCGGTTTTTGTTTCATACCCATCCATCGTTCTCAACATCTTCCCGCAGTTTCCCTCATCTTTCTCAACTCCCTATTCCTGGCACGTTTCCTGGTGAGAAATAGTGATAACAGCATTACATTTGACTTTTCCGATCCCTTAGGTTACGAGTTTTCGCTCTTTTTTCCCATGTGCCAGGTAGTGGCATGTACTTGCATTTTTCAATTGCACTATATCTCCATACAGGGTGTTGGTGATGGAGGAGTTTGGTGGTAGCAATTGTTTCTGCAGATCTGCTAGTGCCAGGCATTCCAGGAGGTGGTGTTCCACTGTTTCTTCATCCTGTCTGTTACGGTGATAACAGTGTGGTGTAGGTCTGAGGTCACTCTGTACAAATGCTTGTTGAGAGATACGCTTGTTGAGAGATACGCTTGTTGAGAGATTTGCCTGTTGAGAGATATGCCTGTTGAGAGATACGCTTGTTGAGAGATATGCCTGTTGAGAGATACGCCTGTTGAGAGATACGCCTTGTTCTCAACCTGACAATGACAGCATTACAA
This sequence comes from Oreohelix idahoensis, assembly GCA_024509875.1. Taxonomy (NCBI): domain Eukaryota; kingdom Metazoa; phylum Mollusca; class Gastropoda; order Stylommatophora; family Oreohelicidae; genus Oreohelix; species Oreohelix idahoensis. The sequence goes on along the minus strand of JAMPIV010000576.1, from coordinate 1,735,780 downwards.
GAAACTCTTTGTTCTGGAATCCCCAGGGTAAGATGGGGGGGGGGGGAGAAAACACATGGAGACAGAAGCTGGAGACAGAAATGAAAGGGATACAGTAGATGGCACAGGACACAGGACATAGGGCACAGGACACAGGGCCTTTCGTAAATTTATTCAAGGCCTATGCTCCCTGAGTAGCTGAAGGGTGATGATGATGATGACATAAATTTCTTCTTCTTCTTCTTGGTACACTCTCAGACATCTACTTGAATATTTTCAAAGAAAGCAGAGGTCAGCTTCACCCGTGTGTTACCGGGGCCCGAAAGGGGAGCAAAGAATAGTAACACTGTTCCCTGCCAGGCATGTCGTAGAAAGCGACTAAGGAGGGTTGGGCATGGGGCTGGTTACCCTATCCTGTAAAAAATTTAAACCACAAAAAACCTCAACAGAAATGGAATCCAGTGGACTCTGACTAAGCAGTTGGATGATCTGGATTTTGCTGATGACTTGGCTCTTCTGTCCCATAACCGTAATCAGATGCAGAACAAATTGAAAACACATGATGAGAGGTCACGGCAATTGGGTCTGAAAATACACAGGGAAAAGACAAAAATAATGATAATAAATGCACGTAATAATAACAGGGTTGAAGAAAAAACACCAATACAAGATGTAGAATCATACACATATCTTGGCAGCAATATAGGCAAAGTTGGAGGGACAGACAGTGATATCAAACTAAGAATACAAAAAGCAAGAGGAGCTTTCATTGCATTGGGTAATATATGGAGATCAAGAGAAATCGGATCCAACACGAAAATAAGAATCTTCAACTCAAATGTCAAGTCAGTCCTATTGTATGGCTCTGATACATGGAGAACAACAAAGACAACAACCAAAAAGCTACAGACTTTCAAAAATGGGTGCTTGCATAGAATAGAGGGATTAAAATGGTATGACAAGGTTACCAACGTGGAACTGAGGACAAGAACTAGACAAGTGCCAGTGGAACAAGAGCTGAGAAGAAGACGCTGGCGATGGATAGGACACACACTGAGGAAACCTGTTGATAGCATTACAAGGCAGTCCTTGTTCTGGAACCCCCAGGGCAAAAGAGGCAGAGGTAGACCAAGAAGCACATGGAGAAAAGAGCTGGAAACAGAGGTGAAAATGATGAAGAGAACGTGGAAAGAACTTGAGATGATGGCACGTGACAAGAGGACTTGGCATGTGTTTGTTGAAGGCCTATGTTCCTTTATGAGTGGAGGGTTATGACGTGGTCAGCTTGAGGCTATTTCTATCTACGAGGGCAAGTCAGTAAATAGGTCACAAATGGCAATAAAAAAAAAACTAAATGGCATACGAACTTAAAAACCATTTATTATTGCACTTATATTTCCCCTTATTTCTCAACATAATCTCCACCAACATTGATACACTTATCCCATCGCTTTATCAGTGCCTCAAAACCTGCAGCATAGAAGTCTTTGGTCTGCTGTCTCAGCCACATTCGCACCTCACTTTCAACCTCTTCGTCATCTGCGAAACGTTTGCCACCAAGGTGAGTTTCTAGTGGACCAAACAGGTGGAAATCGCTCGGGGCTAAGACGGGGCTGTAAGGTGGATGTTCAAGAAGTACCACCCTAGTTGTTCAATTTTCTCCTGGGTTAATCTAGCCGTATGTGGCCTGGCATTGTCGTGATGGAGCAGTACTCCTCTAGTCAGTAGGCCTGGACGTTTTCTTTGAATTTCACCCGGAAGCATCAACAGAACTTCACAGTACGATGCAGCATTCACATTCTCATCTTTCTTCTGGAAATGGGGTAACAGCATTTCTTGAGAATCCCAAAACACTGTAAGCATAACCTTCCCTGCTGATGGCGTAACCTTGAATTTCTTGGCAGAAGGTGCAGAAGGATGTTTCCATTGCATTGAAGCACACTTTGATTTGGGTTGGTAGTGATGCACCCATAATTCGTCCCCAGTAACAATCCAGTTAAGCATGTCTTCTTGCCCATGTGGAACAGGAATCAAGACCCCAGAACACATTCTCCAGAACTGTCCAACCCACGATGAACCGCGACGTGCGACCTGGCCAAGGGGTGCTGAGCTCCAGCAGAAGCTATGGGGCTGCCGCGCCGACCTGGTAAAGACTGTGGACTTCGTCCTGGCGACAGGCCTGCAGATTTAGCATGACTACAAACTGAACGCAGAAGAAGAAGAAGCATGTCTTCTCCTTCATCTGCATACCGAGAGAGACGTTGCAAGGACAGGCCCATTCGGTTCATTTTGTGTTCCTCAATCAGTAGTTTGGGCACCCTCCGTGAGCACACTTCACGAGCATGGTCGCCATTTTTATCTGAGCTGCGCATGCGACACCTAGCGTCTGCTACCTAAAGTAATAATCAAGCTGGATGTTGTTGTCACCTAATGACACCTTTAGAAACTACATCAATTTTCAGTTATCCCATATCAGTTTGTGACCTACTTACTGACTTCCCCTCGTATATAGAGTTTTTCAGTAATGGTGACGGCCATATGTGCCTTCTGTGTTCCTCATATGTTGGACATCTTTGAAGCAGATGTTCTGCAGTATGTTATCAGTGCCACATTTACACTCATCGGTAGTTCCTATATTTAGCTTATTGAATAGATGATATCCCAATCTGTTGTGGCCCATGCGGAGTCTGAAGATTACCACTTGTTCACTTCTGCTGAGCTGGAATATGCATTATTTTGTGTGTGGCCTGGATGTTCTACATCCCATTTGTTCTTGTGTCTGATTCTGAAAAAAAAGACTGTTTGCCTCCTCAAAAGTTAATTATAAATTTAAATTTCTTCTTCTTCCTCGTTCGTCCTGAAAAGGACATTGGTTACGTTGTGTCGCCGTTTACAGCAAAGCTGCGATATTTGCGCCTTTCGGCCCGACACATCCGGTTTCAGCATGGCATTTTTGGCACCGGGTAAGCCTTCCCTCTGCGATCCCTACTCTCTCAGCCAGACTGCAGTGATGCAGACTGTTTCCAGGACCACCACGTGGAGGTGGAGTGGGGTCTTAGTCAGCTCTGGTTCGCTGACTCTGATGCAAGCAGTCAAGCTATGGGTCGCTGACTGTATTAAATTTAAATTTAATTACTGCCATTTGTAATAACATAAACTAGCATAAATGGCTTTTTTATGAAATAAAAAGATGAAGACATAATGAGATTCATAATAAATAATATTAGCTTAAAATGAAAAATCTAACAACTTACCATTGAGTTCGTACAAGTAAAAACTGGTCTATCCTCAGCTTCTGACTGACAATTAAGCAGTTGTACAGATAATTTGCCAAGATCTTCTTCACTCAGCTCTCCGCATTTCTTCTTCAGGTTGTAGATGACCTATACGACAGACAGAAGAGTCGAGTGCTCATATTTATTACATTCACTCATGCATTATCCTTTGACGAAAATGGTATGACAAGACCACCAATGTGGAACCAATGTCAAGAACCAAACAAATACCGGTGGAACAAGTATTATATTTACTTACATTATACTACATTCATTGCTGCTAACCTGTTTTTATTTCATCATAACTGTATTTTGTACAGTTCTCTGTCTATAGCATTTTTCTTTAACCTGTTTATATTTACTGTCCTTGTTGCCTGTTTGTAACAATGGCTGTCGAAGGGTGAAACATGAAACGTCGTGTGTTTCCTGTGTACCGTTCAATGTCTAATATTGATTCAATACCATTTTCTTTTTTAAATTATATACTTATTTCCTTACCAGTTTGACAGCAGCCCCCTTATATATTTACCAGTGGAACATGAGGTGAGAAGACGCTGGCAACTGATAGGAGATATATTGAAGACACCTGTTGAAATCATTACAAGGCAGTTCTTAATCTGTAACACCTTGCATGAGAGAAGTAGAGGCAGACAAAAGAACACATAGAGAAGAGAACTGGAGACAGAAGTGAAAATGATGAGGAAGACTTGGAAAGAACTTGAACTGGCGGCACAATAATGAAGGACCTGGCATATGTTTGTTAAAGATCTATGCTCCTTGGGGAGCTAATGGGTGTTGACTGATTGATACTTTACCCTTAACTCTTAGTATCCGGCTCGCCAGGTGAGGTGGCGCCTAATTGGTACCAAATATACGGCTCGCCCTCTGAAGTGGCGAGGACAGTAAGTCTCTATCGGCAAAGAATTAATGTAAATTGTCGATGTTTTATCCAATCCAACATTTATAGTCACTTCCTGTGTTCAATCTGTTTACAAATTCAGCATGGTGTATTTATTTTATTAGTTATTACGTTCGATTTTTAGTACCTTTGTTCGGCTGTTGATCGTAAACAAATTTTTTCTAACCAAAATGGCTTCATCTTCAAACGATTGTAAGCAAAGGTTATCGGCTGTGCAAGCAGCACGACTTATTTCTTCTTGGATCGAACATGAGGATGGTTCGTTATCGAGTGAAGATGACAGTTCAGATTCAGAATATACGTGGCGCGTTCAGAAAGTAATGCACCACATCGTTTTTCTCAGGAGCTGTTTATTCAAAAAGCATGAACTTTATATACAATATACATGGATATGTCATGTAAACATCGGTATTATTCAACATAATCCCCATCAACTTGTACAGCTTTATGCCAGCGCGAAACAAGTGCATGTATTCCTAGCCCGTACCAGATTTTGTCTTGATTATGTAGCCATTTCTTTGCTGCATGAATCATTCCTTCATCATCTTCAAACCTTGTCTCACGGAGTGCATCTTTAAAAGTGGACCAAATAGATGAAAATCAGAGGGTGCCAAATCGGGACTATAGGGTGGATGGGGTAGTACAGTCCAACTCAATTTGGTGATTGCTTCCCGTGTTGCCAGACTTGTGTGAGGTCGCGCATTGTCGTGAAGGAGAAGCAGGTCTGCTGGATTCTTGTGCGGCCGAACTCTGTGAAAACGTTGATTGAGTTTTTTCAATGTCTTAATGTAAGCTTGCGAATTGATTGTCTCTCCTCTTGGCATAACGTCCACAAGAATCACACCTTCGATGTCCCAAAAGACAGTGATCATGACCTTTCCGGCTGAAGGAATTGTCTTGAATTTTTTTCTTCGTGGTGATTGCGGATGATGCCACTCCATTGACTGTCTTTTTCTCTCAGGTTCAAAATGATGTGCCCAGGTTTCGTCACCTGTAACGATCTTAGCCAAAAAGTTCTCTACATCAGCACTGAAACGCTCCAACAATTCAGAAGAAATTGCTTTCCTTTGCAATCAGTGGTCATTTGTGAGACTTCGAGGAACCCATCTTGCGCAAACCTTAGAAAATCCGAGAGTTTTTATAACTGCATTTGCACTACCAATGCTGACTGACAGCTGTAAGGCCAATTGTTGAGTAGTGATTCGCCTATCAGTAAGAATAATGCCCTCAGCGCATTTCAACATTTCTGCGTTGGTGGCTGTGACAGGACGTCCACAGCGCGGCCGATCAAGGAGCTCCGTATCTCCACTTCCTGATTCTTTGATTCTCTGAACCCAGCAACTGACTGTACTCCTGTCGACTGCAAAACTTCCATACACATCACATAGACACTTGTGAATATTCACAACAGTTTCCTTCTCGACAACGAGAAATTCTATCACAATTTGCTGTTTATAACGCAAGTTGCTAACACGCTCCATTTCAACGGTTTAGGGCAGCCATTTAATTTGGCCGGTTGCAGTGCAATTTGGTGCACACAATTGGCACATGCCATATTTGAAGTGTGCAAAATTTCATGCTTCTATCTTCATTATTAGCTGTGAAAAACGATGTGGTGCATTACTTTCTGAACGCCCCTCGTATTTTGCCCAGCGAAGATATATGTAATCAAAACACTGAATTAGATGAGAAGGGGGTGTTTTCCCTAGCCTCTCCACATGTAAGCCTACCTTGCCATGGTTGGAGAGCTTGAGCGCCCCAATGATCCCGGGAGCTATGCCGGCGGGAGTTTTACTCCTGGTAGGGTCACCCAAGCCGGACAGGTCCTGGGTGAGGGGCCAGACTAAATGGGCTAAGGAGTTGGTGGAACCCTATAGGTGTAGATGCAGAACCCACCGGCGAGTGGTACATGCTCTGGTCTGCACCAATCCACCCCCACTTCATGGGTTAAATGCTTTCTTGCCTCATTCTTCACTGTTTGTCGTCTATCGGGAGTAGTTTGGGACCCCATACAGTGTAGGCGCAGTGCCCACCGGCGAGTGGACTATGCTCTGGCCAGCATCAACCCAAACCCCAGGCATGGGTTAAAATCCCGGGTAGATGAAGCTCGTAAGCCTTGGAAGGCAGTTCGTCTAGGAGAAGGAAAACTCTGATTTCAAACCACCTGCTGCCTTGCAGGTAGGCTGGGGACAGTCAAGGGCTAAGGAACGCAACCCTACAGAAACGCTTGTTGAAATTGGATGCACTGGGCTACATGCTCAACGAAACAGTGCAACGTACGTCGCCTAATGAAGATGTCACGAATACAATTTAAGCGTTGTGGTGCTCATCCCGTGGAGTCCCGCCAGGCGGCGAGAGTGCCGGACCCCCCACCTCGAAGGGGTCCAACCAATACTACTGGTGGTCACCTTCCCCTGAATTGTGGAGTCAAGGTACAGAGGGAAAGGGCAAAAGCTATTGACCAAACACCAAGAACACTCAACATTCTGCAGTGGAATGCAGAAGGAGTTCTGAACAAAAAAGTCCCCCTAAAAAACCGCCTTTATGAGGATCAAATAGATGTGGCTTGCATCCAAGAAACACATCTCAACAGCAACCACAGATTCTCAATAAGAGGATACCAGGCTTTCCGACTCGATCGAGAAGGACACAAAGGAGGTGTGCTATTACTTACCCGAAACTCAATACCAAGTAGCGAGGTATCTGTGAACTTCAACGACCAATCGGAAATTGTAGGGGTTGACATTAAAATAAAGGACACGAACATGCGTATCTACAATTTGTATGGCACGCCGAGCAAAGACCTTTCACTTGAAAGTATGGAAATAAAGAGCTCAAACTGCATTGTGGTCGGAGACTTCAACAGCCACTCGGAAAGATGGGGATATCTGGATACAGACAGTAGAGGAGAGGAAGTTGAGGACTGGGAGATAGACACAAATCTTCACCTTATCAACAGGCCAGATGATAAACCCAGTTTCTACTCTAGAAGATGGCACACCACTTCCACTCCAGACCTAGCTTTTGCCACAGGGGACATATTTCACAAAATTGACCGACAGGTACTTGGCCAGCTAGCAGGCAGCGACCACAGACCAATAAAGCTAGTGGTTAATATGGAGTATGTTCCCCATGAAGTGAAACCATTGCCCCGATGGAATTACAAAAGAGCTGACTGGGACAGTTTTGCAGTGCTGACTGACAGCCTTTGCGAAACCATCAACACACGAAACAACAGCATGAAAAATATGGTTGAAAGCTTTAATAGAGCAATACTTCAAGCAGCTATTGAGACTATTCCGAGAGGGGCAAGAAAAAACTATAAACCATATTGGAATGAAGATCTGCAAAAACTTGAAGATGAGGTAACACAAGCCAGAGACACGGCAGAAACAGAACAAACAACTGAGGCAAACATCTTGCTCAAAGCAACCACTGCAAAGTACAGAAGAACATTAAACCAAACAACACGAGACTGCTGGAAGCAAACAACAGAAAATCTTAACCTAGATAAAGAAGGGAACAGGCTGTGGAAACTAGTTAGAGCTTTGAACAACGAAGAACCTTACAAAAATCACATCACAATCAAACAAGGTGAAAATATGCTCTCGGGAAAAACAGCTGCAAATGCACTCATGGAACACTATGCTGGTGCAAACCACATTGATGTCCCTATAGACAGAAGAAAGGCCATCATTGATGAACAAAGGAATCATGACAACAAAAAGCTTGCACCAGAAGAACACATGATGGCAAAGTTAACAATGCAAGAATTAGAAGAGGCAATGAGGGCGCTAAAGAAAAAGAAGTCACCCGGAAAAGATGGGATAACCAATGAAATGCTAACAGGCCTAGGAACAAAGGCAAAAAAGAAGCTTCTGGCCATCCTAAACTGCAGCTGGAAAAGAGGAATAGTACCACAGGCATGGAAAGATGCCATACTGATTCCAATACCTAAGAAAGACAAAGTTCAGACAGAACCAAATCGCTACAGACCTATCAGTCTACTTAGTTGTGTTGGAAAATTGATGGAGCGCATAATAAATACTCGACTTATGTGGCATCTAGAGGAAAAACATCTCTTAGCCCCACAGCAAGCAGGATTCAGGAAACACAGATCCACTGAAGACCAGATCACTTATATAACTCAGAAAATTGAGGATGCTTTCCAAGAAAAAAAGCACACACTGGTGGTTTGGGTGGACCTAGAAAAAGCATTTGACAAAGTGTGGAAAGATGGACTGAAAGTCAAGCTGCAAAGAAGTGAAGTGTGTGGGAGAATGTTCAAATGGATCAGCCACTATCTTGAAAATAGAACTGCCAGAGTCCAACTACAAGGACAGACCAGTAGGAAGATGGTATTGGAGCAGGGTGTTCCCCAAGGGGGAGTCCTGTCACCCACATTGTTCCTCACATATATAAATGACATATCAGAGAATATTCCAAGAAGAACCCACAATGCCTCCTTTGCAGACGACTTAGCCCTGTGGATCTCAGAGGAATATATCTCTACGGCAAGCATTCAGATGCAGCAAGCCCTAACATCATTGGAGGAGTGGGCCAAGGCATGGCTAGTAAAGATAAATGAGGAGAAAACATCATTCACAGTGTTTTCTCTCTCTAACAAACCACAGATCTCCAAATTGGTGCTAAATGGGAAAAATCTACATCTGGATGAAAACCCAAACTACCTAGGCATTACCTTTGATCGCCGCTTGACTTGGAAAACTCAGATTGAGAAAAACAGGACAAGAGCAAGGCAGAGAATGGCAATCATGAAAAAACTTGCTGGCACGGTTTGGGGAGCAGACGAGAGAGTACTAAAGAATCTATATACTGGGCGAGTGAGACCAGTCTTAGAATATGGCATTGCAGCATGGTCAACAGCCGCTAAGTCGAACTTTGACAAAATAAACAGAACCCAAAACCAAGCAATGAGAATCATAACTGGGGGCATGAAATCAACACCAATAAAAGAGTTGGAAAAGATTACTCACCTCCAGCCTATGGAGGATAGAAGAGATAGCAGAGCCCAGCAACAAGCCGAGAAATTCAGGAGGCTGATAGATCACCCAATGCACCAGAGGATAAATGGACTTGGAAGGGGAAGACTGAAGCGAAGCAACTTTGTAGAGACAGTCAAAACAAAGATGAGAGCAGACCCCATAAATGCAATATCAACAGCTACGCCAATATGTACTGCACTCAAGCTACCAATTTGGAAACAACAGTGCTTCCCTGAAATGATAGAACATGTTCCTGGTATTGAGAGAAAGAACAGTCAAACTGAAACAGAAAGGAGAGTCCTAACCACAAAATATATAGAGAAACATTACCCAAGCAACACCTGGATCCATGCGTACACAGATGGATCAGCAACTAATGCAACAGAAGATGGGGGTGGAGGAGTCTTCCTGAGCTTAAGCAATGGCACAAAATAAAAGATAGCAGTCGCAACAGGGAAATTTTCAACTAACTTCAGAGCAGAGGCAGAGGCCATAAAAACTGCATCAGAAATTCTAATGACAGAAAAAAGCTCAGAGAGACCAGTAGTTATCTTCTCAGATGCGCTGTCAGTGATTACAACACTGAAAAGTCAAATAAATGCTGAACTGGATGACCTAAGAGTAACACTTCACAGACTATGTCAGCAATACAAAAGAGTTGTGATACAGTGGATTCCTTCTCACTGCAACATCCCTGGAAATGAAGAGGCTGACAGATTGGCAAAGGAAGGGGGAAAACTTCCTCAGCTGGACACAAATATAACCTATGAGGAGTCCAAGAGTTTTATCAAGCGCAGGTACAGGCACAAGTGGGAAGAAGAGCATCCAGGCCACACAAAAAATGATCCGTATTACCAGCTCAGCAGAAGTGAACAAGTGGTAATCTTCAGACTTCGCACTGGTCATAACAGATTGAGATACCATCTGTTCAACAAATTAAAGATAGGAACTACGGATGAGTGTGACTGTGGCACTGGTAAAATGACTGCCGAACACCTGCTTCAAAGGTGCCCAACATATGAGGAACAGAGAAAACGCATATGGCCATCACCAGGACCATTCCTGGAGAAAATCTATGGAGATATCAACAGCCTCAGGCTGACCACTGCTTTCTTTGAACTTATTCAAGTTGACATCTGAGGGTGAACGAAGAAGAAGAAGTTTCCCCTAGCTGGTTCTGTCAGTAGTACGTACTAGTACTAGAAATTCCAGGCCAGTGACAAGACAACAAGGAAAAGGTAAAGCTCCCATGAAGAAAAGATTAAGAAAAGATAGGCCTACATCTAGATCACCCCATAGAGAAGCAGAATCCACAAGTACTGATGGTAATACAAGTACAATGAATGAGGAAATTAGGTGGAATGAAGTTGATGCTGGCTCAACACAAAATGCTTTCCGCTTTGTACCGCCTCATGCTAGGATTACAGGTGTGAATCCAAATATTATACCTGATGATTCTTCTGCATTTTATTTTCTCAAAGCTCTTTTAACTAATGAGATTATAGATGAGCTTACTGTTTCTATAAATGAATATGCTGATCGACTCTGTCAGTCAAATTCAGAAATGGCAACAAAAAGATCTGTTTATCAAAACTGGTATCTAGTTACATCTCCAGAACTGTGCAAGTTTCTTGCTGTGATAATAGCAATGGGGATTGTGAAGAAACCAGCCATTAGTGATTATTGGTCTAATGAAGGCTTTATGCAAACTCCCTGGTACAGACAGATGTTTACACGGGATAGGTTTCAGATGTTATATCACACGATGTTTCATGTGAGTGATGTAGACGCACAAGGTAAAGCAAAGATCGAACCATTTCTACAGAAAATGTTATCTAGATTCCAGGAAGCATTTTACCCTTACAAGGAGCTGTCTTTGGATGAAATGGTAATTGGGTGGAAAGGCAGATGGGCTCACAAAATGTTCAATGCCTCTAAACACAAAAAATATCATGTGAAGACATTCGGTCTTTGCAACAGTAGCACAGGGTATGTAGTAAATTTGTTGATATACTTTGGGGTCAATACTTCTTACAGTCCAGATATTGATGTAAATAGCCAGCAAGCCATCAAAGTTTTTGACACTTTGCTACAACCATGTGGAAAAGGTCATCACATCTATGCTGATCGATATTACACAAGTGTGCCGTTGCTTCAATATCTGAATAACAGGAGTCATTATTTCACTGGGACTGTCAACGTTAATTGAAAGAATTTCCCAAAAGAGCTGAAAACTACACAGCTTATGCATATGGAAATGAAATGGTATATGGAGCAAGAAAAAAGATTTTTATGTGTAATGTTTAGGGACAAAAAAGCAAAAAAAACCATGCATTATTGTTTCAAGCTGCGCAACAGTGGAAAGCAAGGACATCACCAATCGCTTTGGTGAAACAAAAAATAAACCACTGATGATTGATTATTACAATCAACGCATGAATGGATGTGACAGAGTGGACCAAAGCATTGTAACATATGGCACATTTAGCAGAAGAACAAGAAAGTGGTGGAAAAAAATTTTCTTCTGGATTTTTGAAATAGCTCAGCTCAATGCGTATAAATTATCTGCACTGTCAAGAACAACAAATGCCAAAAAACAGAGCCTTCCCCAATTTAAACGGCAACTTGTCAGTGAGCTCTCTCTTGTTGCTGCTGTGGATTTCCAGCAAATTCCTCCCAGGATTGGACATGGCATTCAAGTGAACAATCCAGTCAACAGACTAGGAGGAACAAACCATTTAATTAAAAAATCAAAATTTCAGCGCAACTGTGTCGTTTGCAGCACCCCTCAAGTAAGGGTCAGGACATCCTTTTATTGTGAAGGATGTACAAATAATCCCCATCTACATCCAAATAACTGTTTTGCTGCTTATCATGAAAGGAAATAGTTTGTGGTAAATATCAGTTGTGTATAAAGTTGTGTACATAGTTTATTTTCGTCATGATTTTTCAATGTGACCTGAACATTTCAAAAGGAAACAACATTTTTATTTATTATTCAAAACAAGTGAAACTTGTCTGTGTTTCGTATAATTGGATGAAAGTGGTTCTAGGAGTTCCAGGCTTCCAAATTGGATTATTTTTGTGGGCAAGTACAACTTTTTTCCAAATTTTTTATATTTTTAAATTGTTCTGCACTCATTACTGTATATGTTGCATGCATGTTTAACACCACTTAACAATTAAGTTAGGTGCATGTCAAAGGGGTTTCATTTCTCTATATTTAGATATATAACACTTTATGTTATCATTATAAATAAATTATTTAATGCAAAATCAGTAAAGGTAGTCATGTCTGTAAATAACGGTTAAAATATTTGTGCGCTTTATCTAAATATACCAAACAAATTCAAATTGTGATAAAAACTTTATTTGTGCTCAGAAACAACTCCAACTTTCCTACATTATGTGTAAATGGGTGTACTTTAAAATGAAAGTAGTTTTAGGGGTAGAAGTTTACCAGAATTAATTATACATATTGATAAGCATACTGTTCAAAAAAAGAAACGCATAGCTACTGAAGGCACACACATAGCCATAATTTTGACATTCAATAACTTTTTTAATTTAATGAGTTAATTGTTCAAATTGCACAAAAGAATACCTTAGGGTTCAACCAATCAATTGACAGTTGTTTTGCATCTGGATCACGAGAGTTTTTTGGCGTACGGGCTTTCCCGTTAGTATGGTGTGTGGCCTCCTCTTGCATCGATCAGCAACTGGCATCTCCTGGGCATGGATGCTATCAGACGTCTGATGTGGGCCTGTGGGATGGCTGCCCACTCTTCCTGGAGTGCCTGGAACAGATCATGACGATTGGCTGGAGCAACGTCTCGGCGACAAACACGTCTATGCAGCTCATCCCACAGGTGCTCAATTGGACTCATGTCTGGAGACAGGGATGGCCAGGGAAGGGTGAGAATGTTGTTAGCAGTCAGGAACTGCGTGGTCAACCGTGCACAATGGGGTCTGGCATTGTCCTGTTGAAACACAGACCTTTGGGCAGCCAAAAGTGGAAAGACATGGGGGTCGAAGAATTTCAATGACGTATCGTTGCGCATTCAAGCCTCCTACAATGTGCACCAATTGACTCCTTCCGTTGTAACTGATCATTCCCCACACCATTGCACCTCCACCACCGTGCGGCGGAGCTTCATCAATGCAATTTTGGGCAAAACATTCATTTCGTCTACATTAAACCCTACGCCGTCTATCATGTCGCTGCAACAAAAAGAAAGATTCGTCACTAAACCAGACACGTCTCCATTGATTGTCAGCTGCCCAGGGACGATGCTGGTTGGCCCAAAGAAGTCGATTTTGGCAATGGCGGCGCGTAAGGACAGGTCCTCGGTGAGGTCGTTGTGCCCAAAGTCCAGCGTCATGCAGTCTATTCCGGACAGTTTGATCAGACACATGACGTCCTGAAGGCAATGACTGGGCAGTTGAGGAAGCTGTTGTAAACCTGTCTCTGAGGTGACGAAGCCGAATAAAGCGATCCTCCGCTGCTGTTGTCACTCTGGGTCGTCCACTGCGATGCCGGTCTTCAACTGAGCCAGTGGCTTGGAACCGGTGCCAAAGTCGACTGATGGTACTCTGGTGCACATTTAGATGCCTAGCAACCTGACTTTGACTTTCGCCTGCATGCAGTCAGCCAATAGCAATGTTCCTTAAATTTATCGATAGAGACGCCATAAATGTCTGCTTGAAAATGAACTGAATTTTTGTGTGTGTAGTGTTATCCTTTTATAGGGTTTCAGTTGCGTAGTCAGTAAATAGTGTTCACCCCAAATTTTGTTGCTTTCACTTGCGCGCAACATGAGCTGTGGTCAAAAATTGCGTCATAAACACTATTGACCACTGCGTTGTAACGATTACAAAAACGAACGCAATTCAGGTCAATACGTGCATTTGACACTGTAAAGAACATTTGAGGCTGGTTTTTATATACCCTAGCACCAAATTTTACTTACAAACTCATAAAAACGCGCCCTCGGATAGCTATGCGTTTCTTTTTTTGAACAGCATACAATTTGTTTCTCAATTTTTTTCAATTGTAAAATGTTTCTGCATTCATTACTGCATATGTTGCATGCATGTTTAAAATCATTGAATAATTCAGTTAGGTGCATGTCAAATGGGTTTCATTTCTCTATATTTAGATATATAACCCTTCATGTTATCATTATAAATAAATTATTTAATGCAAAATCAGTAACGGTAGTCATGTCTGTAAATAAAGGCTTAAAATATTTGTGCGCTTTATCTAAATATACCAAAAAAAATTCAAATTGTGATAAAAACTTTATTTGTGCTCAGAAACAACTCCAACTTTCCTACATTATGTGAAAATGGATTTACTTTAAAATGAAAGTAGGTTTAGGGGTAGAAGTTTACCAGAATTAATTATACATATTGATAAGTACAATTTGTTCTCAATTTTTCTGCACTCATTACTGTATATGTTGCATGCATGTTTAACACCACTTAACAATTAAGTTAAGTGCATGTCATAGATGTTTCATTTTTCTACATTTTAATATATAACACTTTATGTTATCATTATAAATAAGTTACTTAATGCAAAATCAGTAAAGGCAGTCATGTCTAAAAATGTACTCTCTGAAATCAGCTCGTAAAAACGCGGTTTTTGAGCACGTATACTAAGAGTTAAATTTCCTGGGCAGCACAACCTTTCAACAAATTCATGCCAAGATTTCCTGTCCTGTGCCATCCATACAAACCCTTTCCTTGTCTTCCTTATGCCTTTGGTGTCCGTCTCCAATTTATTTTTAGCCCTCCTTTTATTATTTTTACTTTCAGGATTCCAAAATAAGAACTGTCTTGTTATGCTAATGTCCTCAGAAGAGGCCCCGACATCATCACAAAAACTGCTATTTATGGACCCCAGAAGGAAGACGAAAGAGAGGCAGACTAAAGACAACCTGGCAGAGAACTATGGAGGTTGAGGTGCAAAGCATGAACCAGAGTTGGGGCACCACACAATGGATGGCGTCCGACCGAGCAAAGTGGAGACAGTTTGTTGCTATCCTACAAGACGCCTCTAGGAGTGATGGCCATTGACTGCTTTGTCAGTCAGGGGCTAAGGATCCGAGAAGAAGAAGTAACGATAAGAGCTTCTTTTCTCAATGTATACCCTATCCATAGCCATCACCTTTACCTCGCTTCCTGTTCTGATGGTATTTGTTTTGTCCCCATCAGCTCATCATTGATTTTTTTTATACCATTATAATCCCTTTATTCAGAAGTGCTCACATTAGTTAAAATGAAACAGTGGGACAGATATATGTCCTATTCTGCGCAAATGTCTTATCGATCCAGCAGCCAATTAAGCCACCCACATTGTTATGGTTGGGATTCCTAAACCTAACCCTCACTCTTATTACTGCCTCTGAATTCCTATTCAAGGCAATATTTATGTGAGCAACTTGGTCTGCCTCTGAGCAAAAATTCTGACACACTTTCCCCCTTTTTTTTCTCCATTTAAACCGTTATATCTTCCTAATATAATTGCACTGGACTTTTGAGTTGAACAAATAAAACTGCTCCACTCTTTCACTTCAGTTTTAGAACATTCTTACACAAAATGATGATGGAGGTCTGATCTATGTGATGCTACCTTCTTAAGCAAAGGGATCGGTCAAAATCAGGTTGCATAACAAGCCAGACTACCCAGCTGTAAAAATGGATGCTTAACACTGCTTTTGAGTTAGGGAAAGACATGATCCTCTACACCACCTGCTATGGTACCTGAAGAAGTGCTGAGAGTGCAGTGTGCTCTCTTGTTATACAAATATATTTTTTTTCTTGTGGCGCGATCTCCCTTCGGCGAGTGTGCTAGGTCTTAGCCGCCTTTAGGGAAGTACCCAGTTTTTGTATTTATTTTTATTTAGATTCTTATGTGTCCTACCTAACCCTCATTTTCTTTCCTTTCCTTGATGAAGGCTTTGTGGCCGCAACATTGGCTATTTACTTTTTTTTTTGGTCCTTGTAAGTCAAATCACCTTTTTTTGGTTTGTTTTTTTCCATACCCATCCATTATACAAAGATACAAGTGTACACAAATACTACAGACAGCAGACTAGTTCCAATAAGGTTAAGGTGGTGGTGATGGGGCAAAATCTTTGTACATATCTGCCATTAACGTTCTTCAAGTATGAACCATGTGTAGTTTCCACGGATGGGTATGGAAAAAAAATGATTCGTCTTACGAGGACAAAAGAGAAAGAAAATAGCCAACGTTGTGGCCACAAAGCCTTCATCAGGGAAAGGAAAGAAAGTGAGGGCTAGATAGGACAAATAAGAATCTAAATAAACATAAAAATAGAACCAGGGTACTCCCCTAAAGGCAGCTAAGAACTAGCACGCCTGTCGAAAATAGAACAGGGGTACTCCCCTAAAGGCAGCTAAGACCTACCATGCCTGCCAAAAATAGAACCGGGGTACTCCCCTAAAGGCAGCTAAGACCGACCATGCCTGCCAAAAATAGAACCGGGGTACTCCCCTAAAGGCAGCTAAGACCTACCATGCCTGCCAAAAATAGAACTGGGGTACTCCCCTAAAGGCAGTAGTTCCCATGGGGTCTCTGAGGACAAATAGAAAGAACAGGGCTACTGCTACCTTGGGAATGTTGTAAGATGCAACTAATATAAAGTTGTACATAGGGGTGGCAACCTGCAACTAATATAAAGTTGTACATAGGGGTGGCAACCTCAACATGCAAAACAAAGTAGGCCTAGTGCTGAAACTGTCACTGCAAGAGCATACAAATGTTTTGGTGCAGGCTTTCTGGGGGCCAGCTACAGTAGTGGCTCCAAAAGGAAATTATGATGATCAACAAAAACTTCATTATCTGCAACATATAACAACAAAAGTTGTAGGTAATAGGTCAAAAGCAATTACTGTCTATATTTTCCTGTGATTTGTTAATCACCACAACTTAACACATAATTAACAATTTGACAAATTTAATAACTGACAATTATGATTCAGTGTTTTTGTTTTTTTTAATCACAGTTCATTATGCATACACCATCTTTGCCGCAAAAATGGTCTAGTTGCTGATTCACACAAATGGCTTTTGATATGGCAGCCGGTTAAGTCGCCCAAGTCTGTACACCCTTAAATAATAATAATGATATACAGTAATAACAATAACTGACTATGGGAATGCGCCCCTGAAGTGACAACCATCAGCTGCTTATTTTCCTGGTGTTCCTTTCGACGTTTTCTCCTCACTTCTGCTTGTTGTGTGAGCTTCTTTTCGCCCAATCTGAGGTGGCACCGAAGACAGCATTGCCACTTGTAAAAATCGGCACAGTAATAATCTGTAAGTTGGTATTTTGTTGATTTTTTTTTTTAGGCCTATGTCCTCAGTGTTTGTCACATGTAAAAGCTCAAAACAGGGTATGGGTTAGTGACAACCGTAACGACTTTGGCGATTATTAGGGTGTCATCGAAGAACACAGCCCAGTTATTCATTTCAACCAATAAAACTAATAACGTAGGCATTAGGCTAAGTTACAAAGCAAACAACAAAACACAAAATACCAATAAAACGCTTGCTACCCTGTTTCTGGATCCTTATTTCAGGGTGTATCGACTTAGGCGACTTAATCGGCCGATGTATCGATAGCCACTTGGGTGAAATCGGAAGCGTGTCCCCTTCGATTAGGCTACATTGCGACCAACATAAACAAATAGGCCTAACGTTAATCCAGACCCAGAACCTATTTGCGACAACGATGGTGTATGTGCAGTAAACTGATCTAACATTGTTTGGTAATTTCCTATTACTCGTGGGTTTTTTGCTCTGCAGTGAATATGTGTAGTTATGTGTTCTTTCGTAGAAGTTAGGTTTAGGGTATGTGTTAACCATGGTGATATCACGAGAAGAAAGCTGGGAGAACAGGTCCTGGAGCAGGTAGACCACTTTAAATAACTCGGAGCTATTATTGACCGAAAGGGAGGCATCAAAGAAGAGTTGGCCACTCGAAAAGCAGCAGCTGGGAGACTTTTTTCAGGCCATAAATCGAGGATTCCTCAGCAAGAGAGAGGTTGGTAAGAAAACGAAGATGGCTGTATACCGCTCCACCTATGTCCCAGTCTTGACATATGGATGCGAGTCATGGGCAATGACTACAACCCACAAAAGCCAGATCCAAACCTCAGAAATGAGGTATCTGAGGAAGGTGGTTGAAGTAACAAGAAGAGACATGGTACGCAACCAGACGATACGTCAAGGCCTTAAATCCCACCCCCTGCAGACCCAAGTAGAACAGTCCCAACTAAGATGGTTTGGCCATGTCTGCAGAATGGGAGAAGACCGGCTACCACGACAAGCATGGGAAACAAAGAGCCAAGGATCCAGACCCCCAGGACGACCCAGAGTCCGCTGGGAGGACAACATTAGACAATCTTTGAAGGACCGAGGACTAGAATGGAACCAGGCCAGGAGGAAGACAGCCGATAGGATAGTCTGGCGCTCTCTCTTCCAAACCTCTACACCTCACGGTAGAAGGGGAACGACTAAGTAGAAGTAGTTAACCCTAAACCTAACTGCTACGAAACAAGACATAACTACACATATTCACTGCAGAGCAAAAACCCACGAGTAACAGGAAATTACCCATTGTTTTGTGTGCAAAATTTAAACATGACGTGCATTTGTGAACTCACAATATTGTAGCATGCATCTAAGGGAGACATGTCATTCAAGGTCCGAGCAAATTCCAAAAATTGTTCATCGAATGACAATACTTCAAATCGAACATTGTCAGATGCTGGCGTCTCCTGTTTCAATGCAGTCTGATCTTCTCCAAATAGCCATTCTAGCAAAGAATCGGCTGGCTGAATGCATATAACAACGCAAGTAAGAAATACCACAATGCAAGGTAAACATGCCATGTTTTCAAACGTGCTGAATACGATTTTTCTGTTTCAAATTGGATACAGGAAGTGGAATAACTTAAAACTGTGAACGGCTCTTAGTGGATAGAGGCTACCAAATAAAGTACCAAACATTAAAACACGCTCTATTTTACACTCAAAAGCAAATCTTTTTACTAATTAAAAAAACGTTTAATTACACACTTACACATTATATGACACTTTCACAGCACACATACCCATAAAACGCTCATAGCATAAATGTAATGATGAGTTAAAGAGAATGAGGGATGGAAATGATGACAAAGTAGCTTCTTCCAAGGAACAAATTGTACCATACTATTATTATTTTCATGAGTAAATAATGAATTAGTTGCTGCAAAACAGGACGAAACGGTAATAAAAGACAAAAATGTGTGAGTGGGGCGAGGGGGCGTGTAAGTTTTGCAAATGAACGATTCACTAGAAACACGGGGGACACGTATTTCAAGTGTTTGGTTCATTTGTAAAACGGAATCCAATTTTCAGAGCTCAAAGATGAGTCAGAGGATTAAAAAAAAAGAGACAAACAACAACTACAAAAGTCACATTGACAATTGAAGAAATCAAGAATAGTTCTAAAGCCAAGATAATTTTCCAAATAGATTCTCTATCAGTTATAACTGCCCCCAGGACCCCCTCCCCATTTTTTTCTTTGTTAATAGTGCATCATTTGTATTTAAGATTTTTTTTTAAGTCATTGTACCGAGCGTATGTTTGCGTGTCCATTGTTACGAGGGACGGGTCAAAAAGTAATGCCTCGTAATTTTTAATTTCATTCAATAGGCAAGAAAACAGATAAAATTCACATTGAAATGTAGCCCCAAGTCTGAACTTCAAAAATTTTTTTCTCAATGTAGTCTCCGTTATTTGTTACAGTTTTTGTCCATCTTCTCACACGGGAATGTATCCCCGCACGGTAAAAATTTGTGTCCTTTTTCCTAAACCACTGGCGTACGGCGCGTTTAAGAGTCTCGGTGTCCTCAAAGTGATGACCGCGAAGATCTTCTTTCAGTGGTCCAAACAGATGGAAGTCAGAAGGTGCAAGATCGGGACTGTAAGGGGGATGTGGTAATAATGTCCAGCCAAATTCTGCAATCACATCAATGGTGCGTTTAGCGGTGTGTGGCGTGGCATTATCGTGCAACAGTAGTGCAGTTCTCTGATCTTTTAATGGGTAAAGTTGCCGAAGACGACCTCTAAGCTTCTTCAAAGTTTCAATGTAACGGTCTGCATTCACCGTGTTTCCCTGTTCCAAGAAGTCGAGAAGAATCACACCCTTCTCATCCCAAAACACGGAGGCCATAACTTTCCCTACAGATGGTGAACTTTTGAACTTCTTTCTTGTCGGCGATGTTGTGTGATGCCATTCCATTGACTGCCTCTTGGATTCTGGTTTAAAAAAATGAACCCAAGTCTCATCACCTGTCACAATATTCGATAAAAACTCTTCTCCTTCAGTTTCGTAACAGTGCAGGAGGTTGATGGCTATGGTTTTCCTTGTTTCTTTATGTCTGTCTGTCAACATTCTGGTTCCCACCGTGCACAAACTTTTGAATAACCCAGGTCTTTAATGATGTTCTGGACACTGCCTTTACTAATGGACAACATGGAAGAAAGTTCATCCAGTGCTACCCGACGGTCGCCACGAATGATGCAATCAACTCGTTGAATGTTGTGTGGAGTCACTGCGGTAGACGGACGGCCAGTCCACTTTGCGTCAGCCAATGAGGAATGACCTACTTCAGCTTCGTCACAACGATGTACCCAACGTCGCACAGTGCTAACATCCACTGTTGAATCTCCATAAACATTCTTCAAACGTTCGTGGATGCGAATTGGGGTCTCGCCTTCAGCATTGAGGAATTCTATGACATAACGTGGTTTTAACCGAACGTCTTTGGCAGCCATTTTTAAACTGTTACAGTGGTGCCACCTGATACTGAAACAGGTTAGTAATGCTATACAGTGCAGAAAAGTGTTTGAGGAATCCTGCTAAATTTACAAATTGCACACCGATGCAGTATTTACACACATAAAAAATAGGAGGCATTACTTTTTGACCTTCCCTCGTATTTGTTGTTCTCCATGTTTCAGAGCCATACAATAGGGCTGACTCGACATTTGAACTAAAGATTCCTATTTTTGTATTCGACTTTCTTTTTATCTTCATATATTTCACACAATACATTGAAAGCCCCTTTAGCCTTTTATTTTCATATTTTGATATCATTGTCTATCCCATCGACTGTCTACAGTGCTGTCACGGTAATGTATAATTCTGCATCTTGTAGTGGCATTTCTTCAAGTGCAATGTTGTTATCGTTACACGCCCATTGAGGCATATTGGGAATATGGTGTTAGGCCCATATTTTCTTGACCATCAGCGCACGCCAGCCGCCTTAACGTTCCCATAGTTGTTCTAGTACTCAATTCATGAGGCTGGGTCGACCCCGCTGAAATAAATCATCGCATAACCCTTTCTTCACAAAAGGCGACGGATCAGATATACGTTAATAGTGCTCGGCCCTAAGCAGCATTGTTCTTGACATCTGAAAATATCTTGTGAAAAGTACCTTGAGATAGAAGCATCATTATCCTTCTATCTACAGCTCTGCCAAGAGTAATCATGTGCGAAGATAGACACCTTCGAAGACCCATATTAGATATTAGTGTTGAACCACTACTGCAAAGCAGGGGAGGCAATTCCGTGACAAAAGCACATGTAGCCGCCACCAGTACCATTTTGGGGGGAAAACTCTATGGAGATGCCAATAACCTGAAGCTAACAAGAAGGAGAAGTATTAGATTTGATTTCCTTAGCTGGGTTGCCAGATGAAAATTGTGGAGGGAAAAAAAACAAAAAAGCCAAACACCTTCACAAAAATAGCCACAAATCCAAATTGGCAACCTTGCTCTTAAGCCTTTGTCCCTATTCTACCAACAGAGCAATGTGTAGTTTATAATGAGATTTTACTTTTTTCTAGGTTAGTAGCCAGCCAAAGCATACAAGCGTCATCTAAATAAATAAAGGTTAATAGCAGGTACCCGTAAGACAGACAGAAGGAGGACGGCAGACGAAAGAAAATAAATATTGGTGATAGTCTTACCGGGAAATCGAGCCACGGTCCAAACAAATGGCGCCATCGCCGCGCTGTGAGAGTGAATCGTGCAAGGACACACAGCCAATTTAGCACCACAGAAAAGTTCCTCATTGGCCGTGGTCATTTTTCACGACACTATACTCACCTGTAGAATGTAGGACCCGTGAATGACCCAGACATTTATAGACTCAATCACTAATTTAACTTTCCTTCTAGCAAGTGTAAACCAAATAAAGGCCGAAATACGTGTGTCGAGTTATTATTGGTCGAGGAAGATGAACAACCAGGGTAACTCATGGTGTCACCCCAATAGACCTCCTCCCGTACCAGACCATACAGAATCCTTAGTAATGTTTTGTGTACTAATGTTACTTGTAAATATTAATTCCCGTATATCATTGAATGTAATGACAATAGTAGTGACATAAACAACTAGCAAAATTAAAATTACGCATTTAAATTACAATATCATACGGACAGCCTAAATGTATTTACAGTTTACATAGTTTAACGTGGTTAAAGTGAAAATTCGGTAAGAAAACAATAGAATGTGAAGTAAAAACGTAGGTATATATTTTTTTTTTTTTTGCGTACGCCCGCTAATACTCGAGGCGAAATCTCAGGTTATTATTTTATGTCTAACCTGACATTGATTTTACGTGAGAGACAGGTGTCCCTCGCCATTCAGGCAAATACTCGCCGATTTCGGAGGTACCCATTGCAGCTGGGTCGGCTCAGGAGCCGCCAGTCCCTGGTCGACGACACTCCTTCAAATGTCCTCGCCAGGTCTCGAGTTAATCCAGTCCAAATCCCGGTCGACGAAAAATCCTCAAATGCCGTCGCCCGGGTTTGATCCTGTATCACCCGGTCGCCAGAGCGGTGTTGTAACCACTAGACTACGCTAGCGCGGCTCCCCGTAGGTATATTGATGCAGTACATCTAAGCTAGGTTTACGAAAAATGTTTTTGTGGTTATAACTAACTACAGGGATATTTCTATAACAAATTATAAATTTCTGCTGAAACACTGCACAAAAATCTTATAGACAGTCATTTTGGTGTCTCCCCCTCTGATGGTGTCACCCGGTGCGGTCCGCACCTCCCTAGTGACGCCACTGGTTTTATTTTTCTATTGCTTTCATTCTGACCTAGAACGGAAGAGCACTCATGTATCCATTTATTAGGATGACCTAGTGCCCTCGATTTCTATATACAGTATATATGACCATATCGTTTATCACAAAAAGAGGACATGTTCTGACTTTCTGGCGTAAAAAAGATGACAATGCATGACAAAAAAGATGACAATGCATGACAAAAAAGATGACAATGCATGACAAAAAAGATGACAATGCATGACAAAAAAGAGGACATTAATTTCAATACATTAATTCATGATTGTGATGACTAGAGCTAGTTCTAGTTAAATGAAGGTTAGAAAAATATTGAAATAAAATGTTCATGAAAATGTAAGTTTTAAAATCATTTCAAGATCAAAAATAATTTTTCCACATGTTAATCAGTATTGGTAACATTATTATCATGATTAATATTATTTTATTTTATGTCATTATTTTTTGGCTT
Source organism: Oreohelix idahoensis (assembly GCA_024509875.1). NCBI lineage: Eukaryota > Metazoa > Mollusca > Gastropoda > Stylommatophora > Oreohelicidae > Oreohelix > Oreohelix idahoensis. Next base: position 1,711,969 of record JAMPIV010000576.1, on the reverse strand, counting down.
ACTTTATCTTCTTTAACTCATTATTTCTTTAAAACAAATCACGGAATTGACCGTCCAATACTTCTTTTAAATTATATTGCAGAAGGAAATGTCCGTTGACGGAATCCACATTGAACATGTTTCTGTCTTTTGTTCAGTAACTTCCCTTCAACGAGAAAATTATGTCCACGTTTACATTATGACCAGGCACCACAAACAAATATTGTGAGATCATTAAAAGTTCAGAATGAAGCTCAACATTTGCTGGTGGATTTAAACATTGGATTCGCGTTTCGTGTGCTAGCAACTGCATGTAAAATAATACTAATAGCCCCTTCAGTCATAACTGACTATGGGAATGCACCCATGAGTTGACAGCCCTCTGCTGCTTATTTTCCTGGTGTTCCTTTCGACGTTTTCTCCTCTCTTTTGCTTGTTGTGTGACTTTCTTTGTTGCCCAATCTGAGGTGGTGCAGTAGATAGCATCGCCACTTGGTGTGATCTGCAGCTTCATCCTCCCAGGTTGCTGGATTTATGTCCAGTGCCCTCATGTTTCTCTTGCACACATCTTTGAATCTCAGCTGCGGCCGCCCAACAGTTCTTTTGCCATCTGCCAGTTATCCGTTGAAGATGTCTTTCGGGATGTGGCCATCTTCCATGCGGCGGACATGGCCAAGCCAACGTAGTCTGCGCTGTCTAAGCAGCGTATACATGCTTTGAAGGCTAGCACGTTACAACACCTCAACATTTGTCACTTTTGCAACCGCATGAATCGTTCATAATTGATAGGGTTTTTTCTGTTTTCTTTTTTTTTTTTAGAACAAATATTGTCACTCTGCTAAGTTGACCAAAGCGTCAGATTGAACATCTTTATCAATTAAATGAAACACAGAGGTGCTCTGTCTCCTGCAGAAAATGTCGAAGAGTATGAATGCAAATTGTTTCTGTTGCGCGTTGGTTGCATACACGCCGGAAGCATTCTCTCATACGTTCATCCCTGCAAGTCTTACGTTTGATACAAAATACCAGCAATCTTAGCCTTGTTGATTCATCTATTGTAGTGTCGTTATCTAACAGGCGATCATTAATTGCCCCCAGTATCTCTCTCTCTTATCCATATACAGTGCACCTTCTATGGGTGCTCTTGAAGCTGGTCTATCAGCTCTTTCCTTACCGCGTACCCCTGCATGACCAGGACAGTAGATCCACACCAGTTACTGAAGATCGAGCCTTCTATGGAGCCATCCACTTTGGACCTTCCGAAACTTGGATTGTGAGTCTTACATAATAACAGCCCTTGTTAATGAAGTCTCAGACAACCACCTTAAGGCTACAATAACTGCCTCTACCTCCATTCTCATGCTGGAGGTTTCTGTCTTGTAAACCCCGCTTACAGAGATAAATAAGGACACATGGGCATCCATAATTAAATATGATACCATTTATAACCTTTGTCCTTTATTGTATTTTATTCCAATACAAACACAATCTGTGTTATTACTTATATCTTCAGGTGCCTACGTTTTTTGTAGATCCACATCATCATCATCATCAGCTGCCATCTCCACAACGAAGGTTGGCTGTAATGGATCTCCAACATCTTCTGTCTCTTGTCTTGGTGGTGCACTCTGATAGACTCTTTCCTGTCCATCTCTTGATGTTATCTTCCCACTTATAGCGCTGTCTTCCCTTTGCACGTTTGCCTTCACCTCTCCCTTCTATTATGGTCTTCTGCAAGGTGTTATGCCTTTTTATGTGGCCAAAGTATTTTAGCTGCCGAACTTTGATCTCCCTCATTAGTTCTCTTTTCATACCTAGATTTTCTAGGACTTCCTTATTTGTTTTCTTCTCTTCCCATGAGTTACGCTCCATTCTTCTATATATCCACATTTCAAGAGCCTCAATTCTTTCTTCCAAATGCTTATACATCGTCCATGTTTCTGCCCCATACATACCCGACTCTTAATGTATTATTTTTTTTATTGCATGTCTGTCCAAAATATTTACCTATAACCAGAGTCGAGCGAATGTCATTCACGAGATCCACATTATTTTTAAAAAAATAATAATAATAATGAAGGTGATGAGGATTGCAAAAAAAAAAAAAAATGTCAGTCATCCCTGGCGGGATTCGAACCCGCGACCTCTGGATTAGAAGTCCAGCGCGCTATCCACTGCGCTACAGGGACCTGATTCTTACGTTAATATTAAGCATATAGTTCCTGTAATTATTCGGTTTTTCTTTGGCTATTTAACATTTCTATTGTTACGTTTTTTGTGGGTTGCTTTTTTATGCTTGCCAATCTCCAACTTAGCTTTCTTATAACATCTGCTGTACATTTATTTTACTTAGGTGAAAGAAAGTCCAATAACAGGCTACTGTAATAAAGTAAACTTTTACAGACTTCATTATACTAAGTCTAGCTTGTTTTTAAATGACCTGGGTTGACTGGTTCCCTTCATCGCTGCATTTGCCTTCCTTAACTCAAGAGCAGAGGCAGTTACCCATTTTACAAGTGGGTAGACTGGATCGTGACGCAACCAGAAAAGAGCCCGAAGACAGACTGCCTCTGAGTGTAATGAAGTTGGTTACCCACCTTTGCTAAACTGGATGGAGACCAACAGAAAGTGAGTCGGATAGAGCGAGGGAACAATTCCGATACTTCCATCCAAATAAGTTAAGATACTTTATACCCAGTGGCGTATTCTACTAATTCATTTAATACTTTTCACTTTTACAATGAGGATAAGTGTCGCATAACACAAATAATTATACATTTTCAACAAAAGGACACTTTGTGTCACATCTAAGGTTATTATAAAAGGGACTCCAGCATGATTTTTACTTTGGGCCTCGGTAGGGAACATTTATTTTTTTTATTTTTAGTAATGAAGAAAAATATCCCATTTAACCTCTGATGGGTTATATATATATTGTTTTCAATTTCAAATAATATGAACAACTGCCGATACGAGAAACTGGCATCACGCTTATCAAATCGTTGTAAATAGGGACAAACACAATTAGGCTACCAATTATGCTTGTATGTTTAAAAAAAAAATACGAACAAAATCAAGCAGAAACTCTGAACAAGAATAATATTAAGGTGGAGGGGTGTAAAGGCCTGGTGGTTCCAGTTATATAACTGACTTTAACAGATTATGATTTTCACATGTTAAAAGTCAAATGCATTGTAAGAACTGGAAAGTGTTAATGAATTCGAATACTTAGGATCAATCATCAACAGCTCTGGCGACTGTGCAGTAGAAATTAAAAGAAGACTTGCAATTGCTTCACATAAACTAATACAGATGAAAAACCTATGGCAAGGCACAAGCAAAGAAACAAAGTTACAACTGATCAGAGCATGTATATTCCCAGTGGCAACATACGGCTGCGAGACTTGGACACTCAATAAAACAGTTGCAAAAAAGATTACATCATTTGAAATGAAATGCTACAGAAGGATGTTGAGAAAACGCTGGACAGAAAAAAAGACCAACAGAGAAGTACTGCACTCACTAAACGTACAGGAACATTGGCTCCTAAATACCATTGCAATAAGGAAGCTGAAATTTTTCGGTCATATAAAAAGACATAATAGCCTGGAAAAAACAGTGATGGAAGGCATGGTCCCTGGAAAAAGGGGAAGGGGTCGACCTAGACGACGGTGGACCCAGGACATCACAGAGAGTCTGAACTTGTCTTTGGCTGATGCAGGTCGATTTGCCCAGAATCGTGATGCGTTCAGAGCAGCTGTAATGGAGACAACGTTCTGGAAAGAATACGTCACATGATGATGATGATGATGATTGTAAGAACAGCATCAGACCTTCACATTCCCAACTACTATATATTAACCTTTGTTCGTGTTAAATATTGTTTGACTATATTATGCAGTTCCCTAGGTCTGTCTATTCTAAACACTTCTTCTATATTTATAGGTAAGTTTGATGCCTGCAAATAATATAATATTGGTATTCTCATTTGTTCATACATGAGATGCCTCCATGAATCCAGTCGTCAGCAGGAGGTCCTCGTGGGGGACCCACAGTTTCTCTTCCATTTTCGTTTCATGGGGCCAGGTTTGAGCTCTCAGGTCACCAAAGAGAGAGCACGTTTGCAGAATGTGTTCCGGAGTCTGGGGGCCATTTTGGCATGTGCAAGTGTCAATAATTATTTTTGAAAAACACTCGACAGATAGTGAGGGAATGGCAAGAGGATGCAAAAAAGTGGTGCAGCAAGCCCAACAAGGCCAATTGACTACATGGGAAGGAGTCCTGCAAAGGTCCTTGACATGGAATGATATATGGCATATGGTACCCCTAAGACTCAGCTTCTTTATCAGATCAATGTATGACCTTCTGCCGTCGTCCGCAAACCTTGTGAGATGGGGAAAGTCTGATGATGCTCAGTGCCATGGGATGCAGACACTTGAACATGTAATCTCAGCTTGTAAGGTGTCATTAGGGCAAGGGCGATACACATGGTGCCACAACAGAGTACCAAATGACATGGCTGCTACAACAGACCTGGCAAGGGTGAAGGCGAACAGCAAAGTCAGACCGACTACCGCAAAAACTTACTTTCTGAGAGCAGGAAAGTCAGCACATCCCAAACCAAGTAGCAGTTTACCCTTTATTCTTGACTGTGCAAATGACTGTTTTAATAGCGACATATGGGGTCCAAATGGGGCAGTGATGCGCAATGCAAGACTCAACATGTCTCTTAGCCTCTCCTGCCCGAGTCTACCTTACCTACTCGTGGTGGACCCCGTTATACCCAGTAATCTTGCCGAAGGTTGGGTATTAACCGCAGTGGGAGGCAAGATGGGACAGCAAATGAGGTAAAGGCGAAGTCAAATCCCCCAGCCAGAGGGGGAGGCATGAGCACACTCTGCCTTAAGAGCAGGTGCTAAAGTCAGAGGTACCAGGCCAGGAGGTGCACCAGCAACAATGGTAACATGCAACCCACCTAGGTTTGATGTGTCTACACAACAGATGTCCAAAAATTATCTTTATGGTGCTCGCCCTGTGAAGTCCCTCCAGGCAGGAGCAGTGCCGGATTCTGAGCCTCGACAGAATCCACCCTCAGCTACTGGAGGACCCCTTAGTCTGTCTAGTGGAGCCAGGAGGCGGAAGGGGAAAGTAACTGGCCAACCAGATAAGATGATGACCCCTCTAAATGTCATGCATTGGAATGCAGGGGAAGTCAACAACAAAAAGACTGAATTAGAAAATACCCTATTTCTGAAAGAAATTAGCATATGCTGCATACAAGAAACTCACCTACAGGAAGAAAACATTTTAAGATACGGGGCTATCAATGTTTCAGAGTGGACAGAAAAGATCGGAAGAAGGGTGGCATACTAACACTGAAAAGGAATAACCTCTATGCTATAGAATCTAAGACATATAAGGAAGGCGCAGAATACCAAGTAATCCATCTTAAACATAACACTCTGGAACTAGATCTCCTAAACTTCTACTGCCCCAGTGACATACCACTGAGCATGGCTAGTATAGACGTCCCCAGTGGCAACTTCTTAGCAGTGGGAGACTTCAACAGCCATTCCCAAAGCTGGGGATACAACCAGCTAGATAGAAGGGGCAAAGAGATAGAAAACTGGCAAGACGACAATAACCTAACCTTTCTAAACATCCCTAATGATCCTCCAACCTTTTACTCCAGAAGATGGCATAGCACCTCTACCCAAGACCTGGCATTCTGTACACCTGATTTGGCCAGGATAGTAGAAAGGGAAATAGGAGAACAACTCGGTGGAAGTGATCATCGCCATGTATTCATCAAAATTAATAGAACAATTAATACAAGTCCAAGTCAGCCAAGATGGACTTATAAAAAAGCAAATTGGCCCATTTACCAACACAGAGCAAATCTGCTTACAAAAGATATTAGGGTACTAGACAGAGACATTAACAGAGTCATCAGGGATTTTTAATAATGGAGTACTCAAGGCAGCAAAGGAGACAATACCGAGAGGAGCAAGGAAGAACTATGTACCATACTGGTCCAACACACTACAAAAACTACATGAAGAAATGAACGAAGCACCGTAGCACGGCACACTGTAGAGGTACAACCATCCCAACAGAACCATATCATGCTTCAAAAGGCAAAAGCAAAATTCATCAAAGGAAAACTAGAAGCCCAGAGGAGAAGATGGAAGGAAAAAACCTATAAACTAAACCTTATAAAGGAAGGGAGGAAGCTGTGGAAACTCACTAAACAATTAAATGACGATAACAATTCTCAACAACAAACAATTACACTAGACGATGCAGGTAAACTATATACCGGCAAACAAGTAGCAGACACTGCCATCACCGGTGTCAATAACTTGTCGAGGTATGGTGGCTTGCGTACTCTGATTACCCTCAGAGCTATGCCAGCTGGAGTTTTACTCCTGGAAGGTTCTACCAAGCTGGACACGTTTGTGCGGGCAGGGGTCAGACTAAAGCAGACACCCTGGTCCTCTAGGTTGGGGGTTTTAGCATAGGGCTGACACCCCTGTCTATGTAAAAAGAAATGAATTTACAGAAACGACAACAAATGAACAAACTTTGCTGCGGGACAGACATCCAGAGTCTGAGGCTCGTATGACTGTCAGTGGTGGAAGCCACTGACACGAAAACAGACGTCCTGATCGCAAAACGTGAAACAAGAATAGGATTTTGGAATGTCACGACAATGAACGAGACGGGTAAACTAAAACAGGTCACAGCAGAAATGAGAAACTGTAGATTACACATTCTAGGGATAAGCGAGAGCAGATGGGCAGGGGCAGGAAAAGTTAAAACAGCAACAGGAGAAACAGTACTTTACCCTGGAAGAGAGGATGGACAGCACAATGAAGGTGTAGCCATTATTCTACAGAAAGGAATAGAAATGACATTACTGGAATGGAAACCCATCAACAACAGACTGATAAGAATACAATTGAGAGGGAGAGTCACCAACACTACAATAATACAATGCTATGCACCAACGAATGACAGCGATGATGAGGTCAAGGATGAATTCTATCAACAACTGCAGAAAGAAATGGAAGACACACCTAGATATGATCTTATTGTAGTAATGGGAGACCTCAATGCGAAAGTTGGCGCACACAATACACATAATGAAAGAGTAATGGGGAAATGTGGCAGCGGAACAGCAAACAAAAATGGGGATAAATTAATAAGTTTCTGTAGCATTAACAAACTGGTCATTGGAGGAACACTTTTCCCACACAAAGAAATTCACAAATTAACATGGGAATCACCAAATGGTCGGGACAGAAACCAGATAGACCACATTTTGATTAACGGTAGATGGAGACATGCATTACAAGATGTGAAGGTAAGAAGAGGTGCAGATGTGGGAAGTGATCACCATTTAGTAGTAGCAAAACTGAAACTAAGAATGGCTGGACCAACTGTAACTACACAGAAAAGGTTTGACATCAGTAAATTGAAGAACCCCCTTACCAGAAAAGCTTTTGCAGCTGATATAAAAAAGCGATATCAATTTGCCAAAAGTCAGGAAAAGACATTGACTGATGATATAGAACAGAAATTCAACACCATTTCAACAATATATGTATAAGGAAAGCAGCAAATCATGCTTGGGATTCCATGAAAGGAAGAAGCAAGACTGGATAACACCAGAAACATTAAACGCCATTATGATGAGAAAGGAAATGAAAAGAAAGAAAACAGAAGCGAAGTCTTCCAGGTTAAAGCAACTATATAGCGAACAGTACAGTCAGCTGGACAAGGAAGTTAAATGCCAAACCCGACCTAACAAACGGAATTTCCTAGACGATCTTGCAAGACAGGCAGAAGAGGCAGCACTGAGAAATTAACAAAGCACAGTATACAAAATAACTAAAATCATCAGTGGAAAACGAGGTGCAAACAATATTACATTAGTAAGAGATAAGCAAGGAAATCTCATCACGAAAGCAGACGGACAGGAAACAAGATGGGCAGAGCATTTCAGAGAAACTCTGAACAAGGAACCACCAGAGATACAATTGAATGTTCCTGAGGCTGAAAATGATCTAGATGTTAATACAGACATTCCACGAAAAGAAGAAATCATCACAGCAATCAAAGGGTTAAAGAATGGAAAAGCTCCTGGCCATGGTAACTTAAATGCAGAGCTGTTTAAGACAGACCCTGAGCTAGCAGCAGAACTATTAGAATCACTATTTGCACAAGTCTGGAAAACAGGGACAACACCAATGGAGTGGAACAAAGGAATAATTGTCAAATTGCCCAAGAAGGGAGATCTCGCAGACTGCAATAATTGGAGAGGAATAACTCTTCTTTCAGTTCCCAGCAAAATACTAGGCAGGATAATAATACAGAGAATTTCAAAAGCAATAGAACACAAACTGAGGAAAGAGCAAGGAGGATTTAGAAAGAACAGAAGATGTGTAGATCATACATTTACCCTCAGGAACATTATAGAGCAGTACTCAGAATGGCAAAGACAGCTGTACATTAATTTCATTGATTTTGAAAAGGCTTTTGACAATATATATAGGGACAGTTTATGGAAAATACTGAGGGCTTATGGGATTCCAAGCTGCATAGTGTCAATCACAAAAAGCCTCTATGCCAACTTTTCGTGTTGCGTTGGGCAGAGCAACCTAACCTTTGAGGTGAAGACAGGAGTACGACAGTGATGCCCCTTATCAACCACTCTATTTTTAACAGTCATAGACTGGGTGATGCACCAGACAACAGAGGGTAGTCCAAAAAGAATGAGATGGACTACATTTTCTACATTGGAAGATCTGGAATATGCAGATGACATTGCACTACTAGCACATTCACATCAATACATCCAGGAAAAAACGGATAGACTTAATAAGTATAGCCAGCAGGTGGGCTTGAACATCAATCTATAGAAGACAGAGGTCATGACGCTCAATGTGAGCAACCCTGAGCCCTTATTAGTAAGGAATCAGCAATTGGAACAGCCAGACATTCACATACCTAGGACGCATAGTAACACCAGATGGCGGAGGAAGCAAAGAAATCAACAACAGAATGAACAAAGCAAGAACAGCCTTTTTCAGTCTAAATAACATCTGGAAGTCCTCTCAGTACAGCACAAGCTTAAGATTATATCAGAGCTGTGTGCTTTCTGTGCTTCTCTATGGTGTGGAATGCTGGAGAGTTACAGAGAAGGAAATGTCGAAATTGTCTTCTTTTCACACAACATGCCTAAGAAAAATTCTCTGAATCTTTTGGCCGAATACCATCACCAACCAAGATCTGCTTACTCGGAGCAAGCGTCGTAGATTTTGGATAGGTGATTAAGATAGATTCTGGTCCCGTCTGAATAGAACTGAAAAAGGTGGTAACTCAGTGAGAGATAAGGTAAAGAAATAGATTTCACGAGTGAAATGGTGAAAAGGTAGAGTCTGTCCCTGGATTGAGAAGATACTCTAGTCCAGCATATCTCTACGAATGAAATTTGTTTATCAGACAGTTTACCTTTCTGTATATATTAACATATATACTATAACCAATCACATACACACACACAGATAAGTGACGACAACTTGACGCACAAACGTGAAACTATATTAATGGAGTAGGGATATTGGGCCGAGCTGACCAACACAGGTAATTAAGTTTTATGTTAAGTTTATTTATCATAAAGAAAACTTCACAACAGCTAGTATCAAATATAAAAATCATAGCTTACAGAATTAATAAAGAAATAAACCCCATAAGTGCAATCCCCTCTGTTGAGACAAGATCCCACAAGAAGAAGTTAATTAACTCCCAAAAAGGTCAAAAGATTAGCACTATGGTATAGAATTTGACTATACTTTAAAGAACAGTTCCTAATTGATCTATTCTGAAAATAACAGTATTAGCAAAACAAAAAGAAAGGCAAAACAAAGTGAGTACAATGATTATACAATAGAAGAATTATTCATTCCTTCTTTCTCTCGCTTCAGACAACCTGTGGCCTCGTTCAATCGCGCTTACCTAATTGTTGATTAACAACATCTGGAACATATCTCCATGGTACAAACAGCAAATCCAGTGTTGGATTGTTTTGGCAAAATAAGCCCCAGCTCCTCCAAGTTTGATTAATCCGGTTATTTGGGGAACGCTTACTTCGTTACTGTTAATTGGATCTGTTTATTTCACATCAATTAGTCCAGGTAGGAAAATAATTACGAGATCTAATGTTCACAGTGTCATTAGCTTGTAATTCCAATACTTAAAGAGAATGTCAGGTATGTAAAATCTCTCGGGATAAAAATCCTCATCACACCACAGTGGTCGGTAGTTGGGAAATGTTAATTTTTGATAATTTGATGTATTCTGTGTGCACTAGGTTAATTTTTTTTAAATGTCAAAAAATTGGGTCACTTTAACCCACACGTGAAAATTGCCATTGTTTCTGCAAAAACTCGTGGTTTTTGCAACATGCCCCACTAGTTCAAAAGGTGAAAAAGTGAGTTGAATTTCTGTTTGTTAGTAAGTCACACATTATTAAAAAACTTGACTGATCTTTTCCACGGATGAATCAACTTTATATTGTAATAAATTGTTTACACCTGGTCCATAGTGAAGTTTTTCTTGGTGGCCCTTAACTTTTGTCCAGTAGTATGTATTTTAATCTGCTAGCCAATTAACACAGTAAATTCTAGTGAAATATAAAATGATGAACTTTAACAATTACTTACTTACTTACTTACTCATTCCCCTTCAACCGTGAGGTGTAGAGGTTTGGAAGAGAGAGCACCAGACTATCCTATCGGCTGTCTTCCTCCTGGCCTGGTTCCATTCTAGTCCTCGGTCCTTCAAAGATTGTCTAATGTTGTCCTCCCAGCGGACTCTGGGTCGTCCTGGGAGGTCTAGATCCCTGGCTCTTTGTTTCCCATGCTTGTCGTGGTAGCGATCTTCTCCCATTCTGCAGACATGGCCAAACCATCTTAATTGGGACTGTTCTACTTGGGTCTGCAGGGGGTGGCATTTTAGACCTTGACGTATCGTCTGGTTGTGGACCATGTCTCTTTTTGTTACTTCAACCATCTTCCTCCGATACCTCATTTCTGAGGTTTGGATCTGGCTTTTGTGGGTTGTAGTCATTGCCCATGACTCGCATCCATATGTCAAGACTGGAACATAGGTGGAGCGGTATACAGCCATCTTCGTTTTCTTACCAACCTCTCTCTTGCTGAGGAATGCTCGATTTATGGCCTGAAAAAGTCTCCCAGCTGCTGCTGTTCGAGTGGCCAACTCTTCTTTGATGCCTCCCTTTCGGTCTATAATAGCTCCGAGATATTTAAAGTGGTTGACCTGCTCCAGGACCTGTTATCCCAGCTTAATCTGATGTCTTCTTTCTTCTCGTGATATCACCATGGATTTTGTTTTAGAGCTACTTATGACCATTCCTCTCTTCTCCAGCTCTTCCTTCCAGACTTGCAGGTTGGATTGGAGATGTGCCTCTGATTTAGCAATCAGGGCAACATCATCAGCAAATGCCAGCTCTGAAATACAGACCTGTCTCATCTTGCAGTACCCCACTGAATACTTTCTTGTACTTTAACAATTAAATCACTCAAAAATGCTAGTATAATATTTACCGCAACACAGAAATTCACTATCTCCAATCAAAATACTAAGTAATTCCACTAGTACAATGGTCTAGAAATCGAAGCTAGATGTTCTGAAAATTCTGTGGCTACTCGATAAATGATTTTAAAAGCTGGGGGATATATATATATATATATGAAATTGGTCTAAATTCGCTAGCTCTTGCGAGATATCACGCCTTGCCTGTATTTCTGGGGAAATCTGCGGTCGATTCCTGAATCAAAGCTGCATTTCACGCCTATGCCAATGCATAGACTTTGGCAACGAGCAAACTGTCTTTTGATCTCCGCTCGTTCCATAGCTAATTACATTCTCTGGGACTCAATGGCTGTGGTTATCTCCCCTTGAGGAAATGCAACCTTTCAAAGGTTCGTCTTTTGAATTACCGCCCTTGATTCTACAAATATACGACCCGTTCTCTGATCTGTCACTATTTCAATGATTGCCTAATCATTCGCATGATAATTACAATTAACGGCTCTGAACTAGCTAATAAGTCTGTTTGTAAACATTTCTAGTGCCTGCAAGACATAGAGAAAAAGAAAATAGGCGTGGCTAAAATATGAGTTCGACAGACATCGAAGCGCATGCCTTCTGCGTTAACAAAACGTGAATATTAATAAAGATGCAAAGGTGGAAAACCAGGTGGAAGCAAAAACATGTGGATTCATGTAATATATTTACATAACTCTGTCACAGCAAGCAAGAGGACATGCACACCATCATAGCTGGCAGACGCTGGAGCTGTGTTGGCCATGTCCTCAGAAGAGACCCCATGGCCATCACAAGAACAGCTATGCTATGGACCCCTGAAGGAAAACGAAAGAGAGGCTGACCAAAAAAACTTGACATAGGACTGTGGAGGCTGAGATGCAAAGAGTGAACCAGAGTTGGGGCACAGTACGAAGGATGGCCACTGACTGAGCAAAGTGAAATCAATTTGTTGTTGCCCTACAAGACACCACCAGGCGTGATGACCACTGACTGCTTTGATGGTCGGTGGTTAAGGATCAAAGAAGAAGAAGAAGCAGCAGTAGACAGAAGAGGAGCTACAAATCAGCTGTGAACGACCAAGTAGAGAAGAAATAAAGAAAGCCATAAAGCTTCTGAAAGATGGAAAAGCAGCTGGTCCAGATTGCATTCCAGCAGATACCATCAAAACAGATATTAATACCTCTTCAGAGATATTATACAAACTACTTGGCAAAGTCTGGGAGAGAAAGGAAATACCAGCAGAATGGAAGGAAGGTTATCTGGTCAAGTTGCCTAAGAAGGGAAATTTACTAGAGTGAACAAATTATAGAGGAGTAATGTTACTATCAGTGCCAGGAAAAGTATTCTTCTTCTGCGTTTGGTTTGTAGTCATGCTAAATCTGAGTCCTGTCGCAGGTTGGCGCGGCAGCCCCATAGCTTCTGCTGGAGCTCAGCACCCTTTGGCCAGGTCGCACGTCACGATTCATCATGGGTTGGTCAGTTCTGGAGAATGTGTTCTGGGATCTGGATTGCAGTTCCACATGGGCATTCATTCGTGTGGGATATCCTGAGGCGATAGAGATGTCCAAGTAATCTGCAGTGACCAGTTCTCAGGCGGAAAATTGTGGTCTGTTGATATCTGTTTAGATGGTGTATTGGGTCATCTCTGCTGTATATATCCCCTTCCACTGATTTTTGTACTTGTTGTGGATGATGGTTTTTGCTTCCAGATAGGGCAATGGGTGGCTGTATTGTTCCATTTTACTGCCACTTCTTGATAGAGCATCTGTTTTCTCATTACCAGCAATTCCACAATGGGAAGGTAACCACTGAAGGGCAATGGTTGATGACCTTTGGATGATGTTAAGCTCAGATCTGATCTCATTCATCGTGTTATCATTTCTGGTGTTTTGTATTGATTCCAGTAATGATCTGCAGTCAGTGAAGATTACTATCTTAGCTTGTGGCTGCTGTTCAGGTCTGGTGAGGATGTGAACGGTGGTTTGGTTTTGATAGGGTAAAATGAGTGTAGGAGTAGTTTTTGCAAAGGGAGATACATCTAGAAATACGTTTTGGAAGATGACGTTGTTTAGAGTTAAGCATTTTGAATGAGTTACAAATTATGGTAGAACCAATGTGCATGTTAAGATTTAGTAATAAGGTTTTTTTTTTTTTCTTCTTAACCAGTGGCACTTGGGCTTTCAGCCCTTCGGCCCAATGACATGTCATTGCAAGGCTGGGGAACCTGAGGACTTTCCTTCCAACCCGGTCAGGAGCTTCGCTCCTTCCCATCCACAGAGGGTTTATCACAGGAGCCGTTCAGGTTATTCAGTCAAATTTCCGGTCGGAAACATTCCTTCAAACGCTGACTCCCGGGTTTGAACCATGAACACCTGGTCGCCAGTACAACGCCGAAGCCATTACACCAGCGCGGCTCCCAGTAATAAGGTTTAAAGAGGAGAATGTGGATTTGTGTATATTTAGCAAAGGGAGTCAACTAGAGATTACATCCCTTGATAAATTAGTGAGTTGTGCTCAAAAAAAAAAAAAGTATGCACGTGAATATTGTGTTAGTGAGTTGTGCTCAGAAAAAGTATGCACGTGAAAAGTGTGATTAATGATACATGAGAGGAGTGAATGAATAATGTTAGAACAGGGATCAGTCGGGTTTGAGACGCGCTATGCGTAGGAAGGAAAAAGGGTTTTTCTCCCAAGTGTTAAAGTTAGACTTGAGAAACGCGCTCAGCGTAATAGATGTGTGAGAAAACATACTCAGTCTTAGATGATTAGCAAGATTTATGCTGTGAGAAATAGAGTGTATAGAAAACGCTCAGTACATTATGTACCATAAATTTGGTGTACGGCAGTATTTTATTGTGATAGTATTTTATTCTGAGGACATGATAGATGTGAAAGAAAAGAAAGTGTATTTCGTTTGAGAACAAACCCAGGTACGTTGAACACTATTATATATCAGTAACATGTGTAGCTCAGCAGACCAGGTCTGAGCAGAGAAGAATAATAGATGAAAATCTTGGCAAAGTGACAGCCCTGGCGGTAAGGCCAGTTTTCTCTTAGTGAGATATACCAAGAGACATATGAAAAGAAAAACATAAATAAAATAAACAGTCAGTATAGAAGAGAGACAAGAAGTTACTACTTGAAGAATTATAGGATATTGGGATAGCTGAAATAAGCAAGTAGTAAGAAGACAAGAAATTGCAGTTTTGAATATTGAATACTTTTGTTGCTGAAGAAGCTGTTGTTATGAAAGACTGCTAACCTTGTTAATAAAGTTCAACCTTTGACATCTTCACTGTTATTACTAAGGTAAATTCGTTTGAAGCAACAGAGAGTATGAGAAAATATCTTAGTCAGTCTGAGAGAAGGAAGTTTGTCACATTTACCTTACAACATACTATCTACTGAAAGGGCAGTGGTCCGAACCTTCTAATATGATCTACGGCCACAAGGATCTTCAGGGTTTGCAGTAGTGCCATAGCTTTGCCCTAAAATTGGAGGAGATCTTTCCAGTTGGGAAGGCCTTTCAGATGATATTTCCATTTAGGAATCTTATAAAAATGCCTCCTCCACCATTCTTTACTGCCCTTTCAGCGGATCCATCTGTGTATGCGTGTGTCCACTCCTTCGGGTTGTACTTTTCTTCAATCATTTCTTGAGCCAAAGTTTTTAGTTGTTGAGGGGTCTGGTGGCCTTTCTTTTTTATTTCAGGGACTTCTGTGATGATAGATATATTTCCATGGCAGTTGTCTGGCTCCTCATAATCAATTAACATTTCAATCTCAGTAGATCGGTTTGGGAGGAGGTCTTCATGGCATCGATGCAGATGTTTGGAGATGTTTAAGAAGCTGGTTCTTTTCAGCCTGTTCTTTGTCAAACTGTGGAGTTTGGCATGCATTGGATGACTTGGCATTCGTAGAAGCTTCTCACTGTGAGTGAATACCTTTTCCTCATGTCTGTCATCAAGAGAGTGGATGTTGGTGTATCTCTCCATTGCCTGGATTGGAGAAGTCTACATCTTTCCAGTGATTAATCTAAGGCCTGAATTTTGCACTTTCCCTAGACGTTCTGTGTTTGTTTTAGATGTCATGGCCCAGGCTGACATGTCATATTCAAGTACAGGTCTGACTGTGCCTGTATAAACTTTTTTAAGTATGTTGGTATTTGCCCCCCAACTTGGGCCAGTCAGTTTCTTCATAATAGAGAGCTTTCTTATTGCTCTCTGTTCTACTGCTTTTATGTGCAGCTTCCAAGTGAGTCTCTTATCCAACTTGACTCCCAGGTATGTTGGGTTTTCCTCGATTGGAATGTCACTTCCATTTAGTTGCAGTTTGATCGTCTCTCGGCGATTTGACAGAGAGAAGCAGATTGCTACTGTCTTGGAGAGGTTTATCTGTACTCCCCAATCTGATGCCCATTTACCGATGGTATTTAGCGCTGCTTGCATCCTGAACTTCGCAGTAGGCAAATGTTCAGCAGCACACCAGGCAGCAAAATCGTCAGCATGAAGAGCCCTGGAGATATGCCCGGACAGTTTCTCTGCAATATCATTTATATATATGATAAAAAGTGTGGGGGAGATAACTCCTCCTTGTGGCACACCCTGTTGAAGAGTGACTCGATGGCTCAGTTTCCTGTCATGTTTTACTCTTGCTGTGCAGTATCGGAGTAAGGCCCGTATCCAGCTGAACATTCTCCCTTCAATTTTGTTGTTGAACATCTTAAGGAGGAGTCCTTCTTTCCATACCTTATCGAAGGCTTTTGTCAAGTCTACAAAAACCACCAGTACTTTCTTTTTCTCCTGAAAGGCATGTTCTACTTCCTGGGCTAGATATACTAGCTGGTCTTTGGTGCTGCGATTTTCCCTGAATGCTGACTGTGTGTTATCAAGCAGATGGTTTTTTTCCAGATGTTTCAGTAATCTTGAGTTCACCATTCTTTCCATTACCTTACCCAGACAGCTCAGTAGGCTAACTAGTCGGTAGCTGGACTTGCTTGTTTTCTCCTTTTGTTTCTTTCTGATGTGAACAATGATTGCTTCTCGCCATCGATTCTGAAATTTTCTAGTACTCCATGATTGACTGAAGATTTGGAGGAACTTGTGCCTGGCTACAGGACCAAGGTTCTTGATCATATCATTTGTGATGCCATCTTTTCCTGGAGCTTTCATGTTCTTTAGTTTTGTTATGGCAGCACTGAGTTCTCTCATAGTAAGGGGTGACTTCATGCAGGTATCTGGGTTTTGGTGCTTCAGTTTTTCTTTTACTTCCTTACGTACTTCTTGGATACGTGCATGTGAAAGTGATGTGGTGCTTTCTTCCTTGTAGAAATCTGCCAGGATGTTTGCTGCCATCTTTCCTGTGTGGTATTTTTCATTTTCCTTAATGACAGTCTTACAGTCGCTGGTTGTTGTTTCTTCATTTAGCACTCTTGTCAGATTCCATAGCTTGCTCGAGTCCTTTTCCATGTTGAGACTGCTGGTCTTCTGGTGCCAGCTCCTTTGGATTTCAGCTTTCTTTTGTTCATTAAAAGAAAAGTATTAAACAGAATCATCCTTGAGAGATTATAAGAGTCCATAGACAAGCAACTGAGAGATGAACAAACAGGTTTTCAACAAAAAAGATCCTGTACAGACCAGATAGCCACATTGAGAATAATAGTTGAACAAAGTCTGGAATGGAATTCACTGCTTTACATTGGATTCGTGGACTATGAAAAGGCATTTGACAGTGTAGACAGAGAATCACTTTGGAAACTAATGAGGCATTATGGAGTTCCCATGAAGATCATTAACTTAATAAGGAAGACCTATGAAGACATGACATGCAGAGTTCTTCATGAAGGACAACTTACAGAACCGTTTAGGATTAGAACGGGAGTGAGATAGGGATGCTTCTTGTCTCCATTTCTTTTCTTACTAGCAATAGATTGGGTTATGAAAACATCAACATCACACAACAGAAATAGAATCCAGTTGAATCTGACTAAACAGCTTGATGGTCTGGATTTTGCAGATGACTTGGCTCTTCTGTCCCATAACCGTAATCAAATGCAAGAGAAAATTAAAATTCTCGATGAGAGGTCACAACAAGTGGGCCTGAAAATACACAGGGAAAAGACAAAGATTATGAGAATAAATGCATGAAATGATAACAAGATTGAACTTGAATAAACGCCACTAAAGGATGTAGAATCGTACACATATCTTGGTAGTAATATAGACAAAGTTTGAGGGACAGACAATGATATCAAAATAAGAATACAAAAAGCAAGAGGAGCTTTCATCGCATTGGGAAAGATATGAAGGTCAAGAGAAACCAAGTCCAACACGAAAATAAGAATCTTCAACTCAAATGTCAAGTCAGTCCTATTGTATGGCTCTGAGACATGGAGAGCAACAAAAACAACAACTAAAAAGCTAGAGACTTTTACAAACGGGTGCTTGTGTAAAACAGAAGGTCTGAAATGGTATGACAAATTCACAAATGTGGAACTGATGACAAGAACCAGACAAGTGCCAGTGGAACAAGAGTTGAGAAGAAGACGCTGGCGATGGATAGGACACACATTGAGGAAACCTGTTGATCGCATTACATGGCAGTCCTTGTTCTGGAATCCACAGGGAAAGAGAGGCAGAGGTAGACCCAAAAACACGTGGAGGAGAGAAATGGAAACAGAGGTGAAAATGATGAGGAAAACATGGAAAGAACTTGAGCGGATGGCACAGGACAGGAAGACTTGGCATGTGATTGTTGGATGGTGGGGAATGCACAGTATGCCACGTGCTTTTTCATCCAAGATGTGATGATCCTTTAAATGCAAGCCACACTGGAGCTCACAACTTCAACTCAGCACATTCCAGAATGGCAGACAAACCTAGATTTAGTGTAGATAATACCAAGGTGTCTTCAACTTGGTAGTGTCTGCAAAAGAGTGAGAAGCTCAGCAGCCCTAGTTAAACAACAATAACATGCTTGAGGGAGCAGAAGTCTTAATCTTTCCCCTCGAGACCCCTGGGAAATAAGCATGGCAGGATGCAGTGTAAGCAGTATAAGGAAGATTGAAAACAAAAATAACCAACGGAATGAGACATTCCTATTAGAGGTCTGTAACAAGTTATCCGAACACCAAAATATTCTAAATATTAACCGTTTCTTTAGGCTGTTTTTTAATCTCTTTTGGACGTTTGTTGACAAATGTGGGCTATTTTTAAGGCAGATTTGTTGACCTGCGCTATTTTTTTTTTGAGCTATTTCGGCGACCTGCGCTACTTTTCGAATGATTTTGGCGTTATTTGAAAATATAAAAAAATGCAGTTTTCAAAAGGAAAATTCCCAAGGATTTCAGACAAAGGGTTACAGACTAGTACACATGCAAACAAAGAAATAGAACAATCCATAACCAACAAATATGGTTTATTATTAAAAGCATGTATTATAAATAAATGCAAGATACAATTACTTGGTGCTGTATACAGAAACGGAATGTACAAGAAATGCTCAAGGAACATTTTAAAGAGACATTCAAGAAACATCTTCTTGAGAAGAAATTAACATTTTGTTATAAGATTACCATCTTCCCATAAAAAAAAGTATAAACGGACAGCTTGTTGTCAACGTGGAATATAAACAAAGATATTTCCAGAAACATTATAAATGGGTACAAAAAGGTAAAGGTAATCGCATAGCAGATACTGCCATAGGGGAGTGAAGTGTTACAGACTTCACCATACAAGGTCCAGCATTGAGAGGTGGGGTGACCAGCTCCCTTCCTCGCTGCCTTTTCCTTCCCTAACTCAATCAGGTACCCATTTACAGCTAGGTAGACTGGAGCTTGTCAGTACCGTGATTCGAACCCGGCACCTTTGCAGTGAGAGACCAGTGCTCTAATCACTCTGCCAATCTCCGTGTGTTATGTGACACTTATCTTCATTGGAAAAGTGAAGAGTGTTAACTCTTTGACTCCAGACCAACGCTCTGAGCATTGCAAAATTCAACGCGCCGTGCCAGCGCATCGCTCAGAGCGTTGTTTTTAGTTTATCACAAATAAACCCCAAAAATTGTCCGTTTAATGCAGTTCATATTTTAAAACTCGTAGAATGACTTCCGTTACTATTTAAACAACTAATTTGACTGTAGTTAAGCAGCACATGTGCGTGTTTTAATGTTATCATCACAATTTGTGTGTTTGCGTTTTTTGTTGTTATTGCTAGAGAAATATGTCACGCTTTATATTTACATTTTCTAAGTCTCCTAAGCAAATAATTGTGTCAAACTACTTTGAAACATTGCTGACATTGATGATGATTGTTTGGTAGTCACAGTTTGTTGTCAAAATATGGAATCGGTGCAGAAAAGCTAGACACATTAGATTTAGTTGATGAGTGGGCGTAATCATATTCTGGCCGATCAAAAAAAAAAGCAACAAAACTAGACCTACCGTAACATCTAATCACTAGTCCTAGGTAGAAGATGAAGCTAGGGATACTATTAAAAGATTAAACAAGTGAAAAAAGTTTTTATATGACGTTATTCTTATTTATTTGTTTTAAAATTACGTAATGCACGATTGCATAATTTATTTTTTTTCTTACAATGGAGCACGGTAAAAACTGGTGTGAATGACACTAAATGTACTAATTGTGGCCATAAGCAATGTTTTTTTTACTTTGTATATGGATTAACTTGATGTTTGAAGACTGAAAAGAAAGTTTTATTGTCTACAACAGTAATTTGTCTTTGGTAAAATCATATTCTACAGTTAACTTTTTAGTGTTTTTCAATTTTACATGCAAAATGTTTTAGTATACCGAACACACTTGTATTAATACTACCAAAGACTTTATATATTACAATTCTCTATCCATTTCCCTACAGTTTGGTATATAATAAGTACATGTTCACAAAAAAAGATTAACATAAAATTTACACTAAAAGACAGTACACTTCACCGTTTAGAATTCTTCAAAAAATAATTATGGCACATGGTGGAAAATAATTAAGGAGTCAAAGAGTTAAATGAACTAGTGGAATATGCCACTGGGTATAACGTATCTTAACTTATTCTTTGAATGGAAGAATCGGAATTGTTCCCTCGCTCTATAAATGGTATCTTTCCATTAACATTATAAATGGTATCTTTCCATTAACATTATAAATGAGTATCTTTCCATATAAATTATCAATGAGCCTGGGGATCTGACATCAGAGAAAAGTTACAGTGATGGCTATTATTTTAACACCAGCAAATAACCCATCTAGAAATGAAGGCAAAGAACTATGGTGTGTAATTTCTGTCCTAAGAATGGCATAATTTTTCTTGCATTCAATTTCCACCGAGCAAGTAGCCTGTCAACACACAGTCAGTTGGAAGCTTTTATTAACAAAAACAACACCACAGGTCCGTATCCCTTTATCCGAGCAACCAAAAACCAAAATATTCAGAAAGTCAAATTTTTTTTTGGCCTACTTTTCTATCACAACTGTGCGACTTTGAACACATTTTGGGCAACTTTGGACTAATTTTTCAAACACGACATATGGAAACAAAACAAAAAAATCCACTTTCTGAATCAAACCTGTCCACTAGGAATTCAGATAAAAATATATGGACCTGTAATAAAAACACTGGATAGAGATAACTGAATTACAATTTTTTTAAAATCTCTGCCGGGAATTGAATGCAGAACACTTGCTTGGAAGGCAACTATTGTAACCATTAACACATTAAATACCGAATTAAAAAACACACTGTGGCCGAATTAAATTTTTTTCCCATTTTCATCCTGTAGGTGTTTGCACAAAGTAAGCTGTAGTTTTCGTAATTGTTTACAGATTTGTATGAATTACACGTCATTTTAAAGATAAATGAATGTACTATTACAATAAACATTGGTTGCAACTCTAATAGAGGTTGTTGCTATTTAACGGCCCTCCGATGGCCGAGGACTTGCAATATTTTCACAATTATAACTGCTTGCGCCCCATCTCTATCAAAATCACAATTTCAATCAATGTGCACACCGTTTTCACTCTTGTCCTCGTCGCTAGATCTTTCAGTCAATTGTTGAAACATGTTTCTATCCTATTCAGCCGTTAGACGAGATGTACACGCATTTTTTGTAGTCCTAGCACTAGTTGCCACGGTAAACAGTTTTACACGATTTGGTAACGAACCCAAAACGCTGAAAAATATGAACATAATATCAATTTTTCAGTGTTCTACAACAACCATGCTTTGGGAATTTGTTTTCCGGTGGCAACTTAAAATCTCGAACCAGATCAGAGAGTGTTTCAGTACATTTTTCATTCGTTTTATTACTAAAATTAGATTGGCGCCCTGAGCGGCTTGCGGTCCAAATGTGATTATGTTGTGAGCCGCTGACAGCGGCTTGCGGTAGTTAATGAGTTAAACCACTGAAGTGCCTTAGTTTATGTTTTTTTAAATCTTAATTATGTTAATGTATTTTTGATTACACAATGCCTTATAGAAACAAGCAAGATAAATGTATTCTAATATATATTGGTAACCAAAATATTTGTTTCAAACAATATTAAAAAACACACTGAACAATGCATCTTATGGCTGCTTCTTTCAAACACAAGCATGTTGATGTCTGAGAATTTTCTAGTTGTCACAGCAGCATATTTACACTGAGTTCCAGTTTTCAAGGGATGTAATTTTTTTATGATTGCCACCCACTAGTGATGCCAACAAAACTGAACAGAATATTTGTTGATCTAATAATAGTGCTAACCTAATGATGTTAAAACAGTGATTGAATTATTCAGCAAAAGATGCAAAAAAAATGTGAAGTAAATGCACAAACCATCTAGTGCCTCACTGGTGTTCACTGCCCCAGGTTTTCGTTGTTTGAACAACATATTCAACCCTAAATAAATAAACACTTCTTTTGGAAAATTATCAAAAAATTCAATTCCAATTTCTGCCAGACATTTGACAAAATTTTATCCATTTAAATTCAGACTCGGAATCAAACTCCAACACATCATAACTTGCCTAGCAATAAGTAAAAATACAAGTGCAGTTTTGTGTAAAATGCTGATTATATAAATGCCAATAATAATTAATAATCAAATAAAAGTCATGAGCATCGTTTACACAAATTAAAACCTCACCCAACAAGTTACATGATAAGCAACTCACGATAATAAGATAATATTTGTATAAGGCAAGCACCCATTAGTGCTGTGATTCAACATTGGCTTCTCTCATTCAGGATGTAACAATAAGGCTTGGTGTTAGAAACGCAGTCTATACGTTATTCATTCATCATTCTTCAACTCTCCAAGGAGCATAGGCCTTCGACAAATTCATGCCAGGTCTTCATGTCCTGTGCCATCCATATCTCTTTATCCATTTCCTTTCTGTCCTCCAGTTCTCTTCTTCATGTGTTTTTCAGTCTTTCTTTTCCTCTCTGTGATCCGCTGTGGATTCCAAATTAAAGACATCTTCATAATGCTGTCAGCAGGATTCCTTAAAGTATGTCCTATCCATCTCTTCTCATCAGTTCCACATTGTTGATCTATATGTCAATCCTTGTGTTCTACTCAAAAACCTATTTATATCTGTAACTTCCTGCTTGTTATTTAAGTTGTTCTCCATGTTTCACTGCCATAAAATAAGACCGACTTGACATATGAGTTGAAAATTATGATGCTTGTGTTGGCATTAATTTCTTTTGATTTCCAAATATTTCCCAATGCAATGTAAGCTCCTCAGTCTTACCTTTTGTACTGAGAGTACATAAGGCATACCAAAGTTCTAGAATCGTGATAGGAAATTCTATAGAGTGGATGACAACAGGAGGTAATTTGATCATTAGAAGTGACCCCTACCTTCGGACAAGTGTTTTTGACTCTTTTATCTCCTTTACATTCTCGTTGGGCACTTGGGTCATGACTCCCAAGTTTCAGCCTTCTGTTGTCTTTGTTCCTGCATGCACGGGAGAGTGCACCATGCCAGCAAATGATCCAAATGTGCACAACAAAGTGCAGACCAGTTGTAAACTCTCAGATCTAGCATTTTACTTTTTTTTTTTTTTTTGGTTAGCTGAAGTTGCGAAGCAGAGTGGGTAGCTGAAGTTGTGAAGCAGAGTGGGTAGCTGAAGTTGCGAAGCAGAGTGGGGAGCTGAAGTTGTGAAGCAGAGTGGGGAGCTGAAGTTGTGAAGCAGAGTGGGGAGCTGAAGTTGTGAAGCAGCGTTGGGAGCCGAAGTTTTCGTTTTTGAGCCAAGTACGGTGCACTGGTTGCTGTGAACCCGTGCTGTTGTATCATTTCTGTAATATTGTCTATCCATCTACTTATTAGTCGTATTTGTGCTCTGAAACTAGATGATCTACTGGTGCAGACATGCAGTGCCCATTTATTGCGCACCATATTTCAGTATTTTAGTTTCCAGTATTATAATTAAAATGATATATAAATAATTTTTAAATAACTGAAAGTCCAATCTGAAAAGCATCCAAGGACGTCATTTGTATCTTCTGTATTTAGCTGTATATATAGATGCCTTGTCTTCAATAAGCGGAATGAAGAGGTTGAAAAGCACAGTTTTACAGCATTCAAACTGATTCCCTCTAGGGAAGGGGCCCCTCCATCTCATGGCATTACAACACTCTGCTATTTCGCAGGTTTGGTATGTTTATACCAATGTTGAGCCTGCGGAGTTGGTGAAGCCCTCTGGGTTTGCAACGAAGCACTCTAACTCACCCCAAATAAAAAAGGGTAAAAGAGCGTAAACTCTAAGCCTTGGTGATTGTTATGAACAACAAACATACAGAACTCAAATTTACATCACTTGACTAAAGATATCTCCAATGTAATTCTATGATTAGCATGCCTGCCCAGATATTCGGTAAAACTGTTTACACACTTTTACCAAAAGTGAATGTGTCATGAACACACAATATCAACTATGGAAATGTTATTAGCAGATGTAAGGAAAGAAAAGTAATCCTGTTGAAACATAAGCCACTGTCAAATCACAGCCACCCACCATTAAAATATTTTAGCAATAGTTACAAAAATATAAGCATGTTTTAAAAAATGAATAACAAAAATTATGTGTAAATGGCTGTTCCCATCAATATTGTATAAATGCCAGTTTGTCATGTAATCAAGTTAATTATAGCCAAAGTAATATTTGAATAATAACTTGGTTTGCATTAATTAAGTCTTTCCAATGTTCTTCTGTATTGTTTTCCCTGTATTTTGCAATTTTCTCCTATTTTGTTTTTCAGCAATTTTGATGGCCTGATGTCAGGAGTACTCAAAATATTTTAAAGCTAAAGGCTTTAAACTTTGCATACTGTGATCTCATACTGTAATGCTTATTCCCTGCTAATTTTAATAGTATAAACCTGTAACCTTTTGATCAGTGAATTTTTAAAGTATCTTTACCCCTGTATTTTTATCAAGAAAAATGGGTCTAATTTTTTAAAAATTCATTTTAAAAAATTTATAAAGATGAAACTAGTAGGAAGTCTTGGGAATGCTGTGATCTATGTGCATGCCAACTTCCAATGTCCTATCTCTGCAAATAAAGCGTGTATCTTGACACAAAATAGTTTCTATTTTTAGTAACAATATGCAAATTAAGACCCAATATAATTATTTTCCAATGATTCAGCATTTTTTTTTAGATGCTTTGCATGCCCAAAAAAAATTAAAGCTTGTAAAGTCAAAAATAAGAAAAATAAAATTTTAGGTGAAACCTCCCCTTAAGGGGAGGAGCAAGCGGGAGTGAATTTTCAGTTGAAATCGAAAAAATAAGGATTTTTGGATTAGTCCATTTTCAGATACTTTAGCATCTCCTGAATCTAAATATAACAGAATTAAATGTCTGATCGATTTTAAGTATCTGATCAAACTTTTTTTATTTATTGCAAAAAGTAATGTAAAATTTGTTACTACTTTTAGACACTTTATTCAAAGTCCTACAACTTTTTTTGTATTAAAGTTATCACAAATCCATCACACAATAAGTTTTAAAATGTAATGATAAACGTTGTTTTCAAATTTGGTATTCATAGCTTAATAAATAAAAAAGCCTTAGCAAACTGAAATAGAACAATAGAATCCTATATGGCCGCCGTTGCTATAGCAACCAGTGGCGCAGTGCCATCAAACTCTTCGTTTTGCGTATCTAGTATTGATATAGGTTAAGTCTGTGCATTTTCATTGAAATCCAGCAATTAATAACGAAAATTGAATTTCAGTGTAGCTCCTCCCCTTAAATAATATGAGTTTTATTTTCCTTTTTGCTCCCTCTGGAGCATGGAACCACCACTGTAGCTGGCCCCCTTGTAACCTAGGCAATCGGAACTTCTTTATCTCATGGAAAAAAGAGTGAAAACTCGTAACCAAGGCGATCGGAAGTTCTCAGACTCATGGAAAAAAAGAGTGAAAACTCGTAACCTACGGGATCAAAACTTCTTTATCTCATGGAGAAAAGTGTGACAACTCTTAACCTAGAGGATCGGAAGTTCTTTGCCTCATGGAAAAAAGAGTGACAACTCGTAACCTAGGCGATCAGAAATTCTTTGTCTCATGGAAAAAAGAGTGACAACTCATAACCAAGGTGATCGAAAGTTCATTGTCTCATGGAAAAAAGAGTAAAAACTCATAACCTAGGCGATCAGAGGTTCTTTGTCTCATGGAAAAAAGAGTGACAACTCGTAACCTAGGCGATTGGAATTTCTTTGTCTCATGGGAAAAAGAGTGAAAACTCGTAACCTAGGGGATTGGAAGTTCTTTGTCTCATGGAAAAAAGAGTGAAAACTCGTAACCTAGGGGATCGGAAGTGCTTTGTCTCATGGAAAAAAGAGTGAAAACTCATAACCTAGGGGATCAGAAGTTCTTCGTCTCATAGAACCCCAGGAACAACATAGGGTACACAGCACAATAAGCAACTTGAATTTTTCAGGATTTAAAAAATTACTTCAGGGATAGGAGTTTTCACTGTCTATTTCTCCTATGCCAGGTAATGGAATATGCACGTCTTTTTTCAGTAGCTTTATACCTCCGTATTGGGCAGTAACTCTCAACCTATGAGCCATGACACAAAAAAATGGGTCACAGGAAACTCTGCGATGGGTTGCGCCTCTTACATTTCCCTTAACCAAAGTTTTAAGTGGCATATCGTTGGCTCAATTCCTATAATTAATTTTCAACTTGTCAATATTGCTACATGGATCGCCATCTTCACCAACTGTAAAATTTGGGTCAGAGGCGTAAAAAAGTTGAGAAACACTGATATAGTATATTAACAATAATCAAAAATGGCATTCAATTTTGTTACTAAAATCAATGTTAAATTCTTCACAACCTGATTATATATAAATTTTAATCACCTAAAAGTGGAAACTGTTCAAAAATATGAAATCGCTTTAATCAATAGTTGCGGAATTTTAAATTTAAGAATAAGCAAAAACTGCATTCAATGTGAATTGCGTCTAATTGAAATCACGTAAAAACTTGACACATCTAAAAGTGGAAAACAAAACAAAAAAAAAAACTTATCATTTTCATCACACTTTGTGGAATGTTGTAATTTCCTGAGCTGTGGCAATGTTGCACGACAACATTAAATAATAAAAAATGACATAAAAAACATGCAAGGAAGTGGACAGCAAATATGCCAGCTGCACAGGAAGCATCATGGCAGAGGTGGATTAAACAAACAAAAAAAACTAAAAATAACAGGATTGACAGCCAGGGCTCAACTGTGGCAAGACAGGACAAGGAAGCGAGTATACACCAAAACAATGGCTCGACTAAGATTCAGGACAGCGATTAACCATTAGTGTACCAAGGCTGACACTAGTAGTTAAATGACTTAAAATGACAGAGTGTTAGGCATCTTTGGCTCATGACCAGTCCATTACAAAAATTTTTTTTCATTATGTTTGTTTTTCATGTCGTAAACAGTGAATGTTCAATATTCAAGACCTAAATGCTTTATAAAATCCACACTACATTTCAAAAATATTTTTTTTTTTTAACATGCTTTGCTTAAAAAACAAAAAAAACCTAACAAAACACTAATTGAAGAAACCCCTGAAAAAGAAAATAAACATGAAAGAAACAAATAGTTTTACCTTTATCTCACAACTTACTTTACCCTATTACATTACTGATAATGATACATTACAGATTACTGTACCTGTAACAATTTTTTTTTTACAACCAGAATTTTAGAATTTACAATATGAGTGGACTTATTTTGTGCACAGCACACGCACATCTGACAAACTTTCAAGGTATTTAAGAACCACACCAGCAGCTTCAAACTTCCACAGCTGCGGGAAAAGTTTAAACAGGAAAACAAACAGCCAAGCTGAGAATAATGTTTCTTGGTTACTTCAGTGGTTAAAGAGGGTTAGTTTCTACTTAAGAAATCAGTGGCTTCAAACTTCTACAGCCGTGAGAAAAGTTTAATTTTCACAGCCACAGGAACAGCTGAGAACACATTTTTAATTTCCACAGCCACAGGAATAGTTTAGTGTTAAAAAAAAAATAGCCAAGCTGAGAACATGTTCTCTGTTCACTTCTGTGATTAGTTACGGACAACCAGTTTGTACATAAATAGAAAGTGTTTCCGACAAAACTACTGATATACAGCACTTCACTAACTGTTGCTAGTACAGCACACATCTTTTCTATGTTCTTCTTCCCATACCATTCATTTCTGACAATACAACATTGTATTTTTTTTTCCACAAAACCTTATAACTTGTTTGTATTTATACAAGCACCTCTTGAAAACAAAATCATACATAGCAAAATCATACTGTAATGCTTATTCCCTGCTAATTTTAATAGTATAAACCTGTAACATTTTGATCAGTGAATTTTTAAAGTATCTTTACCCCTGTATATGTATCAAGAAAAATTGGTCTAATTTTTTAAAAATTCATTTTAAAAAATTTATAAAGATGAAGCTAATAGGGGGTCCTGGGAATGGTGTGATCTATGTCCATGCCAAATTCCAGTGTCCTATCTTTGCACATAAAGCGTGTATCTTGGCACAAAAAAGTTTCTATTTTTAGTAACAATATGCAAATTATGACCACTATATTTATTTTCCAATGATTCAGCATTTTTTTTTAGATGCTTTGCATGCCCAAAAAAAATTAAAGCTTGTAAAGTCAAAAATAAGAAAAATAAAATTTTAGGTGAAACCTCCCCTTAAGGGGAGGAGCAAGCGGGAGTGAATTTTCAGTTGAAATCGAAAAAATAAGGATTTTTGGATTAGTCCATTTTCAGATACTTTAGCATCTCCTGAATCTAAATATAACAGAATTAAATGTCTGATCGATTTTAAGTATCTGATCAAACTTTTTTTATTTATTGCAAAAAGTAATGTAAAATTTGTTACTACTTTTAGACACTTTATTCAAAGTCCTACAACTTTTTTTGTATTAAAGTTATCACAAATCCATCACACAATAAGTTTTAAAATGTAATGATAAACGTTGTTTTCAAATTTGGTATTCATAGCTTAATAAATAAAAAAGCCTTAGCAAACTGAAATAGAACAATAGAATCCTATATGGCCGCCGTTGCTATAGCAACCAGTGGCGCAGTGCCATCAAACTCTTCGTTTTGCGTATCTAGTATTGATATAGGTTAAGTCTGTGCATTTTCATTGAAATCCAGCAATTAATAACGAAAATTGAATTTCAGTGTAGCTCCTCCCCTTAAATAATATGAGTTTTATTTTCCTTTTTGCTCCCTCTGGAGCATGGAACCACCACTGTAGCTGGCCCCCTTGTAACCTAGGCAATCGGAACTTCTTTATCTCATGGAAAAAAGAGTGAAAACTCGTAACCAAGGCGATCGGAAGTTCTCAGACTCATGGAAAAAAAGAGTGAAAACTCGTAACCTACGGGATCAAAACTTCTTTATCTCATGGAGAAAAGTGTGACAACTCTTAACCTAGAGGATCGGAAGTTCTTTGCCTCATGGAAAAAAGAGTAAAAACTCATAACCTAGGCGATCAGAAATTCTTTGTCTCATGGAAAAAAGAGTGACAACTCATAACCAAGGTGATCGAAAGTTCATTGTCTCATGGAAAAAAGAGTAAAAACTCATAACCTAGGCGATCAGAGGTTCTTTGTCTCATGGAAAAAAGAGTGACAACTCGTAACCTAGGCGATTGGAATTTCTTTGTCTCATGGGAAAAAGAGTGAAAACTCGTAACCTAGGGGATTGGAAGTTCTTTGTCTCATGGAAAAAAGAGTGAAAACTCGTAACCTAGGGGATCGGAAGTGCTTTGTCTCATGGAAAAAAGAGTGAAAACTCATAACCTAGGGGATCAGAAGTTCTTCGTCTCATAGAACCCCAGGAACAACATAGGGTACACAGCACAATAAGCAACTTGAATTTTTCAGGATTTAAAAAATTACTTCAGGGATAGGAGTTTTCACTGTCTATTTCTCCTATGCCAGGTAATGGAATATGCACGTCTTTTTTCAGTAGCTTTATACCTCCGTATTGGGCAGTAACTCTCAACCTATGAGCCATGACACAAAAAAATGGGTCACAGGAAACTCTGCGATGGGTTGCGCCTCTTACATTTCCCTTAACCAAAGTTTTAAGTGGCATATCGTTGGCTCAATTCCTATAATTAATTTTCAACTTGTCAATATTGCTACATGGATCGCCATCTTCACCAACTGTAAAATTTGGGTCAGAGGCGTAAAAAAGTTGAGAAGCACTGATATAGTATATTAACAATAATCAAAAATGGCATTCAATTTTGTTACTAAAATCAATGTTAAATTCTTCACAACCTGATTATATATAAATTTTAATCACCTAAAAGTGGAAACTGTTCAAAAATATGAAATCGCTTTAATCAATAGTTGCGGAATTTTAAATTTAAGAATAAGCAAAAACTGCATTCAATGTGAATTGCGTCTAATTGAAATCACGTAAAAACTTGACACATCTAAAAGTGGAAAACAAAACAAAAAAAAAAAACTTATCATTTTCATCACACTTTGTGGAATGTTGTAATTTCCTGAGCTGTGGCAATGTTGCACGACAACATTAAATAATAAAAAATGACATAAAAAACATGCAAGGAAGTGGACAGCAAATATGCCAGCTGCACAGGAAGCATCATGGCAGAGGTGGATTAAACAAACAAAAAAAACTAAAAATAACAGGATTGACAGCCAGGGCTCAACTGTGGCAAGACAGGACAAGGAAGTGAGTATACACCAAAACAATGGCTCGACTAAGATTCAGGACAGCGATTAACCATTAGTGTACCAAGGCTGACACTAGTAGTTAAATGACTTAAAATGACAGAGTGTTAGGCATCTTTGGCTCATGACCAGTCCATTACAAAAATTTTTTTTCATTATGTTTGTTTTTCATGTCGTAAACAGTGAATGTTCAATATTCAAGACCTAAATGCTTTATAAAATCCACACTACATTTCAAAAATATTTTTTTTTTTAACATGCTTTGCTTAAAAAACAAAAAAAACTAACAAAACACTAATTGAAGAAACCCCTGAAAAAGAAAATAAACATGAAAGAAACAAATAGTTTTACCTTTATCTCACAACTTACTTTACCCTATTACATTACTGATAATGATACATTACAGATTACTGTACCTGTAACAATTTTTTTTTTACAACCAGAATTTTAGAATTTACAATATGAGTGGACTTATTTTGTGCACAGCACACGCTATGTTACCACGTGTATGTCGGACAGGAATGTTTAGTTTTGTTTAGTTACGGGGCGGGAACCAGTTTAGGTGTTAAAAAAAAAAATTAAAATAAAAAAATAGCCAAGCTGAGAACATGTTCTCTGTTCACTTCTGTGATTAGTTACGGACAACCAGTTTCTGTTAGTACTGATAAATAGAAGGCCGGGGGGTTTTCTTCGACATAAACTACTGTTTTATAACAGATACTGTCACTAAACTGTTTTCTTGTTACATGCACACATTCGTTTTCTATGTTCTTCTTCCCATACCATTCATTTCTGACAATACAACATTGTATTTTTTTTTCCACAAAACCTTATAACTTGTTTGTATTTATACAAGCACCTCTTGAAAACAAAATCATACATAGCAAATTTTCTACTGTTGATTTTATACCAGCAGAGAATTTGCAGCAAGTTGTTACATGATAACTTTTGAAAGACTAAAACACGAAGAAGAAAGACTATAACATGTGAAAATAATATTGTAATTTGTGAAAGACCATAGCAAGTGAAAATTATTGTCAAACTTCTGAGAGACTAGAACAGGTTTAAATAATGTTGTAACGTTTGAGAATAAAGCGAGAACAGCCTTTGCTAGTCTCAACAACATTTGGAGGTCTTCCCAGTACAGCACAAACACCAAATTAAGACTGTATGAGAGCTGTGTACTTTCTGTGCTTCTCTATGGTGCGGAATGCTGGAGAGCAACAGAGAAGAAATGTTGAAACTGTCCTCCTTCCACACAATCTGCCTAAGGAAAATTCTCAGAATCTTTTGGCCAAACACCATCGGTAACCAAGAACTACTTATTCGGAGTAACCAGGAGGACATCACCATCATAGCTGGCAGACGCTGGAGTTGGGTTGGCCACGTCCTCAGAAGTTACCCTGATACCATTACAAGAACAGCTATGCTGTGGACCGCCGAGGGAAAGCGAAAGGAGAGGCCGACCAAAAACCACTTGGCGGAGAACTGTGGAGGCCGAGATGCAAAGAATGAACCAGAGTTGGGGCACTGTACGAAGGATGGGGACCACCCAGACCAAGCCTAAGTGGATATCAACATTTGTTGCTGCCTTACAAGACGGCGACAGCAACAGGGCTTGATGATGGCCACTGACTGCTTTGACGGTTATGGATCAAAGAAAGAAGAAGTTTGAGACATAACAAGTGAAAATAATTGTTCAACTTCCGAAAGACTATAACAAGTGAAAATAATTTCTTAACTTTTATGAGATATAACAAATTCAAATATTTTTCTAACTTTTGAAAGGTCATAACAAGTTAAAATAGTTTCCTAATTTGTGAGAGACCATAACAAATTCAATTTTTTTATTTCTAACTTTTGAGAGACTATAACAAGTTCAAATAATTTTCTAGCTTTTAGTGGAGTCCATAACTGAAAATAACATTAATTTTCTAGTTACTGATGAAAGAGTCTAGATAAGAAGTAATTAATAACTTTACATCACCTTTTTCAGAGAGTTAACACCAAGTTATCATTAATGTTTCGAACTTTTTAGTTGAATATAATCATAGTTCAAAATTATTATTCATAACTTTTTGAGAGTACTAATATAAATGTATATACAATATTTTTTTGATAAATTTTTTGTTTTTAAAGGACTATTAATCAATTTACTAACTATAATTTCTGTTAATTGTATGATGAGGACTAATACAACGTTCAAATAATTTTCTAACTTTTGATGACTACTATCTTATTCAATGTGAAAATAATTTTCCGTAACTTTTGAAGAGAAGATAGACTATAACAAGTTAACAAAACTTTCTAACTTTTGAAAGACTGTAACATGAAAATAATGTTCCAACTTTTGAGAGATATAACAAGGTAAACAAATTTTGTAACTTTTGATTAGCTATAACAAGTTAAAATTAAATTGGGTACTCCCTATGAGGACTATAAACTTATTACATTAATTTTCTATGCTTGTGAGAAAACATAAACAAGTTTAAAATAATTTGTTGATGATTTAAAGGTGCACTAGTATTTATTTTTTTTTTTTTTGTTGTGTGTTGTTTTCTTTTTTTATTTCGTGCAAGATTTTTGCTGTACTCTGTTATTCTTAAAGGGACTCTGAGCCAAGTTATTAAATCATACCTCAAATAAAAAATTGTATTTTATTTTATCATATATTATGATCCTGCATCTTCTATAGGGTCTCTTATACTGTTGATGAAAATGAACTGGAAGAATGTTAATCGTTTGATTATAACAAAGTAATAAATAATTGTATGTAATGTACTAGTGAATTGATTTTACATAATCTGGAGCCAATATCCAGGTCCGTAACTACCTACATGTTATCTTAAACATAAAAAGTCAAATATATTATGAAATTTTCTATATGTTTTCTTCGTGAATACTTTTCATATTGCAAATTTAGTTGATACTTTATCTAATGCAATTTGGGGATAATTTTCTGTTGTATATATTGGCCGCTACTCTTTCTAATGCAGATTTGGGGCTACTTTTCTTTGTGCAATTTGGGCTAGCTACCCCTTTTTTCTATTGCTAATTTGGGATTACTTTTCTAATGCAATTTTTGGCTACTTTTAATCAACTGGTTTGGGCGTGTTAATCTGTATAATCTGCAAAAATTGGAAAATCTCTGGGTTGCCAAACATTATACAATCCTCCAAGCATTTCATGATAAGGTTTACAGGACTTTCTTGTTACCAATTAAGAAGTAGAAACAAAAAGTATAATACAATTTCTTTTTTTATACTATCATTTTAAATGTATACATTTGTGTGGTCTTGTAGGCTACTGCTGAAAAATGAGTAGTTAACTTAAAGTAGTAGTAGTTGAAAGTAGTAACTGGAGTCTTGAGATTTGCTTTTCAGAGGTTTGGAGATAACTCCTTTCAGGGTCTTATCTTCTCACAGCCTCGTCGAATGCTGTCATAATTCTAGCAGTAAAAAGGAAAATAATTTAACATGAATTCAGGAATAGGTTTGTGGTAGGGCACGCAGAGGAAAAAATGTGAACATTAATAACAAAACATTTGTCTTCATCATCATTCATCATCATCTCTCAACCCCCAGTTTCTCAAGCCAGCAACAGGTCTTTAACTAAATCTTGCCTAGTCTGTAACTAATGCCCTTATTCCTTCAGCTCACTCTGCAGTTCGTCTTCTCCAAATGTTTCTACAATTATTCCGCTCAACTCTCTTTACCCTCGGGGATTCCTGGAAATGAAAAAGGATATCTTGTTATGCTATCAGAAGCATGTTTCCTCAATTGTGGTGTCTTGTCCTTCTGCAGCATCTTCAAGATTCGTTCAAATGAGATACAGGCAATTGTTATAGCAAAATTAGTTTCATCTCTCTATTTTGCAATGGAACATTACAAATTACAACATAGAATGTTAAAAAAAGCTGAAGGCTAGAATGTTAAAAAGCATAGCATAGAAACAATATTTAATTTAAATAAAGATCTATCAAACAAACATATTAATGTTGTAAAAAACACCAAAACACACGTAATTAATGTTAAAAATAGAAAGAAAAATTCCATGTTTTTAAAGAAAAAAAATAAACTTAAAAGAACATTCATGCTGTAAATTTTGGTGGTTTGTATTTGTAGAAAAACACCACATTTTGTGGCACGGGTCTATAATGCTACACCAAGGGTACATGTATGGATGTTTATTTAAAATACAGACGATTAGACAATGTTTGAAGAGGACAATCCATAGGATATCAAAATATGATTTACCAGAAGGATAGATGAAGCTCTTAATCATGGCATTGGTGAATATGATGGAGATCAAAAGATATTTGCGTCCAACACAAAAATCAAAATTCTCCAGTGCAAAGGTAAAGTTCAGGTTCCTATTGTTTATGGCTCTAAAAAACACGGAGAACAATAAAACCAAAACGTTACAGATATGTATATAAAATGTGTGTTTTGGGCACTGAATAGAGAGGGGAACTGATGTAGTGGTTATGACAAGATTTACTTCATTCATAATTTGTCTGGGATGCTAGAGTCTGGCTGGAGGGTGGGGCCCCAGAGGCCAGAGATTGGATGTGATCACTACCTGGCTTACAATCAATAGTAAAAACTATGGAATAAAGAGTTGCGCAGCCTAGGAAACTGCCCACCCTAGACAGCTCACACAAGAAATCCCAAGTTTGGTGGTAAACGAACGGAAGGAAGAAAATAGAACATGAAAGAAATGAGCATTAAAGACCTACAAGCTGAGGAGAGCCAAGAAAGAAAAGAGAAATTAAGACCAGATGATCAGGGCTTCCTTATTTGCCTTCAGCGGTAAGAAAAACACAGTAACTAAAAGAAAGGGGGAAAAGAAACACAGGAACAACAAACCTGATGACTTGGGAAAGGGAAAAACCCTTGTGTGGGGCTTAAATTCAAGGACATCATTTTTAAGACAGCTGCTGCAGAAAGCATGTGGTGTCTGGTGATGGTCCAGACTTGGGATCAAGAGAAGTAGGACTCCTTGGTGGACTGAGGAATTTCAAAGAGGAAAATAAGTGTGATGGAAAGAAGATTAGAAATTGGCATGGATACAATACTTTGGAGCGTTAAAAACACAAACAGGACAAATGGAGGAAATATAGAGAAGTTGTGGACACTCACATCAGAAAGAAAGAAGCAAAGAACTAAGGTGCTAGCCAGCAAAACAGAAAGTCCATGGGAAGAAGATTTTGGGAGGATAATGCTTGAAAAAAGATGGCGCAAAGGGGTAACTGAAAATGTTTCTATAAGTCACGTAATAGTTGTATCATGTGATAGGAAATAAAACAAATGCCCTCTCAAATTTTGATAAGGACAAGCAATGGCAATTTGCTTTCTGACCCAAAAGGAGGAATTAAGTATTGGATAATGATGAGAGGAAAGAAATGTTTCCCCCCCCCCCCCCCCCCTCAGAACTCCTGATGGTGAGATGGTGAAGCCATCCTAGAAATGATTAAACCAACTAGCACAGAAGAGAAGAGAAAAATCAATGATTGGTGAAGATGACATTAAAGTTGGAAGAACTGAAGGACAGCACTGGTGAGTGGAAAATCACCCAAGATGGGCAAAGCAGAGAGCAGGGCTATGATGGTTTTAGAAACACCTGAAATGGTTTTTTATTAGTACATGGGGAGCTTCAGGTGTCCTTTTACTCTTATGGGTCCATACAGTCAGCGTGGTGTGCTACATGACCTTTACCAATGCAGTTGCAATCTATAGAACTTTTGGTGTGCAACAAGGACCTTACCAACGGATCTGCGGAGATTAGCCATATAATTCACCAATTTTCAAAAAAGGTGACAATCGTCATTGTGGGGAAACACATAGAGGCAATATCCCTTTTCTCTGGTGTCCTGGGTTTAATCTTCTCATTGAATCTGAGCACAGAGGATCCGACTCACGATGCGCCTTGCTGAGCCACAATTGGAATATTGGGTTGTTTGGGACAGTGCAGGTTTCCGAGCTTAACCAAAGTACTCCAAGACCTTAATCCTTTAAACACTTCAGGACAGCTGAGTGAAATAGGTCCCCCTTGGAGGTATAAGAGTGATGATCCATCTTTTGTTTTCATATATGTCTGGAAAAACGCGTATTTTTAACAGGGTTCCTCCCATGGGGTGCTTACACTTTTTGGGACTGTTGTATTTGGCAAGGAAGAACATTTCCCAGCTACCTTCTGAATAATGCTATTTACAGATGCTTTCTTACAAGTCCCCTTGCAGATAATTATGTGTAGGGTCGGCAATACCATTATAGTTCCCCCCCCCAGTGGATTATCGGTCCGACCAATGGTGTATGGACGGGGTGGGGTGTCCCCCCTGTCCCACCTGAGTTCCCCTTTTTTCAAGCCCGACTCATGGACGATGTTTCAACAAGAGCATCATGTGGGGGAGTGAGAACGGGAAGTAAAGTATTCAGGGGGGTGGTAGCGTTATCTGGGGATGATGATACAGTTTTACCCCTGGTATTTTCAGAGCTTGCCATTTGCCTGATGAACTGTTGCCCTTGAATTTTCCCATAGAGTCAGAGGCACATCTCCGGTCCCAAACCTGCTTGTCCCCGGATTGGGTAAGGGGGGGGGGGAGGGCTGTAGGATAGTCCCAGATGTGCCAAAAAAAGCAGCTCAATATCTACAAAATTCCCATAGTTGATTTTATCAACGCTTTGAAAAACGAAGGACATTCCGATTTACAGATCTGGGGAGAGCTAGGTCTGGTGCACCTTTTTGTCACTCTTTAAATTATCTCTCGAAGCTGTTAAGGACCGAAATGGGAGGCATCGGGGAAGATTGGCCGCTCGAAGGAAACAGCAGCTGTTGGCGAGACTTTTGGTTCGGGGCCATAATATCGAGGATTCCTCACCGGCCGAGTGAGATAGGTTTGGTGGAATGTGCGAAACAATAGCTGTATACGCGTATCTACCAGTGTCCCCCCATGTCCCAGTCTCTTGACGTATATTGGAATGTTCGAGTCATTGAGCTAGTGACTTACAAACACATGGAATCCTAGATCAAAAACCTCAGGTAAAATGAGGTCTCTGGGAAGGTTTGTTTGAAAGTAAACAAGAAGAGTCAAAGTGAAATGGTCTGCTTCTGACGAATACGCCAATAAGGGCCTAATTATGCCACCCCCTGCAGGAAACCCAAGTAGTACAGTCCCCAACTAAGATGGTTTGGCCATTGTTGAAGAATGGGAGAAGCTCGGCTACCATGACAAGCTTGGGAAACAAAGAGCCGGGTCTGACACCCAGGACGACCCAGAGTCCGCTGGGTAGACAACATCATTAGTCTTTCTTTGAGTAGTGGGGATCCGAGGAACTAGATATGGGAATTCAGGCCAGGTGGGAAAGAGGGATGACACCAAAGCCGACAGGGATATGTCTGGCGCTCTCTCTTCCAATAACACTCTTCACCTCACGGTTTTTTAGTTAGGGGACTCGGACTAGTATAGTAAGTATGACTTGATTACTAATTTGGATACTGTGACAAGTACTAGTTAAGTTATGCCAGTGGAAAAAGAGTAGTGGTGGAACAAGAGATGAGAAAAAGATGTGTAGATGGATTAGGTTTAGAGCTGTAATGGGAGTCCCAAGGCAACATATGGAGTATGAGAAATGGTGGGAGAAGGTTATGGAGGGTAAGTCCTTGAGCTGTTGGCCACAGGGTAGAAAAGTAGACTTGGCTTTGTTGAAAGCCTGTACCCTCAGGAAAGTTTTTGAAAAGAGAGATTGAAGTAATAGAACTCTTCACACATTTACTTATTTATAATATTATGGACTCCATCAATGATGATTAACCTATGAGAGATTGTCACTGCATTGATGGTAAATCTTCAAGGTTTGTATGGCTGGTGTTTGGCATTCATTATTAGGGTTTAGAATTCTGGCAGGGATGTACGTTAATGAGGAGGTTGGCATTTGTCGTTTAGTCAACCTTGTGCAGCAACAGGAACATCAGGAATTTTCAATTTAATTACAATGTTTGCTGAGGGTGATCTCGGTGTGCTCATTTGGTGTTTGCCCTAATGTGACATTGTTTTATTGATGTCGAGTCGTGTGAGGCAAACCTGTAACCTTATTTAATTTGATGCTCTCACATGTTTAACAGGGATTATTGTTGTGGTTGGGGCTGGGGGGGGGGGCTTTAACCCCCCCCCGTTGCCGCCCCGCCCCACCCCCGCACCATTATCATCTCCGGGGTCACGGCTGCCGGGGGGGTGGGGGGGTGAGGGGGGTGGTTGGGGGGGGTTGGGGGCGGGGGGGGGGGGGGGGGGCGGGGGGGGGGGTAAGGGTAAGGGGGTCAGGTGGTGGCCGTAATGGGGGGGGGGGGGGGGGGGGGGTGTGGGGGAGGCGGGGGGGGGGGGGGGGGGGGGGGGGGGGGGTTGGGGGGGCGGGGGGGGGGGGGGGGGTGGGGGGAGATGAGTTTCATCTGAGGCGCTAAGGCACTTTGGTCTCCAACAATGCTTCTCATCTTGGCTAAGTCATCTTTGTTTGCTGACACATCCACAAGTTCAAATTCTATCTTGGCTCCAGACAGAACATCTTCAATTCTCGTCTGTTGTTTACGGATCTGTGGAAACATGAAGAAACTCTTTGTAATAACAGAAACCAGCATTATATATACACTTAACTAGTGTTTCTTAACCTTTTAGAGGTCCCGCACCCATTTACAGCAACTTAAGAAGCCTTGCACTCTTTAAGTGTCTTAAGAAGCCTTGCGCCCCTTTACAGCATCTTAAGAAGCCTCACGTCCCCTTTATCTTCTAGCTCGCAAAATGCCAGAAATGCTAAAAAGAGATAACAGTTTATTTTGAGAAATTTTTTATTTACAGAATGTGACTAAGGCTCTGTATCAAATTCATATTGTCGATGTTCTATTTTGTACACATACATTTGAGTTCTGTGTATTATATAGTGTTTATAATGACTCTCAGATTGGGATGCTGGAACGTCCGGACTATGTTGACTGGACTATCTGAAAACCTACAGGATGTAAACGATGTAAGGAAGACAGCCATAATTAATGATGAGCTTAAACGACTTCAGGTGGATATAGCTGCACTTCAGGAAACGCGCCTGGCGGGCTCTGGAACGGTGAGCGAGAAGGACTACACATTTTATTGGCAAGGGAAAGATCTTAATAAAGCTAGAGAACACGGAGTAGGTTTTGCGGTCAAAAAATCGCTAACTAAAATGGTTGAACCAGGCGAGAATGGATCAGAATGCCTGTTAACGCTCCGCCTGCAAACTAGCACAGGTCCCATCACCCTTGTCAGTGTGTATGCTCCTACTCTGTACTCTGCTTCAGAAGCTAAAGATGAGTTCTACGAGAATCTAGCAGCAGTTATCAAAAGCATACCTAGGCAAGAACAGCTTGTTCTCCTTGGTGACTTTAACGCTAGAGTGGGTGCCGATAATGTTTCATGGCCTTCATGTCTGGGCAGGTTTGGTATTGGCAAGATGAATGAAAATGGACAACGGCTCTTAGAGTTGTGCGTCCACCATGACCTCTGCGTGACCAACACCTACTTTCAGACAAAACCCCAGCATAAGGTGTCATGGAGACACCCACGATCCAAGCACTGGCACCAACTTGACCTGATTCTCGTCAGAAGGCCACTCCTCAGGTCTGTGCTCTCCACGCGCTCGTACCATAGTGCAGACTGTGATACAGATCACTCCTTGGTTTGCTGCAAAATCAGAGCACAACCAAGAAAACTCTATCGTGTCAGACAAGAAGGGAAACCACGCATTGATACCAGCAAGATGTCAGACCCTTTCATGATCGCTCAATTCACTGCGACCTTCAAGAAAGTGCTCAGTAGCCCTCAGCATGGTGATACTATTACAGAGAACTGGGAGCATCTACGGAACACCATTCAAAGTACTGCACTTGCCACCTTTGGTAAGAAAACAGCAAAGTCAAATGACTGGTTTGATGCTTCATCAAATGTGATGGCACCTGTCATTGAAGCTAAGCGCAGTGCTATGAATGAATACAAACGTTCACCGAGTGCCAGAACCCTACAGATCCTGAGGGTTACGAGAAGCAAAGTTCAACAAACTGCTCGACGCTGTGCAAATGACTATTGGCTCCAGCTCAGTGAGAGCATCCAGATCGCTGTGCAAACAGGCAACATTAGACAAATGTATGACGGTATAAAGAAAGCACTTGGCCCCCATAAAAGTAAGACGGTACCGCTAAAAACCATCAGCAGAGAGAAGCTAACCGATAAAGGTAAGCAGATGGAGAGGTGGGTCGAGCACTACTCTGAGCTTTACGCTAGAGACAATACCGTTATGCCTGCAGCCCTTGATGCTGTCAATAGTCTGCCAACTATGGAGGAGCTGGATACTGAACCAACATTAGAGGAACTCAGCAAGGCCATTGATAACTTGGCCTCTGGCAAAGCACCAGGCAGTGATGGGATTCCTCCTGATTTAATCAAATGCTGTAAGAGCACGCTATTACATCCCCTGCATAGGATGCTGTGCCAGTGCTGGGAAGAGACAACTATTCCTCAAGACATACGAGATGCCAAGATTGTAACACTGTATAAAAATAAAGGAGACAGAAGTGATTGCAATAACTACAGAGGCATCTCTCTTCTTAGTATTGTTGGTAAGGTTTTTGCCAAAGTCATCTTAATGCGACTACACAAGTTAGCTGAGCGCATATATCCAGAGGCACAGTGTGGATTCCGAGCTGGCAGATCAACAACAGACATGATCTTCTCTCTCCGCCAACTTCAGGAAAAATCAAGAGAGCAGAAAAGACCATTATATATCGCCTTTATAGACCTCACAAAAGCATTCGACCTGGTTAGTAGGGATGGACTCTTTAAAATCCTCCTGAAAATAGGCTGCCCTTCTAAAATGCTGGAACAGTCCAATATGCTGGAAGCACGTCACAGCCCTTTGATATACGAAGTGGCGTTAAACAAGGCTGTGTTCTGGCTCCGACCCTCTTCGGAATCTTCTTTGCCTTACTCTTGAAACATGCATTCAGAGATGCAACTGAAGGAATATGCCTTCACACTAGGTCAGATGGCCGTCTGTTTAATCTTTCAAGGCTGAAGGCAAAAACAAAAATCAGAAGGGTCACTATAAGAGACTTGTTGTTCGCTGATGATGCTGCAGTCGTCACTCAAAGCCAACAGGAGCTTCAGAGCTTGCTGAATCGCTTCACTAAAGCATGCAAGGACTTTGGCCTCACAATAAGTCTAAAGAAAACGAATGTGCTGAGTCAGGATGTGGGTGCTGCACCAGTTATCACTATCGATAACTATGAATTGGCAGTGGTGCACCACTTCACATACCTAGGGTCTACCATCAATGACAAACTCTCACTGGATACAGAAATCGACAGCCACATTGGCAAAGCTGCAGCTACCTTTGCCCGCCTCACATCGCGTGTTTGGGGAAACTCTAAACTCACAATGAAGACGAAAGCTGCGGTATATAATACCTGCGTCACCAGCACACTCCTATATGGCAGCGAGACCTGGACGACCTATGTGTTGCACATATTTTTGATGCACAGATTACAAAAATTACGATATGACTAATTGATATGGAAAAAAGAGATTACTTTGGTTTTAGTCAAAGTTAAATCACCCATGATTTAATTTATACTTTTGATTATGTGGATGATCTCCCCTTGAATATTGATTGCGTGGATTAATACCGAATTTATGTAATTTCTTATTTGTTAGGGCCAGAAAATAGATTGATCTTGTTCAATATGTTTATGGCCTTAATTTATATGTATTACTTGTCTAGTACAAGAAGATTCAGTCTTATATTGTATATCTTTGTATGTTTAGGTCGGACTATATTCTTTGTGCCGAATACTGGGGCAGGTTTTTGTTTCTCGAGACATGCGTAGTGAGTCTCGATAATGCCGCCTGCTATGGCCGAGTGTGTTTTTTTGGGCTGGTCCCTTTTCAGGGTTAAAAAGTGATTTGTGCATGTTTTTCCAGAAGTTTGTGTCTCTGCAAGAGTCTATTTGTCAGAGATTCTCCTCATGCACTTTGTTATTAATTCGGACTCCAGGTAATACCAGACCCTTTCTTTTGATGATCTCTACGTGGTTAGGCCTAGATGGAGTCGTATTTTCGAACATCGTTGGTCGTTGATATACCATCGAAGATGACAGGTTTCCCAACAGAGCTGATGTCTACATGTAACAACTTTAGTAATGTGGAACAGTAGGGAAACTCTAGGAAATTATTAATATTCAAACTGTGAATTAACTTTGGCTTATCATTATCCTTCTTATGAGTGAGTGAGCGAAAACTCAGGAAGGCAGCCATCTTGCTTTATTGTCATCGTTATGGATCGCTGTCCTGAGAACAGTATACCAAACTTATTATCGGACAGGGATATGGAGATCTCATTAATATGGAAACCCCTATCGTGGTTTAACTGTATTATATAAAGATTTGCTATATGTCGCTGGAGAACTTAGTCAAGAAAAAGGTTCGGCCAGTGAACCCTTTATATGTTTACACACCCACACCCACTGATGCGTTCAGTCAGTTA
The DNA here is from genome assembly GCA_024509875.1 of Oreohelix idahoensis. Classification (NCBI taxonomy): domain Eukaryota; kingdom Metazoa; phylum Mollusca; class Gastropoda; order Stylommatophora; family Oreohelicidae; genus Oreohelix; species Oreohelix idahoensis. Next base: position 1,668,561 of record JAMPIV010000576.1, on the reverse strand, counting down.
GGGGATGTGGCAATAGTCTGCCAAAACATTAAATGATTCCTTATATTTTCCATCATATGTGAATGCTGCATGAAAGATGATCTACTGTTCAAATACCTAATGATATATATGTCAACATGTCCCATGACTATGTTCCGTGCTGTCCTGATGTGTGCGTCCATATTAAACGGTGTGAAATGCCCGCTGCAGTTCAAGTCGTCATTGCCTTGCATGAGAGTGTGTGAGAGATATTATCAAGTGGTCTGTTACAACGAACTATCACACCATTCGCGTTACTTGACACTCCCACTCAATGTCAACATGACAGGTTGATTTAATGGTGCAGAAGTAATCTAAAGAAGACCTGCTTCGGTGATGACCAGTACACGACTCTACCCATAACAGATACACATTATATCACACGTTATCAGTGGAAGCATCCAGTCGTTTATCAGTGGTGGCATTTCCGCTACTATCACTATGCTAAGCAAGAAAGAAGGCTCAATACCTTTCATTTGCGGTGTCTACGCCGCATCCTCGGCTTCTCGTGGAAAGATAAAGTGACAAATGTCAAGGTGTTGTCATGTGCTGGCCTTCAAAGTATGTATACGCTGCTTAGACAGCGCAGACTTCGCTGGCTTGGCCATGTTCGCCGCATGGAAGATGGTCGCATCCCAAAAGATATCTTCTACGGACAATTAGCAGATGGCAAGAGAACAGTTGGGCGACCACAGCTGAGGTTCAAAGATGTGTGCAAAAGAGATATGAGGGCACTGGACATGGATCCAGCAACATGGGAGGATGAAGCTGCCGATCGCACTAAGTGGCGATGCTATTTACGGCACCACCTCAGATTGGGCGAAGAGAGGCTCACACAACAAGCAGAGGAGGGGAGAAAACGTCGAAAGGTGCACCAGGAAAATAAGCACAACTGAGGGCTGCCACCTCAGGGGCGCAATCCCATAGTCAGTTATGACTGAAGGGGCTATTATTATTATTATAATGACTCACATTCTAAAATATCTGGCACGTCATCAGAGGCGTCCCTAAAGTACCTGGCACCCGGGGCGGATCATACCTTTGCTACCCCCTGCTCACATAAAGAAACACATTTGCAAGTGCAATTTTAACAATACATACTATCATAATAGTGTCTGATGGCACCCTTTCCTGCAATTTTAACAGTAAATACTATCATAATAGTGTCAGATGGCACCCTTTCCTGCAATTTTAACAATAAATACTATCATAATAGTGTCAGATGGCACCCTCTCCTGCAATTTTAACAGTAAATACTATCATAATAGTGTCCGATGGCACCCTTTCCTGCAATTTTAACAGTAAATACTATCATAATAGTGTCAGATGGCACCCTTTCCTGCAATTTTAACAGTAAATACTATCATAATAGTGTCAGATGGCACCCTCTCCTGCAATTTTAACAGTAAATACTATCATAATAGTGTCAGATGGCACCCTTTCCTGCAATTTTAACAGTAAATACTATCATAATAGTGTCAAATGGCACCCTTTCCTGCAATTTTAACAGTAAATACTATCATAATAGTGTCAGATGGCACCCTCTCCTGCAATTTTAACAGTAAATACTATCATAATAGTGTCAGATGGCACCCTTTCCTGCAATTTTAACAGTAAATACTATCATAATAGTGACAGATGGCACCCTTTCCTGGCTGTCGCCCAGGATGGACCACTCCCCTTGCCCCCCCCCCCCCCCCCACTCCCAGTGCGCCACTGCATGTCATGCACCCCTGGTTAAGAAACACTGCACTTAACATACTTTTTAATTAGATTATTTACAGGCATTCAGTTCACTGACAACTGTAGAACAGGCGTTGACAATAGATAGATCTAGAAAACTGCATAATATAGTAAAAATGCATATGACAAGAACAATAATTAATGTACAATGATAGCTGGGGGGACGGCAGGAAAGGCAAAGTCTAGTGAGGTTCTACAGGTCTATAAATTTTTATCCTAACATAAACAAATAAAGAGGGGAAACCTGATGCCTGTAAACAGTAAATAAATAAATATTACTGTGGTGAAGTGGGATGTTATAAATATTTTTATGGGACTTAGTGTACTGACTGAGATCAGCTGTGAAGGTATCTATATCTATTAAGAGTAGTGTATTATAGATAACCTTACTTGCTACCACATATCTATATATCTCAGTCAGAATTATTCTGGAATAGTGTGATGACTACGTTATGTGTCTAGGGTATGTGTATGATGAAGTGTAAGTCACAACAACAGACAGATAAACAATTTAATTTAATCCACTACTCTTGACAACACTGTGACACTCACATACATATAACACTCTATGAGAATATCTTAAGGAGTCACTGATAACTTTTCAAATAACAATATGTATTCATTGTTATCATAAAGGTATATGTGTCCTGATTCAAATACAAAGGAACCAGGAATCACAATCAATTTTAATTACAAGTATATGTACAGACTTTATCAATATGAATATTGTAGTGACATATATTATTAAAAATATCCTATGTGTGTCAGTTGTGTAGTGGTAATATGAGGTAATACTGGTTTTGTTTTGTTCAAGCTCTGTTGGTATTTGTCATCATGACTTCAATAGTTTGTCTTTTGGGACTAGTATTGGAGATGTTCTCAGTTCCTGATATTAAGACAATTAAATTCCCCTCTGAATGTTATTTTTACAAAGTCATTTCAAGATGAGGGGACATAATGTTGAGCTCAGCTGGCCAAATCAGCTTATCTTGCGTGATGGCGGCAGGAAAGGACTCCTCTGCTCGAATTCTCCCCTGGGCTCTGGAGACACCTCACTGATAGCTAAAAAGACCAAGGAGTATGCTGTCCGACTCTGGATTCAGCAAAGCTCTGACCAGGTGCTGCTCAGTACCATCAAGACCACGGTCCCTGAAAACAAGAAGGATGTACCTTCTACTTCATAACTAACTTATACTCTCTTTTTACACCGATCACAATACATCACAAACATTGAGTTCAGAGCGTTAGGCCAACTGTCAGCTTCATCTGAAATACTTTATACCAGTATTTACCTCCTTAATGGTTACCACGCCTCTGCACTTCCAGCATTATTTCTTTCTAGTCAATCATCCAGGTGTCAGTGTACTATTTGGCCATTCCATGCCGTTTTACTTCCCTCCGACACCCCCTGTTCAGGCTGGAGCATTATAGGCTTTATCTCCTGTTTGCCACTGAACTACACATATATATACAGGCATAAATTAACAATTTACATTCAATTTTCATTAAAAGATACTGAATGGTTCAAGCTTACCACAATTCATAGAATAAACACAGATACGTTGATTAGCAATGAATTCTGGCACATTTACTGGCACAAATTCCCATCTGCTTATGTTCCAGGCTTTTATTTAACACAAATATGAGCTGGCTTCAACGCACTGTTGCTTTATCAAGATTATTTGCACTAGTGGTCTCGAACTAACGCTCCTAAGTGAGTATATCAGCGAGTCTAGCCAATGAGGCCACGTTTCGACAAGTGTTTGAAAAAATGTTACCTTTCCACGTCTCCCCTAACAACGAAAGATAGTATTTATAGCCCGACCAATCGTGGTTAGTCTTTCATTTGTTGCGCTCCAATCAATTTGGAGTTTACATGTTAGGCTATTTCTGTAACGTAAGGTTTTGTTCAAACACGTTATAAAAAAATTTTATGAGCAGAAATGATTTTATGTTGTCAGGCATCCCCACTATTTTATTTTGGTTATAATTTATTAATTCCTGGACTATTTGCGTAACGTTTTACATATTCTTTGTCAGCAAGCCCTAAGGAACCCAAATATCCAAATTTAAAAGAGCTACGTGGCTGCGTTCAAAATATGCAATTTCTTCTACCTCCTGTTTCGAAGATGTGCTGTCTGGGTACTGTAATGTTTTCAAACGTAAACCCATCTATTGTTATCTTTCCTAATAAGCGTTTTTTGTGATTTTAAAACCTAACTCTGGGAAGGGTAGTGTATTTTATCACTGTTCGTCTGAAAAAAAGTTAGTGCATGTAGTCTTACACGCGTGATGGCAGCATTTGTGTATCGCGCGACGCGTGTTGCATGCGTTCCTGATTTTCAGCCCTCCCTCTCTCTTTATCCTTTAGTCCATCTGTTCGTTCGTTTTGGTAACGCAGTATAATTAATGTTAGGATTAATTTAGGTCATTACGCAGTCTGCCTCTCAATGTTTTTCCAAGAAATACAGCACACGTTTCATTGAAGAAAGCGGGTATAATACAGTAAGCTTTTACTATCAACGTGAAAGCGTTACAATTTGCAGACGAAGCAGAAAACAAGGGGGATTTCGAGTACCTTCTTTGTGACAGCACTGTTATTTACCATTGCTCTTTTCTTTATTAATTTTATTTGTTAGGCTTCATATTTACCTAATAATTTATATATGTGGATTAGAATATTCCACGACACCTCCCCTCTTAAAACAGACATTATATGTCAGTCCTTTATTCTATATACACATAGAGAAATTTATTATTATTTCTGGGGTTTAAGGTGATTCTCATCGCACGGATGGCGGCTTAAAAAATCCGCTCCCAAATTGGTTTTTCCAGATATATACTCAATGCTAAAATTATATGGAGCCAAAAGTAAAGACCATCGGAGTAACCTGGAGTTCTCATGCCTAGCCTGTGCTAGAAACGATAAAGGTTTGTGGTCTGTTTGCAACTTAAATGCCTTCCCATATAGATAAATATTGAATTTCTTTATCGCCCATATTACTGCAAGACATTCTTTTTCGCTAGTTGAGTAGTTGATTTCAGCTTTATTCAACTTTCTGCTAGCATATGCCACTGGGCTTAATTCCCCATCCAATGCATCTGATTTCTGTAGTAGAGTTGCACCTAACCCAATATTACTTGCATCCGTCCTTACTATGAATTCTTGACTTAAGTCAGGTAATTTCAAAATGGGTTTACTTGTGAGCTTTTCCTTCAATTCTTGGTAAGTCATTTCACATTGTGGTGTCCATGTAATGCGATCTGGATGTCCTTTACGTGTCAATTCAGTTAACGGTGCACATATGGAATTAAAGTTTTTGATATACTTCTGGTAGAAACCACATAATGAGACAAAGGATCTCACGTCCTTCTTGGTTTGTGGTCTCGGGGCTTTCTTTAGTTTCTCTAAGTTCTTTGGGTCAGGGGTCATGTTTCCCTGATAAACTGTGTGTCCCAAAAATTCCAATTCTTTACATCCAACGCAACATTTGGTTGGACGGGCTGTTAAATTTGCCTCCCTAAGTCGATTAAACAGCATGTTCAGAGAGTCAATGTGTTCCTCAAATGTTTCTGTTGCTATCAGGATATCATCCATGAAATTTGTTATACATGGATTATTCAGAGGGTCCAATAATTTTCTCATCATTCTAGAGAAGACACTAGGCGCATTCTTCAATCCAAATGGCAATCTATTAAACTCATAGTGTCCTTCTGAGGTACTAAAAGCTAGGTATGGTCTAACCTCAGGCTTTACTGGAATCTGATAGTATCCTTTACTCAGATCCACTTTTGAGAAATATTTAGCTTTATTTAGCCTGGCAAACAGCTGATTTGTATCCGGCAATGGATCCACCTGTCCTTCTGTAATAGCATTCAGTCTCCTGTAATCTATACAGAGTCTATGTTCTCCAGAGGGCTTCCTTAAGAGTACCACACCGGAACTATACGAAGACTCACTGTGCGAAATAATTCCTTCCTTCAATAGATAGTCTATCTCTTCCTTCAAAGCTTTCTCCTTAGCAAACGGAATCGAATATGGTTTCATACAGACAGGTGTGGAGTCTATTAGTTTCATATCATATTCCAATAGGTTTGTATGCCCTGGTCGGTCTGTTACCACCTCTGCATGATTATTTAGAACCTGTTGCACTCTCTCTTTCTGAGTTTTCGTTAAATGTGTACTGATTTTCACCTGTGCTGCTGTCTCACAGGGGTGTAATGGATATTCAAATGATGAAAGTGGTTCCTTTTTCATCTCCATGGCGATGGACAAGGTCAACAAGTGTGTCTCTTCCTGATGTTCTCTTTCCAAATATTTCTTCAGGAGATTCACATGATAGATTTTTTCTTTCCCCTTCTTATCTATCTTATAATTTGTTCTAGACACCTTCTCTAGAACTGTATATGGACCCTGCCATCCAATTTGTAACTTATTCTGACTCCCAGGCAAAAGAAGCAGTACTTTCTCTCCCACAGCCAAATTTCTGTCCTTCGCCTTCCTGTTATAATAGGCAGCATGTTTCTTCCTGGCTTGTTTCAAATTTTCATTGGCAAGTTTCCAGCCAGTTTTTAACCGAGTGGTCAGCTCATTCACATATTGGTATGAAGATGTAATGTTTTCCTCTGCCTTTTCATCAGTCCACGTTCTTAACATAGCTTCGAGTGGACCTTTTATTGGCCTTCCAAACAATAATGTTGCCGGGGCCATACCGGTTGAACTATGGGGTACCTCCCGATAAGCAAAGAGGGCGGCGTGCAGGTACTGGTCCCATGTATCTGGTTTTTCGTGTGCCAACTTTCTCAGGATCGACATCAATGTGCCGTTAAATCTTTCCACTTGGCCGTTCCCTTGGGGATGATACACACTACAATGGAAGTGTTTGGCCTGGAAGATCCTGAAAACTTCTTCAGTTAGTTTCCCCTTGAACTGAGAGCCATTATCAGTCAAGATTTGATTGGGAAAGCCTAACCTTGTGAAAATTGTGAGCAATGCCTCTGCCACATGTTTTGAATCAATCGATGACAGGGCTACTGCCTCTCCCCACATAGAACAAGTGTCCACCAGAGTCAGAATGTAGCTGTTCCTTCTCTTGGTTCGGGTGAGAGGTCCCACAAGATCCACGGCAACTCTCTCAAAGGGTGTTCCCACTATGGGCATTTCCCCCAGAGTTGCTGGTGCAGTCCAATGTTTAGGTGCTACTCGTTGGCACTCTGGACAGGATTTTACATATCGTTTGATATCTTCAGTTATTCCTGGCCAGAAATAGTGACAAGCTATTCGCTGTCCTGTTGCGCTGATTCCCATATGACCACTGAAGGGAATCGCATGCCCTAGTTCCAACACTTTAGTCCTATATGAAGTGGGAAGGACCAGCTGTCCGTGACCATTGGATTCAGATCCAGCCTTCCTATATATCAGTTTGTTCTTCATATAAAACTCTCCCTTGCCTGGAGGTGTATGAGATTTGGGCAACTTCTTGAAACATGGCTTGAGTGTTTTGTCCTCAGCCTGTGCCTTCCTCATCTCATCTGGGTGAGTATTTATGGGATTATCCTCCTCCTTCTTTGACTGTGATCTGGTCTGCACTGTTGCCAATATCACAGGTCTCTTGGGATTCCCCAAGAAGACATATCTACACCCCAATATTAGAGGGTAGATTGGCTCATTTATCACTGCTGCTTTTATGATTCCTTCCACATATCGCGTTTTCACTTTTATTCGGGCGACGGGAAGTGTCATGGTAGCTACATCCTTGGTTGCAGTTTGAATCTCCACTGTTTCCGTGGTGTATTGATCGGCCTGCACCAGGTGAGAACTCACAACGGAATCGTAATCTAAACCGGTATCATATAAACATCTTATAGTGACACCATTACAGATGACATCTTCACACACTGGGGGGTGGTATGGTTCCTGTAATTCTTCAGGTTTGCCCTTCTTTTCCTTTTTCCCCGATGTCATAGCAGCAAAATGAGGAGGTTTCCTTCTACAATGGTCAGTGTCATGATTGTTCATCTTACAATTTTTACACCACCTTTTTCCTTGGTTGAAAGATTTTCTTTCATCATATTTCCTTTCATCGAATTGTGGGAATTTATTTTTATTTTCATACCGTGGCCTATCAAATTGGTGCTTACCTTTATTTTGATCCTTAGGATCAAATTTATTACAGTTCTGTGGTGCCCTAAAGTTATCCACTTGTTTCTTTTTATTACCTGTTACCTCTGCTTGAGCTGCTTGATACCTTTCAGCAACATTTAGCAACTCATCCAGCCTCTCTGCACCTTGTTCCATGAGAAACTTTCTCAGGTCTGGAGCCATGGACTCTCTTAATTGCTCTATAAGGACCATTTCCTTAAGATCTTGGGTTTTCCCCAGAGAAGTCCATTTCTCCAAGTATGTCTCTATTCGTGCAGAGAACTGGTGATAGGTTTCACCTGACAGTAGTTTAGCATTCCTAAATTTTTTCCTATAAAATTCTGCATTCTTTTCATACCTTAACAAAAGAGCCTGCTTTAGCATGTCATAATTTTCCTGATCACCTCTGCTCATTTTTGCAAAAACTTCATAAGCTGCCCCACGAAGTCCCTGAGATAACTTTAAGCTCCACCTTTCTCTCTCTAACCCATACGTGGTAGCTAATAGTTCATACCTATTTAGGTAGCTCTCTATATCATCGTCTTTCTCAACAAAATGATCTAAATGAAAATTCATAGCTGCGGTTGAGGCTCCTTGAGTAACCGTAGCATCAGAGGCAAAGGGACTGGCACCATTTTCAGGAGCATGGCCTTGAAACTCAAACTCCCTTAGTCGTAACTCATGTTCCCTTTGTAATCTTTTATCTTCTGCTTCCCTTTCTGCAGCTAATTTCCTCTCTTCCCTTTCTGCAGCCTGTCTTCTTTCCTCGGCTTCCAATGCTTTAGCCTCTTTGTCAGCCTCAATCTGCAACCTCTTAGTCTCAGCCTCAGCTTGCAACCTCTTAGTCTCAGCCTCTAACTTTCTTTCGGCCTCTTTTTCTAATCTTCTTTCTTCGCGTTCAATAAATTTGTCACATTCCGTAGTGACATAGGCAACCATAACTTGCCCATCTAATCCTAACTCTTTTGCAGTCTGTACAGCAGCAGATCGAAACTTGGCCAGGTCCGCCATTGTCTATCAGGTAAATTTCTACAATGTCTAACCAACAATTTAATCTCTAAATATATATAATGGACAACACAGGCACCGTGAGCTCAACCTTATTTAATTCCACCCAAGGATACCTTTTAATTCTTATATTCCCTGAAGTGAATTACCCCCAATCTTTTTAATAGGGAAAGATTCAAAATCCCAAGAGCGAGACCCCAATATATGTGGTGAAGTGGGATGTTATAAATATTTTTATGGGACTTAGTGTACTGACTGAGATCAGCTGTGAAGGTATCTATATCTATTAAGAGTAGTGTATTATAGATAACCTTACTTGCTACCACATATCTATATATCTCAGTCAGAATTATTCTGGAATAGTGTGATGACTACGTTATGTGTCTAGGGTATGTGTATGATGAAGTGTAAGTCACAACAACAGACAGATAAACAATTTAATTTAATCCACTACTCTTGACAACACTGTGACACTCACATACATATAACACTCTATGAGAATATCTTAAGGAGTCACTGATAACTTTTCAAATAACAATATGTATTCATTGTTATCATAAAGGTATATGTGTCCTGATTCAAATACAAAGGAACCAGGAATCACAATCAATTTTAATTACAAGTATATGTACAGACTTTTATCAATATGAATATTGTAGTGACATATATTATTAAAATATCCTATGTGTGTCAGTTGTGTAGTGGTAATATGAGGTAATACTGGTTTTGTTTTGTTCAAGCTCTGTTGGTATTTGTCATCATGACTTCAATAGTTTGTCTTTTGGGACTAGTATTGGAGATGTTCTCAGTTCCTGATATTAAGACAATTAAATTCCCCTCTGAATGTTATTTTTACAAAGTCATTTCAAGATGAGGGGACATAATGTTGAGCTCAGCTGGCCAAATCAGCTTATCTTGCGTGATGGCGGCAGGAAAGGACTCCTCTGCTCGAATTCTCCCTGGGCTCTGGAGACACCTCACTGATAGCTAAAAAGACCAAGGAGTATGCTGTCCGACTCTGGATTCAGCAAAGCTCTGACCAGGTGCTGCTCAGTACCATCAAGACCACGGTCCCTGAAAACAAGAAGGATGTACCTTCTACTTCATAACTAACTGATACTCTCTTTTTACACCGATCACAATACATCACAAACATTGAGTTCAGAGCGTTAGGCCAACTGTCAGCTTCATCTGAAATACTTTATACCAGTATTTACCTCCTTAATGGTTACCACGCCTCTGCACTTCCAGCATTATTTCTTTCTAGTCAATCATCCAGGTGTCAGTGTACTATTTGGCCATTCCATGCCGTTTTACTTCCCTCCGACACCCCCTGTTCAGGCTGGAGCATTATAGGCTTTATCTCCTGTTTGCCACTGAACTACACATATATATACAGGCATAAATTAACAATTTACATTCAATTTTCATTAAAAGATACTGAATGGTTCAAGCTTACCACAATTCATAGAATAAACACAGATACGTTGATTAGCAATGAATTCTGGCACATTTACTGGCACAAATTCCCATCTGCTTATGTTCCAGGCTTTTATTTAACACAAATATGAGCTGGCTTCAACGCACTGTTGCTTTATCAAGATTATTTGCACTAGTGGTCTCGAACTAACGCTCCTAAGTGAGTATATCAGCGAGTCTAGCCAATGAGGCCACGTTTCGACAAGTGTTTGAAAAAAATGTTACCTTTTCACGTCTCCCCTAACAACGAAAGATAGTATTTATAGCCCGACCAATCGTGGTTAGTCTTTCATTTGTTGCGCTCCAATCAATTTGGAGTTTACATGTTAGGCTATTTCTGTAACGTAAGGTTTTGTTCAAACACGTTATAAAAAAATTTTATGAGCAGAAATGATTCCATGCTGTCAGGCATCCCCACTATTTTATTTTGGTTATAATTTATTAATTCCTGGACTATTTGCGTAACGTTTTACATATTCTTTGTCAGCAAGCCCTAAGGAACCCAAATATCCAAATTTAAAAGAGCTACGTGGCTGCGTTCAAAATATGCAATTTCTTCTACCTCCTGTTTCGAAGATGTGCTGTCTGGGTACTGTAATGTTTTCAAACGTAAACCCATCTATTGTTATCTTTCCTAATAAGCGTTTTTTGTGATTTTAAAACCTAACTCTGGGAAGGGTAGTGTATTTTATCACTGTTCGTCTGAAAAAAAGTTAGTGCATGTAGTCTTACACGCGTGATGGCAGCATTTGTGTATCGCGCGACGCGTGTTGCATGCGTTCCTGATTTTCAGCCCTCCCTCTCTCTTTATCCTTTAGTCCATCTGTTCGTTCGTTTTGGTAACGCAGTATAATTAATGTTAGGATTAATTTAGGTCATTACGCAGTCTGCCTCTCAATGTTTTTCCAAGAAATACAGCACACGTTTCATTGAAGAAAGCGGGTATTTTACAGTAAGCTTTTACTATCAACGTGAAAGCGTTACAATTTGCAGACGAAGCAGAAAACAAGGGGGATTTCGAGTACCTTCTTTGTGACAGCACTGTTATTTACCATTGCTCTTTTCTTTATTAATTTTATTTGTTAGGCTTCATATTTACCTAATAATTTATATATGTGGATTAGAATATTCCACGACAATTACATTCATAAAAGTATGTTTCAGGCACTCGTGAGAAATAAAGAAGTAGAACACTAGACAACAGAAAAACAACAGAAGTGAGCGGCTTACCCAGGACTCGAACCCAGGACCTTCCAAACGGCACCACCGCCTAGCTACAGAAGTGAATCACACTATCCTCCCTGCCAGCTAGGCATTACTTTATCCTAACATAGTTTGTGTGATTTCTGACTATTTTTGGCTACTTTTGAATACAGTTTGGGCAACTTGGATGAATTTGGGTTCCTTTTCTAAAGTGATCTGGGCAACATCTGAAAACTGGAAAAATCCAGTTTCCGAAATAAAGTTGTCCCCAAGGATTTTGGACAAATGGTTACAGACCTGTGGTAATACATAGCAGACCTGTGGTAATACATAGCAGACCTGTGGTAATACATAGCAGACCTGTGGTAATACATATTAGACTTGTGGTAATACATAGCAGACCTGTGGTAATACATATTAGACTTGTGGTAATACATAGCAGACATGTGGTAATACATAGCAGACCTGTGGTAATACATAGCAGACCTGTGGTAATACATAGCAGACCTGTGGTAATACATAGCAGACCTGTGGTAATACATATTAGACCTGTGGTAATACGTAGCAGACCTGTGGTAATACATAGCAGACCTGTGGTAATACGTATTAGACTTGTGGTAATACATAGCAGACCTGTGGTAATACATATTAGACTTGTGGTAATACATAGCAGACCTGTGGTAATACATATTAGACTTGTGGTAATACATAGCAGACCTGTGGTAATACATAGCAGACCTGTGGTAATACATATTAGACTTGTGGTAATACATAGCAGACCTGTGGTAATACATAGCAGACCTGTGGTAATACATAGCAGACTTGTGGTAATACAAAGCAGACCTGTGGTAATACATAGCAGACCTGTGGTGATACATAGCAGACCTGTGGTAATACATAGCAGACCTGTGGTAATACACAGCAGACCTGTAGTAATACATAGCCTACAGATAGCAACAAACCTGTGGTAATACATAGCCTGCAGATAGCAACAGACCTGTGGTCATATATAGCCTACAGATAGCAACAGACCTGTGGTAATACATAGCCTACAGATAGCAACAGACCTGTGGTAATACATAGCCTACAGATAGCAACAGACCTGTGGTAATACATAGCCTACAGATAGCAACAGACCTGTGGTAATACATAGCCTACAGATAGCAACAGACCTGTGGTAATACGAGGGAAGGTCAAAAAGTAATGCCTCCTATTTTTTATGTATGTAAATACGGTACTGCATCGGTGTGCAATTTGTAAATTTATCAGGATTCGTCAAACACTCTTCTGCACTGTATAGCATTACCAACCTGTTTCAGTAACAGGTGGCACCACTGTAACAGTTTAAAAATGGCTGCCAAAGACGTTTGGTTAAAACAATGTTATGTCATAGAATTCCTCAATGCTGAAGGCGAGACCCCAATTTGCATCCACGAACGTTTGAAGAATGTTTATGGAGATTCAACAGTGGATGTTAGCACTGTCCGACGTTGGATACATCGTTGTGATGAAGCTGAAGTAGGTCATTCCTCAATGGCTGACGCAAAGCAGACTGGTCGTCCGTCTACCGCAGTGACTCCACACAACATTCATCGAGTTGATGGCATCATTCGTGGTGACCGTTGGGTAACACTGGATGAACTTTCTTCTATGTTGTCCATTAGTAAAGGCAGTGTCCAGAACATCATTAAAGACCTGGGTTATTCAAAAGTTTGTGCACGGTGGGTACCCAGAATGTTGACAGACAGACATAAAGAAACAAGGAAAACCATAGCCATCAACCTCCTGCACCGTTACAAAACTGAAGGAGAAGAGTTTTTATCGAATATTGTGACAGGTGATGAGACTTGGGTTCTTTTTTTTTAACCAGAATCCAAGAGGCAGTCAATAGAATGGCATCACACAACATCCCCGACAAGAAAGAAGTTCAAAAGTTCACCATATGTAGGGAAAGTTATGGCCTCCGTGTTTTGGGATGAGAAAGGTGTGTGACTTCTTCACTTCTTGGAACAGGGAAACACGGTGAATGCAGACCGTTACATTGAAACTTTGAAGAAGCTTAGATGTCGTCTTCGGCAACTTTATCCATTAAAAGATCAGAGAACTGCACTACTGTTGCACGATAATGCCACGCCACACACCGCTAAACGCACAATTGATGCGATTGCAGAATTTGGCTGGACATTATTACCACATCCCCCTTACAGTCCCGATCTTGCACCTTCTGACTTCCATCTGTTTGGACCACTGAAAGAAGATCTTCGCGGACATCACTTTGAGGACACCGAAACCCTTAAACGCACCGTATGCCAGTGGTTTAGGAAAAAGGACACAAATGTTTACCGTGCGGGGATATATGCCCTTGTGAGAAGATGGACAAAAACTGTTACAAATAACGGAGACTACATTGAGAAATAAATTTTTGAATTTCAGACTTGGGGCTACATTTCAATGTGAATTTTATCTGTTTTCTTGCCCACTGAATGAAATTAAAATTACGAGGCATTACTTTTTGACCGTCCCTCATACATAGCCTACAGATAGCAACAGACCTGTGGTAATACATAGCCTACAGATAGCAACAGACTTGTGGTAATACATAGCCTACAGATAGCAACAGACCTGTGGTAATACATAGCCTACAGATAGCAACAGACCTGTGGTAATACATAGCCTACAGATAGCAACAGACCTGTGGTAAAATATAGCCTACAGATAGCAACAGACCTGTGGTAATATATAGCCTACAGATAGCAACAAACCTGTGGTAATACATTACAGATAGCAACAAACAAATTGTAACGTTTAAATCATCCTATATACCACAATCTTTCTAACTTACCCCCCCCCCCCCCCCTTGTTTCCTTTTTCATAACATCATATCAGGTACGAAGAGACCACTATTTTAGGACACAGGAAAAAAACTCATGCACTCACATTCACACATTCTGAAACTTGCAATTTACACTTCTTATGCATGGAGGCATATCTAGTCATCCTTATATGACCACCAGCTATGCACAATGCTATAATATATATATATGTGAAAGTGAACCCCCTGTGGAGAACTCAGCATTGTACACTAAGCTTGGAGCCCCAGACATAATTCTTTGGCTTTGACCTGGTTGACTGCATGCAGAAGGATCTCACTATGGACCTAGACCTAGTGATAGGCAGGCAGAGCTGAGAAGTGGTTCTGTGCAGGATGTGATAATTCCTTGGGAGCGGCCAGAACCAGAGCACAGTATTTTAGCTCTGCATAGTTGGAGAGCCCCCTTGGATGGCAGGGAATGCACAATGTGCCATCACTTCTTACTCCTAGCTTGGGACCAGATGTGATGATCCTTTAAATGCAAGCCAGAAAAACTAGAGCTCAACATGTTTTAGAATGGCAGAAAAGCCACAGGAAATGTCTAGATCTACAGCGTAGATAGTACCAAGAAGTCTTCAACTTGGTATTGGCTGCAAAAGAGCAAGAAGCTCAGCAACCCTAGTTAAACAACAACAAAATCCTCATGCATGTCATTAAAGGAAACTAATATATGGTTGTAAATAAGGCTGGCAACCTCATCACAAAACAAATCACTACATAAATAACAGCTGCAACAGTCTGTGTGTTGGTATATGCTTCCTTAAGGGGGCCATCAGAGATGGGTGCTCCATGCTTCTTGAGGAGCGAAAAAGGAAATGATGAAATCAAGTGGAGAAATTGAGAAAATGTGGTGCACTCATGTTTGTTCTTCTACCCCACAGAAGCAGCAAATGTGGTGCACTCATGTTTGTTCTTTTACCCCACAGAAGCAGCAAATGTGGTGCACTCATGTTTGTTCTTTTACCCCACAGAAGCAGCAGATGTGGTGCACTCATGTTTGTTCTTTTACCCCACAGAAGCAGCAAATGTGGTGCACTCATGTTTGTTCTTTTACCCCACAGAAGCAGCAAATGTGGTGCACTCATGTTTGTTCTTTTACCCCACAGAAGCAGCAAATGTGGTGCACTCATGTTTGTTCTTTTACCCCACAGAAGCAGCAAATGGAATTTGTAGTATATTTTTCATGAACAAAATTCTGACCTCTATAGAAAATAAACACACCAGAACAATTAAGATTCCCAGCATTGACAAGTCATTTACATTGAATGTATTTTTTTGTTTTTAAATGGTCGATAGTAGAAGAGAGCAAACATACAATTTAAATACACAATGAGAATGTATCTTTGAAGGAAACGTTACCTGATGCTGAATACATTATTATTAGCTTTTTCACATGTGTATGTTAAACACTGAGAAAACAAAAACTATGATAAGTAGCACAGCAGACGATAATCCAACATTAAAGATAACAATAAATGGGAAAATCCTGGAAAAACTCAAGCATTTCTCATACCTTGGTCATATAATTACAGAAGATGGCAGATGCAAAACATAAATCAAGAAGAGAATAGGAATGGCCAAAGTTACATTCAACAACATGAGGCAGATAGTAACATCTACACCATTAACTCACAAATTCAAACTGAGAATCATCAAATGCTACATATATTCTTCATTACTGTATGATGTAGAAACATGGACAATGAACAAGCAGCTAGTTGAAAGAATTGAGGCCTTTCAGATGTGGATGTATAGAGGAATGGGGCAGCATACATGCCACACCTCGGAGATGAAAAACCTGTACAAAAAGTTAAAAAACCATGTACAAAGACCCGCAAAACCGGTACCAAAAAAAAAAAAAGACCCAAAACACGTATTAATAGAGTTAATTTGTGTTAAAAAAAATTTTCAATTACAGCTGCATTATAACTGAGGCATGGGGACTTTGACTTTTAAAGCAAGTCTTCACTTATTTTAAAACTCAAACAATAAATGTCTGAGTTTATTTTACGCTGTAAAAATGGTGTGATCGTTTCATCATTTAGTATATTTCTGCGCTTAATTATCACTAACAGCCCAGGAAATCCTTTGTTTGATAGGACCACTGTAAAAGAATTCTGAGACACAGTAATTAAGGTTATGGGTTAGAAATCCTAAATCTTAATCCTAACGGTTCAAGGATGACATCGTCGAAGATGTTCCACTGTTCTCACAACTAGCCTAATTTTACTACTTCGTTGTTATTATTATTATTGCAAAGAGAAAAATTGAACTAAACTATATTATCCTGTTATATGAAATGGAATGGGGAGGTTTCTAGGGCAGTTTTGAATTAGTTCAATAAATATTTGAGGAAATTTTAAAAACAATAAAATCACATAAATTAAAAAAATAAATAAAAAGCTCATAATTTGCTACTAAAATATAAATAAATAAACAAACAACACACAAAGGTATGATCAGGCACTCAGTGGGAAAATAAAGAAGTAGAAGACCAGACAAAAGAAAAACAACAGAAGTGATCGAACCAGGACCTTCCGAACGGCACCCACCGCCTAGCCACGGGAGAGAACCGTCACTATCCACTCTGCCAGCTAAGCATTACAATATACATACTAAAATATAAACTGGCGCTAGCGTAATTTATTCTATACCAAACTTCAAAAATGAAAATAGCCATTTTAGCCTAATTGGCAGTTTTAAATACCCATATGACTATTTTCAACCGTCAATACAACAACCATTGATAGTAATTAATAATTTAATAAAATAACTCACTGGATGATCGTAATAATGATATATCCACCAAAGGAAAATCAGAATGATTTTAAAGAAAGGAAATTAAAATGAAGAGAAGTAACTCCAAAATAACTTTTCCAGGGGCTCTGATCGGGTTAAGGTACAAATGTGCCTTGCTTTCGTGATTTTTTTCCCAGTTTCATATTTCTTTTTATATTATTATTAAAATGTACATTTCTTACGCAGATTCTACAAGTTTTGGTGAAATCAAGTAATATGTAGTGTTATCCACTTTTGTTGGTGTTGCTGTTGCTTATAAGCAGGTGTAAATAATAAATTATGCTCAATGCGACATAATCGTTTAAATCAGCGGTTTTCAACCTTTTTGAGTCCATGGCTCCCCTGACCAACTACATTCTTTCTGCGGTTCCCCTGTGGGATAACTGGTAAAAACTCTATAGCGATGTTTCGACATTTAGCCTAACTTTTTTTTGAGCAGGAGAGCTTTGGAAAGGCTTTTTAACAATGTAATTTTTTAATGTAATTTTAAAAAAAATGCAATTGGACAATCTGTGAAAAAAATTACACATAGAAGAAAAAATATACACAAAGTGCACTTTGAAAACCCTTACTATAAAAAAGAAAACAGCACAGATAAAGTAGTTTCTTTCTAACATTTTTTTATATTTTTGTCTGAAAATCATTCACTGATATACTGCACTCTTGATTCAATCTCCATAACAAAAAACTTGTACAGTAAAACTAAAAAACAAATATGATGAATAAAGTACCAGTCACTTCAGTGTGAAACTTGAGCTTGCTTGTTGTTACACAGCTTGTCATATCTTGGCACCAATTGAGATACAGCTACCCTCATTTCCTTCTCCACATCAAGTTTTGATCTGAACTTCGTTTTTATGACAGCCACTGCTGAAAACCCAGCATCACAGAGATAGGAGGTTGCAAAAGGAATTAATATCTTCAGTGCTCTTTTGCTCAAGCTTGGGAACTCCTGTTTTACTGAATACCAAAATTTTCGCAATGCCATGGATGGAAACTTCGTAGTGAAGAGTCTGATGAAAGTTCTATCAGTTCTTCCTCTTCTGCAGTACTGAAGTCCGAAGGAGCATCACTACTGAAGGGATTTTGAACCCACTGAAACCTGTCACAGTTTTCAGGAAAGTATTTTTCAAAATGAACACTGAGTTGAGAGGCGGGTCGGAGGAGCGGGACTTCAAAGGCTGGCCAACATCAAAAGTGAAATTTCTCCGGCGTCACGCAGGTTGACAAACACCAAAAAAGAAATTGCCCACAGCTTTGTGTTTTCTTGACAGCTAAATACGAAAAAAATCAACGCCCATCCATGGCGCCCCTGACCGTCAGTCATGGTGCCCCAGGGTGCCACGGCGCACAGGTTGAAAACCGCTGGTTTAAATAATCAGTAACGTGCTGGCTGCCGTCAGCATTAGTGAAAAGTGATGAATGAACGACATACCACGCGGACCTTCACAAATCCCGCATCAATTTAAAAATAGGCAGCTTGATTTTAATGGTTGATCTTTTATTCACATGGCCTAACATCTCGCTGAATCTCATTTAGGAAATATCGGCTATGGTGTAGCGCAAGACGATTGATTTATATATAGTTAATAAGTAGGCGAAAAACCTGTACAGAAATTATGTACGGGGTGTACACAACATAAACACCTTCTACAGATTATGGGTAAACCACAGCGTGTGGTATGTATGCGGCACGTCTCATGGAACGAGAAGAAAACAAATAAAGAGGTCCTTGAAAACCTAGGAATGGAAAGAAATTTAATGAAGGATATCAAACATAGACAGCTAAATTATTTTGGCCATATAAAAAGACATAAAGCTGAAGACCATAACAGAAGGAAGAGTTGACGGCAAAATGAAGACAGTGCTATGAGTGAGAAGATAACATCAAGAGATGGACAGCGCTATGAGTGAGAAGATAACATCAAGAGATGGACAGTGCTATAAGTGAGAAGATAACATCAAGAGATGGACAGGAAAGAGTCTATCACAGTACATCATCAAAACAATATACAGAAGATGTTGGAAATCCACTGCATCTGACCTTCGATGTGGAGACGGCAGCTGGTGATGATGATAAACTATATGCCTAGAAATTGTATCAGACGTTAAAAAACAAACAAACAAAACACACATACAATAAAGCATGCAGACACAGTGACAGAAACTCACTGAAATAATCTGATAATCAGAAGAGGTCCCCATCAGGCAAGTGTTTTGGTTCATTACTTTTTTTAATATTCGGGGGGGGGGGGGGGGAAGGGGGAACAGAGTAGAGAGAATGCAGCAGGCACATTTTGATAGTAATTTCAATATGTCAATTTCATGTGGCTAATTCCTGGTTAAGAGGCACTTATGGCAGAGACATAAACAAAAGGCTCTGTGATAAGTGCCTCTTAACCATGTGCCCCATTTACTTTCTTGCTCTATATCCCTAGTTTATGTTGACAAATCTTCTTCTCTTCTTTGATCCTTAGCCGCCGACCGTCAAAGCAGTCAGTGGCCATTACGCCTAGTGGCGTCTTGTAGGGCAACAACAAATTGATTCCACTTTGCTCGGTCGGTGGCCATCCTTCGTACAGTGCCCCAACTCTGGCTCATTCTTTGCATCTCAGCCTCCACATTCCTCCGCCAAGTTGTTTTTGGTCAGCCTCTCTTTCGTTTTCCTTCAGGGGTCCATAGCATAGCTGTTCTTGTGATGGCATAGGGGTCTCTTCTGAGGACATGGCCAACCCAGCTCCAGCGTCTGCCAGCTATGATGGTGTGCATGTCCTCTTGCTTGCTCCGAGTAAGTAGATCTTGGCTGGTGATGGTATTCGGCCAAAAGATTCGGAGAATTTTTCTTAGGCATGTTGTGTGAAAAGAGGACAATTTTGATATTTCATTCTCTGTAACTCTCCAGCTCTCTGCGCCATAGAGAAGCACAGAAAGCACACAGCTCTGATATAATCCTAATTTTGTGCTTGTGCTGTACTGAGAGGACTTCCAGATGTTGTTTAGACTAAAAAAGGCTGTTCTTGCTTTGTTCATTCTGTTGTTGATGTCTCTGCTTGCTCCACCGTCTGGTGTTACTATGCATCCTAGGTATGTGAAGGCATCTGTCTGTTCCAGTTGCTGATTCCTTACTGATATGGGCTCAGGGTTGCTCACATTGAGCGTCATGACCTCTGTCTTCTTTAGGTTGATGTTCAAGCCCACCTGCTGGCTATACTTATTAAGTCTATCCGTTTTTTTCCTGGATGTGTTGATGTGAATGTGCTAGCATGCCATGTCATCTGCATATTCCAGATCTTCCAAAGTAGAAAATGTAGTCCATCTTATTCCTCTTTTATTGCCCTCTGTTGTCTGGCGCATCACCCAGTCTATGACTGTTAAAAATAGAGTGGTTGATAAGGGGCATCCCTATCGTACTCCTGTCTTCACTTCAAAGGTTAGGTTGCTCTGCCCAATGTTACACGTAAAGTTGGCATAAAGGCTTTTTATGATTGACTCTATGCAGCTTGGAATTCCATAAGCCCTCAGTATTTTCCATAAACTGTCCCTATGTATACTGTCAAAAGCCTTTTCAAAATCAACGAAATTAATGTACAGCTGTCTTTGCCATTCTGAGCACTGCTCTATAATGTTCCTGAGGGTAAATATATGATTTACACATCTTCTGTTCTTTCTAAATCCTGCTTGTTCTTTCCTCAGTTTGTGGTCTACTGCTTTTGAGATTCTCTGTATAATTATCCTGCCTAGTATTTTGCTGGGAACTGAGAGAAGAGTTATTCCTCTCCAATTATTGCAGTCTGCAAGATCTCCCTTCTTGGGCAATTTGACAATTATTCCTTTTCTCCACTCTGTTGGTGTTGTCCCTGTTTTCCAGACTTGTGCAAATAGTGGTTCTAATAGTTCTGCTGCTAGCTCTTGGTCTGTCTTAAATAGCTCTGCATTTAAATTATTATGACCAGGAGCTTTTCCATTCTTTAACCCTTTGATTGCTGTGATTTCTTCTTTTCGTGGGATGTCTGTATTAACATCTAGATCATTTTCAGCCTCAGGAACATTCAATTGTGTCTCTGGTGGTTCCTTATTCAGAGTTTCTCTGAAATGCTCTGCCCATCTTGTTTCCTGTCCCTCTACTGTTGTGATGAGATTTCCGTGCTTATCTCTTACTAATGTAATATTGTTTGCACCTCGTTTTCCACTGATGATTTTAGTTATTTTGTATACTGTGCTTTGTTCATTTCTCAGTGCTGCCTCTTCTGCCTGTCTTGCAAAGTCATCCAGAAATGTCCTTTTGTTAGCACAGGTTTGACGTTTAACTTCCTTGTCCAGCTGACTGTACTGTTCACTATATATTGCCTTTAACCTGGGAGACTTAGCTTCTGTTTTCTTTCTTTTCATTTCCTTTCTCTTTGCTATGGTGTTTAGCGTATCTGGTGTTATCCAGTCTTGGCTCTTTTTTTCCTGGAATCCCAAGCATGACTTGCTGCTTTCCTTGTATATTGTTGAGATGGTGTTGAATCTCTGGTCAACATCATCGGTCTCTGTTCTTTCCTGGCTTTTGATAATCTCATATCTTCTCTTTACGTCGACCACGAAAGCTTTTCTGGTGAGGGGATCCTTCAGTTTCGTGATGTTGTATCTTTTCTGTTTGACTGCAACTGGTCCAGCAGCTCTGAGTTTCACTTTCAGTCTTGCTACTACTAGGTGATGATCACTTCCCACATCTGCGCCTCTTCTTACTTTCATGTCTTGTAGTGCATGTCTCCATCTGCCATTGATCATTATGTGATCTATCTGGTTTCTGTATCATCCGTTTGGTGATTCCCATGTTAACTTGTGCACTTCCTTGTGTGGAAGAAGTGTTCCTCCAATGACCAGGTTGTTAAAACTGCAGAAGCTTATTAATTTGTCCCCATTCTCATTTGCTGTTCCACAGCCGCATTTCCCCATTACTCTTTCATTATAATTATTGTGTGCTCCCACTTTCGCATTTAGGTCTCCCATTACTATAATGAAATCGTACCTGGGTACAGTTTCCATTTCTTTTTGTACCTGTTGATAGAACTCGTCCTTGATCTCTTCATCGCTGTTGTTTGTTGGTGCATAGCATTGTATAATTGTGGTGTTGGTGAACCTCCCTCTCAGTCTTGCTCTTATCAGTCTGTTGTTGATGGGTTTCCATTTCAGTAAAGACCTTTCCATTCCTTTCTTCAGGATAATGGCTGTCGTGAAACGAGTGTAAGCCACTACTTGGTTAATCACTATGTCGAAATACAGATTTGCTTCAACCAATCAACGATCACCGTTCACCAGTCTCTGAGACAGAATAAATTATACTGGTCACGCAGTTCACGCAAGATGGCGGCTAAAAACTGAATAAAATTAGGCTGTATGAGACCAGGTACCAAACCGGAGGAAACCAATCAACTTGCTCCGCCAGGAACCAACCGAAAGCTTTCCTTAAGTATTTACCTGCTGTTGGGTCTTTTGTGATGATGCAATAGTAAGCTAGTGATAGGTGTGTCAATGTTCTAGCTTAAACACGCGAATGGTTTCAATGAATTGTCAAAAGAATTCTTCAAGCAAACTCCAACAAGTAGTAGGCAATTTTCCAATTCAGGACTGTACACAAGTCGTTGATAAAAGTACATATTATTTATTGACGTGATACAGACGTAGTTGAACAGGACGATCATGGTTACAGATGCGAATGTCATACTTTAAAGTTGCGGATAATAATATTAAATTCTTGGAGATTCTTTAACAGTCAAGTCCTCTTCTATCCAAGTGACTATGAATCACTTAACCGTTACCATCTAAGATACGTTAAGGTAATGTCCGTTGACCTTCTTCCAAGGACATCTATCATGGTAAACAGATTCATGCTCAAGGATGAATCTTCCATATAATACTCGTAAAAGTCCCAGACTTTTACATTACAATACTTTATATAGTTTATATAATCCAAACAAAGTCATACACGAAAATACAAACAGGTTAGAGCCTTCTGTTGACTAACCTCTCCTTCAAACTCATGCCAAGACTTTGGCACGGGCACAACGGCATTTTTATATAAATTATAAACTCCAATAACTTGATTCCCTCGTAGGAATTCTTCGTCTACGATAGATTATAGAGGCTCATAGCTCCTTTCGTCCATTCTAGGAATATCATAACAAGATGATATTCCCGCTAGATTCTCTCAAGGAGTCGCCTAAAATTACAGGTTTGAATATGCTAATCATACAATACGACGGGGCGACAACTTACATATTACTTCCAATATTGGCTTCGACCTGAAGACCAATATTGTAACAAACGAATGGCTTCCACAGACTTGCCACGATAAACAAAATAATCCACGGACATATCGTCCGGATTGCCCCTTTCAGATGATGATGTAGGACTCTCTTCTAAAACTAGGTTACCCGTGCATACCGAGTAACACATACTCTACATTGTGCACGTCGGTGCGTGAGTCAATCGAACGCACAAATAATATAACTATATGAAGACTGGTGCGTACATTTGGCAGGACCGAAGACTACCCCCTTAGGTAATAAATGTACGTAACAGCTCCCTTATTACCTCCCCTTAAAAAAATTAATCCTATTAATTTTTTTGAGCTTAGTACCCGAGAGAGGTGAGTCAAAACTACCACAAGATATATGAAATGCATAAAGTTATACCATATTAAGAAAAAAATTTTAAACGAAATCAATATAACTAAATGATAGTATGCATTAAAGCACACATCCACCATCGACCTACTTTGGAACGATGTGGTAATATTCGAAGTAAAACAAGTTTGAAAATGAAAAATGAAAAAAAAAAATCATAAAAAAAAAATGATAATAAAATTCAACTAAGTTTTCAAAAAAAAAATTTGAAACATATGATTTCAAAAATGAAAATGAACAGCAACACTGATGATGATCAATGACAAGAGAATCAATAAAACAGAAAAATTGAAAATACAATGTGTAAAAATGAAGCAATGCAAAATTAAACACTTTAAGAATCAACACCCTTAATGTTTTCTAACACCAGTACGGTTGACTAGTGATCTAACAGTGAGATATCATAACCAAGACACGTGAATGCAGGTATTACGTGACAACTAAGAAAGTTAGTATGTGTGTGATCCATAATCAATTAATTAGATTAAATTGAATTATTCTAATTTATATATTTCTTAATTAATAACAAATAACTAGTTACCAATATATTCTAAGTAATTCCAATATCACTATCAATATGTCAATGTTCAGTTACAACTAGTTAGTAATCGACGAGACGATGTTCTCAATGTTCCATACACGATAAATATATTCTCGAACACGATATGTAGTGTAATATGTTCCATAGGAATAACAAATGTATATTTGACCCTCTTAACAATGTTTCCATACTAATAAAAAGTTACTGTAGTACCAATGTTCCCGTTCTAATAAAACGTTACTATAGTATCAATGTTCCCGTTCTAATAAAATGTTACTCCACAAGAAGTAATGTTATAATATATAAGTAAGTATATCCTGAAAGTTATACTTATATGAATACTTCAGTTATATAAACAGTCTTTATAGATGTACAATAAATGATAATGTACACAGTTATTCATGTTATCGGTGAGGATGTTTCAACATCTGGAAGTGGTTTAGTTTCGACAAGTTCGCTTGGGCATCTCGACAAACAGTCTGCGAACACATTCTTCACTCCAGGAATAGCTCGTATTTCAAAATTGAATGGTTGAAGCGCTATAGCGTAACGCGCTGACTTCGATGACTTAACGTTCTTCGTGTTCAGTGCGGTAAGAGCTTTTTGGTCAGATTCCCCCACAAAGTGTCAGCCTAGGAGGTAACGTTCCAGTTTTGTGATAGCCCACACTAATGCGAGGAGCTCTTTATCCAGAACGGAGTATTTGAGTTCGCTCTCCGTAAGTTTTCTGGACACGTACATCACCGGAAATAAGGTGCCGTTATATTCCTGCATCAAAACTGCAGCAATAGCGTACGAAGAAGCGTCACTGTGAAGAATGAAGGTGAGATTTTTGTTAGGCAACCTCAAAAAAGGTTCATTTGAAAAAAATCGTTTTATATAGTCTAACGCCGTTTGGTGATCCTGCGACCACTTTATTACATTAGATGTGCCTTTTTTCAGTAGAGACGAAAAAGGTGCAGTTATAGTAGACAAATGAGGGATGAATTTTGAATAGAACTGTATTAGTCCTAAAAGAGATCTAACTTGTTTTTTTGTCTTAGGTGCTGAGATGTTTAAAATTTTAGAGACGTTACTGTCTTCTGTATGCATGAAACCATGACCTATGCGGTGACCCAGAAATGAGATGTCATGAAAACCGACAAAAGCCTTTGAAGGTTTCGCTGTTAAGTTATAATCCCGTAAGGTGGAAAGTAAAGCTTTTAATCCATGAATATGTTCATCCCAAGAGTCACTGAAAAGACAGATGTCATCTATATAAGTAATGACATCGGGACGATGAGACAATATGCGGCGCATCATGCGTACAAAGGTAGCTGGCGCATTCATTAATCCGAATGGCATAAAATTCCATTGAAAAAGACCCCGTGGCGTCGAGAAAGCGGTGAATGGCTTTGCTTTAGGAGTGAGTGGCACTTGCCAATAGCCCTTTGAAAGGTCAAATTTCGAAAAGAATGTGGCATGAGATAATTTCTCCAATAAGTCGTCTAAAAGAGGTAACGGTTCCGCATCGAATTTTGTAACTTTGTTTAATTTCCTGTAATCTACGCAAAGACGTATATTGTTGTCCTTCTTCCTAATGATTACCATAGAAGAAGAATATGGTGATGAAGATGGTTCAATTATATTTAATTGAAGCATCTCATCCAATTCCTTATCAACCTTATCCCGAAAGTGTAAGGGGATAGGATATGGGCGAACTCGAATAGGCGTATCGTCAGTCAGAATAATGTCATGTTGGATGACTGACGTATGACCTGGGATGTCAGTGAGGACATCCTCATACGAGTGTAGAATATTAGAGACTTGCTGACGTTGATCAGCCGAAAGAGTAGATGAGATTGTAACATCATTCCATTTCTCAGTGGAATGGAGTGGTACAACTGGTATTGGTAGTTGTACATCATCGAAAGAAGATTCTTCTTCTTGGATGACTGACAAACTAGAATAGTGTTGAATAGGAGGTGTAGGATCGTCAGTTGCCTGGAACACTGACTGTAGATAATCAGGACGTGAGTAATACTCCTTCAACATGTTAATGTGGAAGGTTTTATGTTTACCATTAATATCAACGATGTAGTCGACATCGGATATTCTTGAGATGATCCTGAAAGGACCTCTCCAGGTAATTAAAAGACGATTGTTATGCGCAGGGAGTAATACAAAAGCTTCGTCACCAGGAATAAGCTGGCGAAGACGTCTATACTTGTTTGCAAATAGACGAGCTTTTTCTTTGGCTTGTTCGGATGATGCAGTAGCTAGTCTACAAGCATCTATGATTCTCTTTCTCAGAGAGATCACATACTCATAAGAGGATTGAGTTTCCTCTTCAATATTCTCGTCAACCAATAAGTCGTGGATTAACGACATCGGACTGCGTGGCTGCATGCCAAAAACTAGCTGGAATGGAGAAAATCCCGTGGCTTGATTTTGTACTTCGCGATACGCGAACAGAGCAGCGGGTATGACCCGATCCCAGTCTTGGGGATGGTCTTGGGTCATCTTACCCAACAACTGCTTGAGTGTCCTATTGAGACGCTCAATTAACCCATTTGACATCGGATGATAAATAGAACTAAGAGATCTGTCTATACCTAATGTCTTCATAACTTGAGACATGGATTCAGAAATGAACTGAACCCCATGATCCGACAAGATTTTCCGTGGAAAACCAATGCGTGAGAAGATTAACATCAATGCCTCTGCTACACTGGCAGATGAAGTGTTCTTGAGAGGGATGGCCTCAGGCCAACGAGTGCACATATCAATGCACGTAAGAATATGCGTATGCCCTCTAGCAGATGGAAGCATCGGACCAATAATGTCTATAGCCATTTTATCAAATGGTCTAATCGGGATGTCCGCAGCTTGAATAGGAGCCGCATGAAATGGACCCCATACCTTAACTTCCTGACATATCAAACAGGATCGACAATAGAGAGTGATGTCCCTATGGACGCCTGGCCAGTAGAATGCCGAAAGCACTCTGGATTTTGTATGCGAAAAACCCATATGGCCCGCACATTGCGAGTCATGCGCATGTCGTAATATACGAGATCTCATAGAGGATGGGACTAAGATCTGATAACATAAGGATGAATCCTTTTCCCGTATTACTCTAACCAAAATCCCATTTTTAAGTATAAAGTTATGTCTAGATTTTGCAAGTTTGTTGCTGGTATTCTTTTTGTTCACATACTGAAAATTTTTTTTTAATGAATCATCATTCTTTTGCAATGTTGCAAACAACTCCCGTGAAATAGGAGCATCATCATCACAAGTGGTATGAACTGTAGGTTCAATAGGTGTATCATGCGACATATTAGTAGCTTGAGCTCTAGTCACTACTGCATTTGCAGTTTGAATATGTCGCTCTTCCCATTCAGCTATTTGCTGTGGAGTACACTCTTTAATACCATGTATGCGACCAAGTATTACATCACAAATTGGATTCGGAAGCAGACATGCTTGGATCTTTCCTGAAAAATATGGTGTATTAAGGTCAATAATAGCAGTTGGAAATGTTTCAACGGTGCCACCAAAAGTCACACACTTGACAACCCTGCCCGTGGCACAACTTGGGTTGATCAGCGAAGTCCGGACTCCCACAGTACTACAACCTGAGTCAAATAGGAGAGAGCATGAAATGTTGTTAACAAATCCCTTATTAAACTTAAGAGAGCCCTGTCCCTGGTGTACTGACGCAGCAGTGGCCGTACAGACTATAGGTAGACTAGGCAAGGTATGTCCGCAACGCAGCGTCGTGATCGCCTTAGGCTGGAAAAGAGTCGAGCATTCTGGACAGTCTTTCACCTGGGTACAATCAAGAGAAGAAGACATAGCATTGTGAGTTTCAGCTACTTTAACCTGTTCAATGTTAGCCTGTGTATCACTTAAAGCGACATTAGAATGTCTACCCGTATTACTCGACGATCTATCTCTACGATGCGATCAATTTTGATTATTTGCATTAAAATTGCCATAATTGTCGTTTCTGCCTGAGTTAAAATTTGGATTGGTCCGATAATTTGTATAATTAAAGTTATGATGTTCTTTAAAATTTTTATTCCAAGAACCTTGTCTGTTTTGCGGACCCTGAGATCTTGATCTCCAGTTTTGTTTATTATAATGTCCTTGATTATTTTGAAAATTATTGTTACCAAAATCTCGCGATCTGTGAGCTTGGTTCCAAGAAACATTAAATGGAGCAGATTGTTGAAATTGCTTCCCTTTGTAAAAGTTATCATTGTTAACATTGTAATTATTTCCCTTATTGACATACCTGTCAGCACTAAAGGAACGATTTCGTGAAAAATTGTTTTGTTGTGCTGCAAAAGCAACAGGCAATTCATTCTTAATCTGTGCATTACTTAGATCCATAGTTGGGTGAGCAGTGCAGAAGTTTTTTGCATGTTCTTCTAAGTCTTTCATAGATAAAGGTTTCCGTTCGTGTAAAAATGCGAGAAATGTAGGATTTACAGACGATAGTACCTTATCGCGCATCAGTAAATCGAAGAGACCTTCATACGACTTTTCAATTTTGGATAATTCGATCCATCTTTCTAGAGTTAGTCGTATTTGTGACAGAAAATCACTGAAATTTCTGCTTGATTGCGGTAGTAATGTATGAAATCTTAATCTGTATTCATCTTCTGTCATTTGAAATTTCTTCAGAAGTGCGGTTCTAAGAGCATTATAATCATTCTTCTCATTTATACTGGTAGTATGATAAACTGCTAAAGCATCCCCAGTAAGTAACCTGGATAAATATGTGCAATACAGTGTTTTATCCACGTTATAAGAACTACAAGTGGCCTCAAATCTATCTAGGAAAAATATCACGTCATCCGACGGGGGATTAAATTTAGGTAATTTAAGGTGAATTTCCTTAAAATGATCATGTCTGGATGAAGTTTGGCTTTCAAAAGTTCTCTGAGAATTAGCTTCATGCGTTAACCTAAGTCTCTCATATTCTGATTCTGCTAATTTTAGTTCATGCTGTCGTTTTTTATCATTATCTTCCATCTCAAGCTGAAGTCGTTTTATATTTTGTTCAGCTATTAATCTTCTCTCTTCCATTTCCTTATGTTTAACTTCCATTTCAATTTTAAGTCTTTCTTCAGCCTCTCGCTGAAATCGTTTCTCTTCTAATTCAGCGGCTAATCTCATTTTTTTCTCCTCTTCCTCAGCTATAAATTTCCTCTTCTTTTCATCCTCCTCAGCAGTTAATCTCATTTTTTTCTCATTCTCCTCAGCAGTTAATCTCATTTTTTTCTCATTCTCCTCAGCCTCAATCCTTTTTTGATCTGCCTCAAATTTCATCTTCTTATCATTTTCCTCAGCCTCAATCCGTTTTTGATCTGCCTCAAATTGAAGTTTTTCTAGTCTTAAAGTTTCTAACTTTCTCTGTTCAGCTTCTATTTCTTGAGCTTTCCTATATTCTGCAAGTGCAAATGCTTTTGCTTCATCAGGAGCCATCTGAAGAGCTTTTGCTTGCTTAATGAAATAATCTAGTGAATACATTATGCTCTATAAGTAGTCACAATACTCTTGATTTATAAAATGATAATTAATCAATGTAAATTAATTAACCTTGTTACTATAACAAGTGTTCTTCGTTCCTGTCCTAGAACGGTATATTTTGTTATCATACAATTATGAAATATGTTAATAATCAATACAGTAATTTATGTAATGAAATGTCATGAAATCAACAACGTGAAAGACAATAGAAACATTACCGACAAGACACGATAATCAAGGACGAGTGAAAACAGTCGCAGAAATCCAATAAAAATAAAATGTGGAACTAAAATAGAATGTCGTAAAGAGTTACGATGATAACTGCGATCATATAATAAACAAGACAATTGACAAGACAGTGTAAAAACATATGTTTTGTAAAGAACTGAACGATAGTCAGGTGAGGATGACGTAATATACAAACAAAATACATTATAAAACTAAATACGAGTAAAATAACTACGAGAACAATAATTAAAACTTGACGGAACAGCTAAACAAATACTATTATAAGGAACAATTAGCGATCGGAACTTCGGCAAGGTTTCTAGCCTTGGACCGGAATTATCGCTCAATTGAAACTTACAAGATGAGCCCTACAGAACATCTGACGAAGAGCCCGAATTGGCTTCGAGATGGATCTCGTTCGTCAGATCAACCTCCCTACCTCCCACGACGAATGCACAACATATAACATATAACATGGAAAACGTGAAGATGGACATAAGTAAAGAAGGCACAGCTAAAAGTAATAAAATGTACAACGAAAGTACGTTATACTTATCTCGCGTGTGCCGGGAAAAAACAATGTGCCTCGTCTCCGTGGATGTACGTCTGAGGATAAATACTTCGCTCTGCATATATAACAACAGCTCGCACGTAATGATGATGAATAGGTGATTCCAGGGCAGTCAGTCACTGAGGTTCCAAGTTTGAGATGTTGTCGCCTTGAAAGTTCAAATCTTCTTTTCAACCGATACTTGGATTGAGTACGTTCCTGGGAAATTAGTTATTTCCAGACCACACTGGCATACCAAAATACTGTTGGGTCTTTTGTGATGATGCAATAGTAAGCTAGTGATAGGTGTGTCAATGTTCTAGCTTAAACACGCGAATGGTTTCAATGAATTGTCAAAAGAATTCTTCAAGCAAACTCCAACAAGTAGTAGGCAATTTTCCAATTCAGGACTGTACACAAGTCGTTGATAAAAGTACATATTATTTATTGACGTGATACAGACGTAGTTGAACAGGACGATCATGGTTACAGATGCGAATGTCATACTTTAAAGTTGCGGATAATAATATTAAATTCTTGGAGATTCTTTAACAGTCAAGTCCTCTTCTATCCAAGTGACTATGAATCACTTAACCGTTACCATCTAAGATACGTTAAGGTAATGTCCGTTGACCTTCTTCCAAGGACATCTATCATGGTAAACGGATTCATGCTCAAGGATGAATCTTCCATATAATACTCGTAAAAGTCCCAGACTTTTACATTACAATACTTTATATAGTTTATATAATCCAAACAAAGTCACACACGAAAATACAAACAGGTTAGAGCCTTCTGTTGACTAACCTCTCCTTCAAACTCATGCCAAGACTTTGGCACGGGCACAACGGCATTTTTATATAAATTATAAACTCCAATAACTTGATTCCCTCGTAGGAATTCTTCGTCTATGATAGATTATAGAGGCTCATAGCTCCTTTCGTCCATTCTAGGAATATCATAACAAGATGATATTCCCGCTAGATTCTCTCAAGGAGTCGCCTAAAATTACAGGTTTGAATATGCTAATCATACAATACGACGGGGCGACAACTTACATATTACTTCCAATATTGGCTTCGACCTGAAGACCAATATTGTAACAAACGAATGGCTTCCACAGACTTGCCACGATAAACAAAATAATCCACGGACATATCGTCCGGATTGCCCCTTTCAGATGATGACGTAGGACTCTCTTCTAAAACTAGGTTACCCGTGCGTACCGAGTAACACATACTCTACATTGTGCACGTCGGTGCGTGAGTCAATCGAACGCACAAATAATATAACTATATGAAGACTGGTGCGTACATTTGGCAGGACCGAAGACTACCCCCTTAGGTAATAAATGTACGTAACACCTGCGTATATAATCGGGCGGATTTTATGCTAACCAAGCAACCCCGAACTTGACGCCACAGATACTGACTGAAGAGGAAGAAGCTGTCACGATTTATTGCTTACCTGAGGGCATCGACCTGCAACCTACTTCACTAGTCGAGTCAAATTGGCCTTTTAAAATCTTAGGAGGGTAAATATATTTACGATAACCGTTGGTATTTGTTGTGTGTCATTTATACTACCTCACCCGTGTGTTACCGGGGCCCGAAAGGGGAGCAAAGAATAGTAACACTGTCCCCTGCCAAGCATGTCGTAGAAGGCGACTAAGGAGGGTTGGGCATGGGGCCGGTTACCCCATCCTGTAAAAAAAATTTAAACCACAAAAAACTTCAACAAATATGGACAAGTCAAATAAAGAAAATAAAACACAGCCATCCAAGACAGGGGAAGGTCCTCTCGCGGGGAGGCGTATGATGCAACACAGAGAAAGCCGAAAGGAATCTGTGTTGCTGACTAACCTTCTTTCTTCTAGGAGAACTTCCAGATTTGGCACCTGGAATGTTCGGACATTGAACGAACAAGGGAAAGTGGCACAAGTAGCAGCAGAAATGAGGGAATACAAAATCGAGGTTCTGGGAATGTGTGAAACAAAGTGGAAGGGGGTAGACAGGAAGAAACTCATCACAGGTGAATTGGTGCTGTCCTCAGGACACGAAGACGAAAGTTCACACCACAGTGAAGGGGTAGCTCTTATGTTATCTAAAGAAGCACAGAAAGCACTCATTGAATGGGAAGCTGTGGGACCCAGAATAATAACAGCTATTTTCAAAACAGCTAAAAAGAAAATTCATGTCAATGTCATCCAATGTTATGCACCAACTAATGACAAAGAAGAGTCTGTGAAAGAAGCATTTTATACTAAACTACAGGAAATTATGGATAAAGTAAAAAGAAGAGACATCATAATTTTGATGGGTGACATGAATGCAAAGATAGGTACAGTCAATACCGGATTTGAAGAAGTCATGGGAAAACATGGGCTAGGAGTAATGAATGAAAATGGAGAACTATTCGCAAACTTCTGTGCTTCAAATCAACTGGCTATAGGAGGAAGCATGTTTCCACATAAGAGAATACACAAGGCAACATGGATATCACCAGACCATAGAACAGAAAATCAGATCGATCATATATGCATAAAGAAGAAGTTTAGATCATCATTGCAGGATGTAAAGGTATATAGAGGAGCAGATGTGGCATCAGATCACCATCTTCTGATAGCCAAAGTAAAAATGAAACTCAAGAGATATGCAACAATGCAAAATTATAGACAACAGTATAATGTAGGACAGCTAAGAAATCAAGAAACAAGAGACAAATTTGCGGTCACAGTATCCAACAAATTCCAAGTGCTCCAACAGTTGGAAGATGTAGAGAATACAGAAGACTATTGGCAGCAGGTCAAAACGGTATGGAAGGAGACATGTGAAGAAATACTGGGGAAAAGGGAAAGACAACAAAAAGCATGGATAACAACAGAAACCATCAATAAGATAAAAGATAGAAAAAACAAGAAAGCAGAGTTAAACACAAGCAAAACCAGAAGTTCCAAAGCCAAGGCTCAAGAAGTGTACACAGAAGCAAACAAAGAAGTAAAAAGAAGTATCAAAAGAGACAAGAGAAAGTATATTGAGGAGTTGGCAAGAGAGGCAGAAGATGCTGCAGCCAAAGGAAATATGAGAGAACTGTATAGCAGCACAAAGAAGCTAACAGGGAAATACAAGCAAAAAAGTTGCCTCATAAAAGATAAGAATGGGAAACTGCTCAGCAATATACAAGAGCAAATGAAGAGGTGGACGGAATATTTTGGGGACCTTCTCAATAGACCAGCTCCACAAAACCCGCCGGACATCCAGCCAGCAGAAGAAGAGCTACAAATTAACGGTGAAAGACCAACGAAGGAAGAAATAAAGAAAGCCATAAAGCTTCTAAGAGATGGAAAAGCGTCTGGACCTGATGGCATTCCAGCAGAGGCCATCAAAGCAGATATCGACACGGCTACAGAGATGTTATATAAATTACTTGGTAAAGTCTGGGAAAAAGAAGAGATACCAGCAGAATGGAAGGAAGGATATCTGGTTAAGTTGCCTAAGAAGGGAAATTTACAAGAGTGCACAAATTATAGAGGAATAATGTTACTATATGTGCCAGGAAAAGTATTAATCAGGATTATCCTTGAGAGATTAAAAGAGTCCATAGACAAGAAACTGAGAGATGAACAAGCAGTTTTTCAACAAAACAGATCATGTACAGACCAGATAGCCACTTTGAGAATAATAGTTGAACAAAGTCTGGAATGGAATTCACCACTATACATCGGATTTGTGAACTATGAAAAAGCATTTGACAGTGTGGACAGAGAATCACTTTGGAAATTGATGAGGCATTATGGAGTTCCCCTGAAGATCATTAATTTAATAAAGAAAACCTATGAAGACATGACGTGCAGAGTTCTTCATGAAGGACAGCTTACAGAACCATTTGGGATAAGAACAGGAGTGCGACAGGGATGCCTCTTGTCTCCATTTCTTTTCTTGCTGGCAATAGATTGGGTTATGAGATCATCGACAACACACAACAGAAATGGAATCCAGTGGACTCTGACTAAGCAGTTGGATGATCTGGATTTTGCTGATGACTTGGCTCTCCTGTCCCATAACCGTAATCAGATGCAGGACAAATTGAAAACACTCGATGAGAGGTCACAGCAATTGGGTCTGAAAATACACAGGGAAAAGACAAAAATAATGCGAATAAATGCAGGTAATGAAAACAGGGTTGAACTTGAAGAAACACCAATACAAGATGTAGAATCATACACATGGCAGTGGGAGCCGCGCTAGCGTGGTTACAAACCGCTACCGGTGTGATTCAGCGACGGCAAGGATTTTTCGTCGACCGGGATTTGGACTGGATTAACTCGAGACCTGGCGAACATTTGAAGGAGTGTCGTCGACCAGGGACTGGCGGCTCCTGAGCCGACCCAGCTGCAATGGGTACCTCCGAAATCGGCGAGTATTTGCCTGAATGGCGAGGGACACCTGTCTCTGTACAAGAAAAGGATACTCACGAAAATGTATTAATAATAACCTGAGATTTCGCCTCGAGTATTAGCGGGCGTACGAAGAAAAAAAAAAAAAAAAAATATCTTGGCAGTAATATAGACAAAGTTGGAGGGACAGACAGCGATATCAAAATAAGAATACAAAAAGCAAGAGGAGCTTTCATTGCATTGGGAAATATATGGAGATCAAGAGAAATAGGATCCAACACGAAAATAAGAATCTTCAACTCAAATGTGAAGTCAGTCCTATTGTATGGCTCGGAGACATGGAGAACAACAAAGACAACAACTAAAAAGCTACAGACTTTCATAAATGGGTGCTTGCGTAGAATAGAGGGATTAAAATGGTATGACAAGGTTACCAATGTGGAACTGATGACAAGAACTGGACAAGTGCCAGTGGAACAAGAGATGAGAAGAAGACGATGGCGATGGATAGGACACACACTGAGGAAACCTGTTGATAGCATTACAAGGCAGTCCTTGTTCTGGAACCCCCAGGGCAAGAGAGGCAGAGGAAGACCAAGAAGTACGTGGAGAAGAGAGTTGGAAACAGAGGTGAAAATGATGAGGAGAACATGGAAAGAACTTGAGATGATGGCACGTGACAGGGGGACTTGGCATGTGTTTGTTGAAGGCCTATGCTCCTTTGGGAGTGGAGGGTTATGAAATGAAATGAATTTATACTACCTATCAGGTTACTGATTGTATCTTGGGGGAATTAAGTATAATGATTGTATTTCCTATTATGATTGAATAGACGAAGACTAATAGGACTCATACTTCAATCTATTGTCTTCTATAACTCAATCTATTGTCAGTCTATAACTCAATCTATTGTCTCAGATAAGACCAACTGCAATATAACCAAAACAGTCCTTGTTAGGACTCAATCTATTGTCAGTCTATAACTCAATCTATTGTCTCAGATAAGACCAACTGCGATATAACCAAAACAGTCCTTGTTAGGACTCAATCTATTGTCGCATCTAACTCCAATCTATTGTCTCCTATAACTCCAACCTGATATATCACCAAACAGTCCTCGTCGCATATACTCCTATCATAAGAACATAACGTTATTGTTAGGATATATGTTACCAGCTTGTATAGCACTCGTCAGAGAGGGCCTGGTATATTATAGGGGGAAGGAAAGGGTTGTATCACACCTAAATGTACATATTATTGGATGTCTTGAATTTATATTATTGAATGTATTCATGCATTGAATTTATAGTACTGAATGTATCCATGTATTAATTTATCAGAAAGAATGCTTTGCAAGTAGACACCTGTCTTGTCTCGCTATTGCTAAATCATACTGAGCCATGTTGTCATTCATCCTACATGCAGACATTTGAGACACGCTCATTTCACTCACACTAGAAATAGGTGGGCTTGAGGACAGAAATTAGCCCCATTTTTGCTTTGTTACAGGTTTATTCGTGTCCTAAAAGAGGTCGTATGTTCGAGTCAATCCCGCTGCCTGGAACTCCGCAGGAGCATAGAGGTTGACCAGACTCTACATCTTTGGTCCCCCTCAGTCTTGGGTGGGCTAAAGGAACGATACTCTGCCCTTGTTGTGTGAACCAACCAAAGAAGAAC
This sequence comes from Oreohelix idahoensis, assembly GCA_024509875.1. NCBI lineage: Eukaryota > Metazoa > Mollusca > Gastropoda > Stylommatophora > Oreohelicidae > Oreohelix > Oreohelix idahoensis. Next base: position 1,631,711 of record JAMPIV010000576.1, on the reverse strand, counting down.
AGAACGTTTTAAGAGATGAGTACACATTAGCACCATTTCTGTCAGCATTGTGAGCATAGAACTGTCAGTGATGAGAAAGCGAATTAGCATAGCAAGAGACAAAAATAACAGCATATCTGATGTGTTATATCCTTAATTAACAGCACAGCTGATATAATTTTTTGTTCCTATAATTGGAAAACTTGTTGTAAAATATATATATATATATATATATATATATATATATATATATATATATATATATATATATATATATATATATATATATATATATATATATATATAAATATTTGTAAATCACATGTAAACTTACAATTCCATTACATTCCATTTTTTTTCAACATTCACCCTTCAGCACAAGAGTAGATAGTGTATATACTAAATAAATACTTAGGAAATTGTATTTGAACGACTTGTCAATTTTATCATTGTTAAGTAAAATATGTTTCCTGGTTTTGTTGAATATCACAGTTAGTTACACAGCAGAGGTGGCGCTTTATGTCGGTCTCCTCTATACTATTGTTTCGAGATCAGATCATTCACAGCCGTAACTAATTTGTGATACCAGTAGTCCTCTCAGACACTGGGACTTCACCATTTTCTGCAGAAATTCTATTTCTGTAATTGTCAGTACTATACTGATCCAAGAGCCAAATAAAACCTCTCGCCACACTGGGGGCTCGTTCCTGGGATATTTCTCTATATCTTGAGCCATACTTAGTCTATTCATCTATCTACATTCTATCTTGTGCCACCCATAGATAACATAAGAAACAAATTTTTGAGGAAAGGAAAAAAAAAAAAAAAAAAAAATTCTATAATAGGATTTTTTTATTATTTTCTTAGGAGAAGTACCATTTAGTACTCAGTAAATAGTTGATGCTCACAAAGTTGCACGGAAATTATTTGTTCATTTAATTAATTAAGTTTAATTATAATATTTGGCTTAAGGGTTTTACAGGCAGCGTGGTACAACAAGACCATACCAAAGGATTGGGAGATTGCCATCATAACACCAATTTTCAAAAAGGGTGACAATCGACAGTGTGGAAACCATAGAGGCATATCCCTTCTCAGTGTCCCTGGTAAAATCTACTCTAGAATCCTAGAGCAGAGACTCCGACGCCTAGCTGAGCCACAATTGGATGAGGTCCAGTGCGGATTTCGAGCAAACCGAAGTACTCAAGACCTAATCTTCACACTCAGACAGCTGAGTGAAAAGGCCCTTGAGTATAAGAGTGAGATCCATCTTTGTTTCATAGATCTGGAAAAGGCGTTTGACAGGGTCCCCTGGAGTAAACTTTGGGATTGTTTGGCAAGGAAGAATATTCCAGCACCTCTGATTCATGCTATACAGAGCTTCTACAAGTCTTGCAGAAATTATGTGAGGACAGCAAACCATAAGTCGGAAGAGTTCAGGACCACCACTGGTGTAAGACAAGGTGATATCCTATCACCTTACCTCTTCATACTCCTTATGGACGATGTCAATAAGGCATGTAAGGAGAGAACAAGAAAGTATTCAGTGGGGTACTGGAAGATGAGACAGGTCTATATTTCGGAGCTGGCATTTGCTGATGATGTTGCCCTGATTGCTAAATCAGAGGCACATCTCCAATCCAACCTGCAAGTCTGGAAGGAAGAGCTGGAGAAGAGAGGGATGGTCATAAGCAGCTCTAAAACAAAATCCATGGTGATATCACGAGAAGAAAGAAAACATCAGATTAAGCTGGGAGAACAGGTCCTGGAGCAGGTCGACCACTTTAAATACCTCGGAGCTATTATAGACCGAAAGGGAGGCATCAAAGAAGAGTTGGCCACTCGAAAAGCAGCAGCTGGGAGACTTTTTCAGGCCATAAATCGAGGATTCCTCAGCAAGAGAGAGGTTGGTAAGAAAACGAAGATGGCTGTATACCGCTCCACCTATGTCCCAGTCTTGACATATGGATGCGAGTCATGGGCAATGACTACAACCCATAAGAGCCAGATCCAAACCTCGGAAATGAGGTATCTGAGGAAGGTGGTTGAAGTAACAAGAAGAGACATGGTACGCAACCAGACGATACGTCAAGGCCTAAAATCCTACCCCCTGCAGACCCAAGTAGAACAGTCCCAATTAAGATGGTTTGGCCATGTCTGCAGAATGGGAGAAGATCGGATACCACGACAAGCATGGGAAACAAAGAGCCAAGGATCCAGACCCCGAGGACGACCCAGAGTCCGCTGGGAGGACAACATTAGACAATCTTTGAAAGATCGAGGACTAGAATGGAACCAGGCCAGGAGGAAGACAGCCGATAGGATAGTCTGGCGCTCTCTCTTCCAAACCTCTACACCTCACGGTAGAAGGGGAACGACTAAGTAAGTAAGTATAATATTTGGCTATAGTAAATTTACATACCCTCTCTAAGCAACGCCATGGCTGATCTAGTAAAGTTCAGGACTGCGATCATGCAGATGGGTAAGGAATTAAATTTGACAGGTGATGCTCTCACTCAGTATGTCACAACAGAAGTGGACAAACACATGGATAGGGAAGAAAGAAAGTTGCAATTAGAAACTGAAGCAAAGAAATTAGAGGCTGATAGAGAAGCAAAGAAATTTGAGGCTGAAGAAAGGCGGTTGCAAGCTGAGAGAGAAGACAAAAGACTGGAAGCTCAGAGAGAAGACAAAAGACTGGAAATTGAAGCCAAGAAATGGGAGGCTGAAAATGAGGCAAAGAAAATTGAAGCTGAGGAAAGGAAATTACAAGCAGAAAGAGACCATCAGTTGAGATTAAAAGAGCTTAAAATTCAGGCAAATACTGGCAATAATGGTGGTAGCTCACCTCACTCTGAGAATAGCTCCATCCAGAGCACCTCAAGTGGGGCCATGAATTTTCATCTGGACCCATTTGTTGAGAAAGAAGACGCCATTGAGTCGTACCTGGATAGATACGAAAGACTAGCCACTACCTATGGCTTAGTGAAAGAAAAGTGGAGTCTTAAACTATCTCAGGGATTGAGAGGTGTAGCCTACGATGTATATTTGAAGCTCTCAAGAGATGACCAGGAAGATTATGAAATCCTGAAGCAGGCACTGCTTGTGAGATATGAAAAGAACTCAGAATCATATAGAAAGAAATTCCGAACAGCTAAACTTCTTCCAGGAGAAAACTATCACCAATTCTCTGCTAGGTTGGAAACCTATTTGGAAAAATGGAGTAGTTTAGGAAAGTGTCAGGATCTGAAAGAAATGGTAATGATGGAGCAATTGAAAGAGTCCATGCCTCAAGAAATGAGGAAGTTTATCATGGAACAAGGAGCAGAGAGATTGGAAGATATTGTAACTGTTGCTGAGAGATATCAAGCAGCTCAGTCAGAATTATTAGGAAATAAGAAGAAGCAGGGTGAAAACTTAAAATCATCACAAAACTATACCAAATATGAACAAAAGGACCATACCACAAGGAACAAACAAAGATTTGACCAAAAGGACAAAAACCCTCTAAGATCGGATAAGACACCTTACCGGAAGGAAGGAAAGTGGTGTAAAACTTGTTTAATGAGTAACCACAATACTGCGGACTGCAGAAGGAAGAATCCTCCTCATCATGCTGCATGTCTTACAACAGGAAAGCCGGGAAGGAAGGAACTGGCAGTAAGTCAGAAGGACTTCCATCATCCCCCTGTCTGTGAGGAAGTGACCGTGAATGGCACTCAAGTACTGTGTTTATATGACACAGGCTTGGACTTTGATTCAGTTGTGTGCTCTTCTCTAGTGAGTCCTGACCAGATAACCACAGAAACAGTGGAAATCAGAGGACCTATCAAGGGAGCAAGAACCATGACATTACCCATAGCCCGAATCAACATAAGATCTCGCTATGTGGAAGGAGAAATCAAAGCAGCAGTGATGGACGACCCTATTTACCCTTTGATTTTGGGGTGTAGGTATGTTTTCCTTGGAGAACCTATAAAACCTGTAGTTATGGCAACAGTCCAGACCAGGGAAAGCTCCAGGAAAATGGAGGAGAATCCTATCAATACTCATCCAGAAGAGATGAAAAAGGCTCAGGCAGCAGATAGCACACTGAAGCCTTGTTTTGGCAAATTGCCTAAAGCACATAACCCTCCAGAGAAAGGAGACATGTATATGAAGAATGGCCTACTATACAGAAAAGCTGGAACAGGACCTAAAGGTCATGGACAGCTTGTAGTGTCAAAATCTTACAGGGAGAAGGTTATGACGCTAGGACATGCTATACCCTTCAGTGGACATATGGGAATAGGAGCCACTGGACAAAGGATAGCCTGTCACTACTTTTGGCCAGGAATTACAGAAGACATAAAAAGATATGTAAGATCCTGTCCAGAATGCCAAAGAGTAGCTCCTAAGCATAGGACTGCACCAGCAACACTGGGAGAAATGCCTATTATGGGAACCCCGTTTGAACGTGTTGCAGCAGATATTGTTGGACCCCTCACTAGGACCAAGAAGAGAAGTGCATATATCTTAACCTTGGTTGATACTTGCTCTATGTGGGGAGAAGCAGTGGCCATGGCAGCTATAGATTCAAAGCATGTATCAGAGGTACTGTTGACAATATTCACCCGATTAGGTTTCCCGCATCAGATATTGACTGACAATGGGTCTCAGTTTAAGGGAAAGCTAACACAAGAAGTATTCAGGATATTTCAAGCCAGGCACTATCATTGTAGTCCCTACCATGCCCAAGGGAACGGTCAAGTAGAGCGGTTCAATGGTACGCTAATTTCAATCCTTAGAAAGCTGGCGAGTGAAAAACCTGATACTTGGGATACCTACTTACCCGCTGCACTATTTGCATATAGGGAAGTACCCCACAATTCAACTGGATTGGCTCCAGCTACACTGTTGTTTGGAAGACCAATCAAAGGTCCACTGGAAGCATTGCTGCGGACATGGACTGATGAAAAGGCAGAGGAAACAGTGACTTCCTCATACCAGTACGTCAACGAGTTGACATCTCAATTGAAAGCAGGTTGGAAACTGGCCAATGATAACTTAAGACAGGCCAGGAGGAAGCATGCTGCGTACTACAACAAAAAAGCAAAGGATAGGGAACTGGAGGTGGGTGAAAAGGTGTTATTACTGTTGCCAAGCAGCAATAATAAATTGCAGATTGGATGGCAGGGACCCTATGTCATACTGGAGAAACTTTCCAGGACCAATTATAAGATTGACAAGAAAGGAAAGGAGAAGGTATATCATGTCAATCTTCTTAAAAAATACTATGACAAGGAATCATCAGAAGTTGCACATATCATGACCCTAGCCATTGCAACAGAAATGCACGGTGAACCACTTCACTCTATGGAATATCCACTCACAACTACAGAGGATTATGTTCAAGTAAACATTAGTGAACATTTAACTCCAGAGCAGAAGAAGAGGGTTCAGAAAGTGTTGGAAACCCATGCTGATGTGCTCACAGATAAGCCAGGTCGAACGAATCTGTTAGAGTACGACATGAAGGTTACAGACCCTACCCCAGTATGCATGAGAACATACCCTATACCCTACGCGAAAGCCCAAGCACTAAGGGAGGAAGTTGATTATCTGTTGCAGGAGAAAATTATCTCGAAGTCAGACTCTCCCTATAGCTCAAGTGTGGTGCTATTAAGAAAACCGAGTGGTGAACACAGGTTATGTATTGACTGCCGGAAGCTTAATGCGATCACAGAATCTCAGGTGGACCCATTACCTGACACCAACCAGCTGTTCTCTACACTGAGTAAGGCTAGGTATTTATCGAAGGTAGATCTAAGCAAGGGATACTACCAAATACCAGTGAAACCAGAAGTTAGGAAAATGCTGGCATTTAGTACATCAGACGGACACTACGAGTTTAATGTACTACCCTTTGGGCTGAAAAATGCTCCAAGTATCTTTTCAAGAATGATGAGGAAATTGTTGGAACCTCTACAAAATCCCCATATCACTAACTTTATGGATGACATTCTTGTTGCTACAAACATATTTGAAGAGCATATAGTAGCGCTCTCCATGTTGTTTGACAGATTGAGAGCCACTGGATTGACTGCACGTCCAACCAAGTGCTATATCGGTTGTAAGGAGTTGGAATTCTTAGGTCACACTATTTCTACAGGTCATATGTCTCCTGACCCAAAGAATATAGAGAAGTTAAAGAAGGCACCCAGACCTCAAACCAAGAAAGATGTGAGATCATTCGTGTCATTATGTGGGTTCTATCAGAAGTACATACCCCACTTTAACTCTCTGTGTGCACCATTAACTAACTTAACTAAGAAAGGACAGCCTGACAAAATCCAATGGAATGCTGATTGTGAAAAAGCTTACACAGAGCTAAAAGAAAAACTCACCAGCAAACCCATCCTTACACTACTCGATATCACACAGGAATTTGTATTAAGGACGGATGCTAGCAGTATAGGTATTGGTGCAACTCTCTTGCAGAAATCAAAAGCCCAGCCGGAGGAACTTTTACCAGTCGCCTACGCCAGTAGGAAGCTGAATGCAGCTGAGTTGAATTACTCGACCATAGAGAAAGAATGTTTAGCTCTAATTTGGTCCATCTACAAATTTTCACCTTATCTGTATGGGACACACTTCATTGTCCAAAGCGATCACCAACCTTTAACATTCTTGGCTGCATCTAAAAAGCTAAATTCGAGATTGTTAAGGTGGAGTCTGCTTCTGGCGCCTTATTCCTTTACCGTGAATTACATTCCGGGAAGAGACAATGTAGGAGCTGATTTTTTAAGTCGACACCCTAGTACTCTGGAAGGACAGACGCAAAAGGATTAACCACAGCAGGGGTTTACACGTCAGCTATGACAAGTCACAGCTAGGAAAGGAGGGGGCTATGTCGTGAAACGAGTGTAAGCCACTACTTGGTTAATCACTATGTCGAAATACAGATTTGCTTCAACCAATCAACGATCACCGTTCACCAGTCTCTGAGACAGAATAAATTATACTGTTCACGCAAGATGGCGGCTAAAAACTGAATAAAATTAGGCTGTATGAGACCAGGTACCAAACCGGAGGAAACCAATCAACTTGCTCCGCCAGGAACCAACCGAAAGCTTTCCTTAAGTATTTACCTGCGTATATAATCGGGCGGATTTTATGCTAACCACGCAACCCCGAACTTGACGCCAGAGATACTGACTGAAGAGAAAGAAGCTGTCACGATTTATTGCTTACCTGAGGGCATCGACCTGCAACCTACTTCACTAGTCGAGTCAAATTGGCCTTTTAAAATCTTAGGAGGGTAAATATATTTACGATAACCGTTGGTATTTGTTGTGTGTCATTTATACTACCTATCAGGTTACTGATTGTATCTTGGGGGAATTAAGTATAATGATTGTATTTCCTATTATGATTGAATAGACGAAGACTAATAGGACTCATACTTCAATCTATTGTCTTCTATAACTCAATCTATTGTCAGTCTATAACTCAATCTATTGTCTCAGATAAGACCAACTGCAATATAACCAAAACAGTCCTTGTTAGGACTCAATCTATTGTCAGTCTATAACTCAATCTATTGTCTCAGATAAGACCAACTGCGATATAACCAAAACAGTCCTTGTTAGGACTCAATCTATTGTCGCATCTAACTCCAATCTATTGTCTCCTATAACTCCAACCTGATATATCACCAAACAGTCCTCGTCGCATATACTCCTATCATAAGAACATAACGTTATTGTTAGGATATATGTTACCAGCTTGTATAGCACTCGTCAGAGAGGGCCTGGTATATTATAGGGGGAAGGAAAGGGTTGTATCACACCTAAATGTACATATTATTGGATGTCTTGAATTTATATTATTGAATGTATTCATGCATTGAATTTATAGTGCTGAATGTATCCATGTATTAATTTATCAGAAAGAATGCTTTGCAAGTAGACACCTGTCTTGTCTCGCTATTGCTAAATCATACTGAGCCATGTTGTCATTCATCCTACATGCAGACATTTGAGACACGCTCATTTCACTCACACTAGAAATAGGTGGGCTTGAGGACAGAAATTAGCCCCATTTTTGCTTTGTTACAGGTTTATTCGTGTCCTAAAAGAGGTCGTATGTTCGAGTCAATCCCGCTGCCTGGAACTCCGCAGGAGCATAGAGGTTGACCAGACTCTACATCTTTGGTCCCCCTCAGTCTTGGGTGGGCTAAAGGAACGATACTCTGCCGTTGTTGTGTGAACCAACCAAAGAAGAACAGAACGTTTTAAGAGATGAGTACACATTAGTACCATTTCTGTCAGCATTGTGAGCATAGAACTGTCAGTGATGAGAAAGCGAATTAGCATAGCAAGAGACAAAAATAACAGCATATCTGATGTGTTATATCCTTAATTAACAGCACAGCTGATATAATTTTTTGTTCCTATAATTGGAAAACTTGTAAAATATTTATATATATATATATATATATATATATATATATATATATATATATATATATATATATATATATATATATATATATATATATATATATATATATATATATATATAAATATTTGTAAATCACATGTAAACTTACAATTCCATTACATTCCATTTTTTTCAACATTCACCCTTCAGCACAAGAGTAGATAGTGTATATACTAAATAAATACTTAGGAAATTGTATTTGAACGACTTGTCAATTTTATCATTGTTAAGTAAAATATGTTTCCTGGTTTTGTTGAATATCACAGTTAGTTATACAGCAGAGGTGGCGCTTTATGTCGGTCTCCTCTATACTATTGTTTCGAGATCAGATCATTCACAGCCGTAACTAATTTGTGATACCAGTAGTCCTCTCAGACACTGGGACTTCACCATTTTCTGCAGAAATTCTATTTCTGTAATTGTCAGTACTATACTGATCCAAGAGCCAAATAAAACCTCTCGCCACAATGGCTACACCTTCGTTGTGCCCCAGAATAAAGTACTGTTTCCCCTGTAGCTGTTTTTATTCTCCCCTTACCTGTCCATCTGCTCTCGCTTATTCCCAGGATATGTATTTTGTAGTTCCTCATCTCTGCTGTGATTTGTCTCAACTTTCCTGCCTCATTCATAGTTCTGACGTTCCAAAAACCAATTCTGGTTTCGTGTTTTGTGGTCAGGGCATCTGTTTTCATGCCAGTTGTTTCCTTTCGGCTTTCACCACTGTCAGTCATACGAGCCTGAGACTACGGATGTCCGTACCGCAGCAAAGTTTTTCCATTTATTGTTGTTTCCGTAACATGTGCGATTTTTTTACATAGACAGGGGTGTCGGCCCTGTGCTAAAACCCCCAACCTGGAGGACCAGTGTACCAGCTTTTGTCTGACCCCTACCTACGCAGACCAGTCCAGCTTGGTTGAACCTAACAGGAGTAAATCTCCCTCTAGCATAGCTCTGTGATTGTCAGGGTACACAAGCTGCCATACCGCTACAAGGTATAGGTACCATTGATGGCAGATGTTGACAAATGGTTTTTACAAAATGAAGAACAGTGGGATGTGTTCGTCAATGCTATCCAACTTAGTCGCCCACGTCGTTGAGGTTAGGATTAAGGTTAGGGTTTAGACTCCTGACCAATGTTGAAAATATTTCGAAGGGGGAAGAGTCAGGTGAGAACTGGACAAACTACCAGTAAGTCTTCGTCAGTCTTGGCAGGGAGTCTAGAGCTTACTGCATTGGGAAAGAAGAGCTGGAAATTAATCAAGTGACAAATTATCATGCAGTGGATGATGATACCATTGTGTACACTGAAGGGTCTGTATACTCTGTGGTGAGAAATCATGGTGAAACTTCTATGCTGGAGTAAAGAGCAGGATCGTCGATGAAAAAAGCAGAGCTTACATGACAACAACCTTCAATACGAGAATGGAGGTAGAGGCAGCTACTGTAGCCCTGAGGTAGCCGTCTGAAACTCCATTAACCAAGGCAGTTATTGTGTCAAGACTCTCAGCCCATACTTCAAAAGGCCCAAACTGGATGGCTACGGCATGAATGGAAAACATCAATATAAGATTTGAATCTTCAGGAACTGGTGTGGTTCTACTGTCCTGGTCATTCAGGGGTATGCAGCAACAAGAACAATTAGCATTCATACCATTCGACATTTGCCGAAGATGAGCACCCGTGGGTTAGGCCTGAGTGCAGTGATAGCGATTCTGATCAACAACAATAATAACGATTCCAAACCCCTTTGGATTAGATTTAGGATTCATAATCTTTATTACTGCATCTCTGAATTATTTATCAAACACGCGGCCCCACTGTCGTCATTGCAACCGGGTTTTGTTTGAAACGTGCCAACAGCTTGGCCTATGTGGACAGTGACAAACGGACAGTTAATGCATAACAATAATATTCCTTCTCAAAACTGAACGCATGACACAATATATTTAAACAATTTTGTACCTCCATATTAGATGTTAGATTACTTTTGTATACTGTAACTTTTCCCATGATGGTGTTTAGAAAATATTCCAGCCGGTTATTGTAGATTAGGAACTAGGAAGCGGACAATGGACGTTTAATGTTATTTACATCCCCTTTTTCACTGAGTCACCGGGCGGTGTCAGTTTTTCGTTAATTCCTGGCGGTGAATACGTTTAACACAGACTCTACAAAATATTCCGTATATGTTTAATTCTTAATTTGTCCGTATTCGCAGCAAACATCTCCATGTTAATAGCTTTATTAATGAAAGTTCAAACCTCAGAAATGAGTTATCTGAGGAAGGTGGCTGAAGTAACAAGAAGAGACACGGTCCACAACCAGACGATACGTAATGGCCTAAAAACCCAACCCTTGCAGACCCAAGTAGAACAGTCCCAACTGAGATGGTTTGGCCCTGTCTGCAGAATGGAAGAAGGTCGGCTACCACAGCAAGCATGAGAAACAAAGAGCCAGGGATCCAGACCTCCAGGACGACCCAAAGTTCGCTGGGAGGACAATATTAGACAATCTTTGAAGGACTGAGGACTAGAATGGAACCAGGCCAGGAGGAAGACAGCCGATAGAATAGTATGGCGCTCTCTCTTAAAAACCTCTACACTTCACGGTAGAAGAGGAACGACTAAGTAAGTAAGTAATGAAAGTTTGCAACCTACTAAAATATCCCACCTACTTTTCTGGAAAATATGGAACTGGCGGGATTTGCACAGTGTACGCTTAATTAAACTGCAGGGCGGAATCGTCGCCGAACATATCGGGGCTTACAAGATATCAACTTCCAGCATGAGAATGGAAGTCCAGGCTGTTACTACAGCCTTAAGGTGGATATCTGAAACTTCATTAACAAAGGCTATCATTGTGTCAGACTCTCAGTCCACGCTTCGGAAGGTTCGAAGTGGTTGGTTGCGGCATGAATGGAAAACATTCATAGAAGCTTCCAGAAGAGCTGGCGTGGATGTGCTGTCCTGGTCGTGCTGGGGTATGTTGTAATGAAAGAGCTGACAGACTAGCATCAAGAGCACTCATAGTGGGGACACTAGATATGGGTAAGGGAGATATACTAAAAACCATTAATGAACGCCTGTTAGAGAATGACATTGCAATAGATGAATCATCAAGGTTAAGACCGTTGGAATTTGGCATCAAATGTAAGGCTAGTAGAGATGGACGTATGAGAGGAGGCATCCGTCGTGTTTACAACGAACGAGCTACGTACAGGAACAGTTAGCATTCACACTCTTTGACATACACTGATGGAGACTGAGCACCTATGGGTTTGCCCGTAGTGCAATAATGTCAATTCTGTATAACAATAACAATTAAACATCAATTTAAAGAACGCGCATGCCTTTTGCGATCTTTTCAAGCTAAAGGGGGCGTGGGTTGCGTTGTGGCCAAAAACCAAAAAGATAGTATCAAGGGATGGAACTTTGTCTCGGAGCGCATTATGGTTGTACAACTAAAAGAAGGAGAAACCATAGTCAACCTGGTCATTGTGTATGGGCCAAATGAGAATGAGAGAGCAGAGGTCAAGGAGGAATTCTTCGAGCTGCTTCAAAGGACAGTGGATGACTGCCTAGATGAAATTATCATGCTCGGAGATTTCAATGCCAGAGTTGGAAATGACCATGCTAAATGGGGTGGAGTTATCGGAAGATATGGAGAAGATACTCTCAATGACAATGTAAAGCGACACCTTAGATTCTGCAGTGAGCATAATCTGATCATTACAAACACAAAGTTCCCCCATAAGCGCATACATGCATACACTAGATGTGAACCAACAAAGAATGAGAAGTCAGTGATCGACTATGCCATTGTTAGGAGGAGCTCATTCAAATATGTTCGGGATGCTAGAGTCTGGAGGGGGCCAGAGATTGGAAGTGATCACTACCTGCTTACAATCAAAAGAACAACTGAAACAGTTGCTCAGCCTAGGAACTGCCCAACATCACGCAAGAAACTAAGTAAACGAACGGGAGAAATGAGCATTAATACCTACAAGCTGAGAGAGCCAGATATTAAGGCCAGATATCAGGGGCTTATTGCTGCAGCGGTGAGCAACACAGAAGAACAACCTGATGACTTGGAAACCCTCTGGCTTAAATTCAAGGACATCATAAAGACAGCTGCTGCAGAAGCATGTGGTGAAGTCCGACTTGGGAACAAGAGAAAGAGGACACCTTGGTGGACAGAGGAAGTCAAAGAGAAAATAAGAGAGAAGAAAATGGCGTGGAAACAATACTTAGGAGCTTCTTCTTCTTCTTCTTGCGATCGCATCTTTGATGATTACACCGTCAGACGAGTTCTCATGATGAATTCGACTGTTGTTTGAAGTTCCTCTTTAACTCCATATAGCTTTGAGTTTAGTGTTGAGTCATTCGGCCAGTATATCTTTCTTAACTGGTCATACAGAGGACAGTCCTGTAGAACATGCTCAGCAGTTTGTTCGTTTAATCCACATGTGCACAGTGGTGAAGCAGACAATCGTAGCTTGTGCATGTGTTTATTCAGTTTGTTATGCCCTGTCCTGAGTCGAAAAATAGTTATCTGTCCCTGCCGGTAGAGAGTGTGATAGTCGTCTTTGGGTTGGTTCTGTTCTCTTCTGATAGTCTGGATAGCTCTCTTTTTCTCAAAGTATGTGACTTCATTATCTTCTTGTTCACATTCTCCTCCCTTTTTTGCAAGTTTATCTGCCTTTTCATTTCCGGGTACACCACAATGAGATGGTACCCACTGAAGTATGGTTCTCTTTTTGGCAGCTACCTTGTTTAGTTCATTTCTCAGATGCGGGAGTTTACCACCCTAGAGAGCTTGCAGGACAGACAGTGCATCTGTGAGGATGACTACCTGGTGGCAGTCAGAGTTGGTGTTATAAATCATATTTGCAGCTTGCTCTAGAGCTTGAACCTCAGCTGTATAGTTGGAACAGAATTTACCAGTGGGAATGTGCCTAGTCTCATAGTGGTTGTCAGGATATGAGATAAAGATACCGGCACCTCCATTCCTAACAGCATTTGTTGCTGATCCATCTGTATAGGCATGTATCCATGATTGATCGGGATAGCTTTCTTGGATCATACTCAATGTAGCAGTTCGTTTTTGCAGATCATTATACTCACATCCACTTGTGAGACCACTGACTGATGTATTAATTTGGAGGGCACTGCTGGCCTGCTCCCATGGTACAGGGTATAGGGTGGGCTTCAGTGGTGTTGTCTTCATGGATAGGTCTTCTTGATGCTGTCTTATAAGTCTTTTCCCCCGATGCACAAAGCTGCTACGCTTTAGACGTCCCAATGCCAGATCATCTAGTCTTGCCTTCATTGGGTGCATTGGCATACTGTTGTACTTTTCCATCTGGATCATGGTTTTTGTGTCTCTTCTATGGGACAATGTCTGTAATCCAGCAACCTTCTGCATCTCTGTTATTGGTGTAGTTTTCATGGCTCCTGTAATGAGCCTGAGAGCTTGATTTTGCACCTTGTCCAAAGACTGCAGATGTGAGTTAGCAGCTGATGACCATGCTGCTGAGCTAAACTCTAAGTGTGGTCTTATTACTCCATTACAAATCTTCTTTAGATTTCGTTCATTTGCTCCCCAGTTGGTACCTGCTAATTTTCTGAGTATGCCTAGTCGTCTTCGGGCCTTTCCTTCTGCGTTTTCAATATGCTTATTCCATGTGTGGGGTAGCTTTCTTCCTTGATCACGGTTGTCCCTAGGTGTATGTTAGCTGATTTGTCCTTGGGGGCGAGGGAGAACAGTGTTGTGGAGGTTTTGTCTGTGTTTATTGTGATAAGCCATTTCTCTGCCCATGACACTAGCATGTCTGCTGCCCGCTGCATTCTATAATTTGCTGTGGTGACATTTTCATCAGCGCACCAGAGTACTAGGTCATCTGCATATAAGGCAGCTTTAACTCCTGCAGGGAGATCTTTCACCAGGTCATTGATGTAAACAAGGAAGAGTGTTGGGGAAATTACTCCTCCTTGAGGTACCCCCTGATGGAGCAACACTTTTCTGCTCTGCAGACCGTCAAGAGTGACTCTAGTTCTCCTGTTATGCAAGTATGACTGGATCCATTTCATCATGTTGCCTTGGATTCCACTTCTCCTAAGTTTTGCAATGAGGCCATCTTTCCACACCTTGTCAAAGGCCTGCTTGAAGTCGACCCAGATCGTTAGGACCTTTTTCTTCTCCTGGAAGGCATCTTCTATTGCTTGAGACAAGTAAGTAACTTGGTCTTCTATACTGTAGCATTCTCTAAATCCAGCTTGTTCCGGCACCAGGATCTGCTCAGACTCTAAATACCATTTCAATCTGTGGTTGACTATTCGCTCCATAGTCTTCCCAACACAGCTTGTGAGACTGATTGGCCGGTAACTTGCAGCCTCGGTCTTACATTTCCCTTTCTTTAGTATGGGTATTGTGATGGCTTCTCTCCATACTTGGGGTACCGTTCCTTTCAACCAGCTGTGGTTGAATATCTCAAGCAGTTTTGTCTTTGCTGCTGAGCTCAGATTTACTAGCATTTCGTTGCTGATTTTGTCTGGGCCGGGTGACTTTTGAAACTTAAGCTTGGAAATAGCCTTCTGTAGTTCTCCTAGTGTGATGGGTTCCCTCATTGGGGCAGGAGTATCTGTCTGTCCCATGGTTGCCAGTATTTCTTTTCTTATCTCTCTCTGATGATCTATGTTAATGGGTAAGTTGCTTTCTGAACTGTATCTTCTAGCAAACAAGTCTGCAGCTTGTTTTCCTCTGAAAAGTTTGCCACCTTCATCCAATGTGATAGTCTGCCTAGGTGAGGAACGCTCTTCATTTAGAGACTTGACTAATCTCCAAAGTTTCCTGCCGTCTTTCTCAAGGTTCAGCGATGCCGTTTTAGTTCTCCAGCTTTTCCGTTTTTCTTCTAGCTTTGTTCTCTGAAACTCTGCTACAGCCTTTTTCCATTTGTTGTGAGTTTCAAGTGAAGGCTGAGACTCTGCGTCCTTTCTAGCCCTGTCCATAGCTTCCTGACGTTCTTGGAGTGTGCTGGACCAGTATGGTATGTAGTTACGCCGGCATCCTTTGGGAATGGTTTCTTTTGCAGCTTGTAGTATGCATCTGTTGAAGTCTTTTACCACTTCATTAATGTCTCTGTTCTGTACCTTGAGGGTAGACAGCAGCGTGTTCACCTGATGCCTGAATAAACCCCAGTTGGCTTTTTTGTAGTTCCATCTTGTAATGGCTGGGCCTGTACTGAGAGTTGCACTCCCCCTAGTTGGTCTCCTACTTCTCTACTAATAGATTCAGCTATATCTGGTGTGGAGAAGGCAAGATCTGGTGTTGAAGTTGTGTGCCATCCTCTGGAGTAGAAGGTAGGAGTATCTAAAGCATTATTGACTAGGATTAGGGAGTGATCATCTTGCCAAGTTTCAACCTCTTCACCTCTGTGATCCAGATGGTTATAGCCCCAGCTCTGGGAGTGGCTATTAAAGTCTCCAACTGCTATAAAGTTGGTGGCTGGTACCTGTATAGAGCTGAGACTCAGGGGTTTGTTGTTCGGACAGTAATAGTTCAGGAGTTCTATTTCCATCTTGTCTACCTTTATCTGCAACAGCTGATATTCTGCTCCATCCATGAAGGTTTTCCTTTCGTGTGCAGGAATGTTATTCCTTACAAGAGTAAGTACTCCTCCTTTTCGTCTATCTTTTCTGTCGGATCTGAAGCATTGATATCCCCTTATTTTAAAGGTTTGATCTGCTTTCAAGTGAGTCTCTTGGATACAGCAAACACTGACTTGCTTCTCATACAAGATGTTTTCCAGCTCTGTCTTTTTGCTGTATCCAGCCTGCTTGCTGTTCACTCCCTCTGCATTCCAGTGCATCATGACAAGTGGCACTCTGGGTTTCTCTTTTTCTGTTTTGTTTTGGTCAGTAGTTCTCCTCCGCCGTCTGCTGACTCCACAAGACGGTCTAGAGGGTCCTCCAGTAGCTGAGGGTGGGCTCTGTCGAGGCTCAGAGCCCGGCACTGCACCTGCCTGGTGGAGCTCCACAGGGCGAGCACCAGTACGAGATTTATTTGACGGTGTACTCTCCATAGAAAAAAAAAAGCGAGTTGCGTGATACTGTGGTTTCCGGTGCGCCTTCTGGCCCAGTATCTATGACTTTAGCACCTGTTCAACGGGAGAGTGGGCTCATCCCTAATCTGTTTATGTTCCCAGTAGTAGACTATTCGCAAGCAGCCTGGGGGTGTCACTGCTCTGCGCGGACCTTGTTTACCGAGGCGGCGTCCGAGCTCGTATGGTGAAAATATGGTTGCATTATCTTCAAAATAGCCCTGTCTTTCCTGCCATCCTGCAACTTTGAGTTAGGGAGTTCTGAGCTCCAGTCTCTTTCCCAGGCATTTTATCCTGGCCTGGCACGCATACAGAGGACCCCACTTCTGGTTCTAAGTTAGCAGTTGGGGACAGGTGGGGTAGCACACTGTGCATTCCCCGTCATCCAGGGGGCTCTCCAACTATGCAGAGCTTGCACAATGCTGTGCTCTGGTTCTGGGCTCACCCAAGGAATCCTCACGTCCTGCACAGAGCCACTTCCAGATACCCACCACCTGCCAACCCCCCATTGTAGAAATCTCCTGCATGCGGCCATCCAGTCAAGAGCCAGTATTAAGTCTGGTGCCCAAGTGATTCCCCCCAAGCTCAGTGTGCAATTCTGGGTTCTCATCATGCTGCAACACAGGGGGGATTGTGATGCTCAGCCATCTCTCTCAACTCTGCACCGATAAATGACATCGGGGACTTAACTGTGTCTCAGTACTGGGAGGCCCCGTTTCCGGGTACACCACACACAGCCAGTTGAGGCAACGGTCGCCGTGGGCGTGTCTTCAGTGGGGAAGTTGTGGAGTCTTCCTGTCCATGTTCTTGCACATCCTAACACTGCCCGCAAGACATCGGAGGTTTGGAGAGTGGCCTTCTCTGCTTTTTTGAGCCGGGGTGGGCTCCCCGGGCAAGTCTCGATGGGGATCGGGACGTGTCCACGCGCCAGTGGGCCCAGCATCGGCCGCATCTGTTGGAGGACTTGCTCTGCCAGGTTTGAGTTAGTAAATTCCAACTTTGTCATCTTCTTGGCATTGTGATGCTGGGGTGCCTGTGGATTTCCTAACGCCCCGGGTAGAAGCCAGAAGTGTACTGTGCCAGCTCTGGGGAAGATAAAGGGGGTGTTTCTGCGTCTCCTTGTGATACGTAGCCAAGGTAGGGCTCACAGTGCTCTTTCCCCGCCACCAAATTGCCTGCTGGTTACGCCGAGTTCTCCGAGGCTGTAGGCATGTGACCAAGAGTTGAAGGCAATAGGATCGTCACGTCCTGAGTCTCTGTGCCTGTACGATGGGTTCCGATCTTCAGGGAGCAGTCCACACTCGTTCCCACTCCCAAGACTTGTTCAGTATCCATCTGGCTCCTTCCCACCCACAGAGGGCGTGTACGGTGTAGTGCACCGGTTTTATTATCGAGGTTTGCTCCTCTAGATCCGTTGTGTTTAGCCTGAGGATTCGCACCCTCAGTTACCAGGACTACCTCGAGGAGGGTGTGGCTCTTCACCACGCACAACGATCTTGGGGTATGAGAGGTTTTGCTAGGCCAAGAGACTAACACCGCAATGGTCGCTCCTTTCATGAACAGAATTCACTAGGCCTAGGGTGAAGCAAGGGGGGAAACCCACTACCCACAACACCAGCACATCATACCCCCTGTCTGTAGACTTTGCCCCACTTAGGAGCTAAAAACACAACAGGACAAATGGAGAAATATAGAGACTATGTGACACTCAGAACTCCGCCAATGCCGGTCCCAAGCCCGGATGAAAAAGGAGGAGGGCGGCCTGCATGGAGGCCGTAAGGAGGCAGCCCCTCCACCATGCAAAGGCACAACAGGCCAATCACCTGTTTGCTTTAAATCACGATTACTAGCAACACAAGAGAGAAAACTGGACTGATTCTAAAGGCGACGAACTGGAACGGACTACGGACTACGACTTATGGAACGTGGAACACAAGAAGTATAAATGGGAAGGAAGAGGAGCTGGTGGAAGAGATGAGGAAAGCAAAACTAGAAATCTTGGCTATAACGGAAACAAAGAAAAAAGGACAAGGAGTCATGGATCTCGATGGCAACACGCTGCTCTATAGTGGTGTACCCATGTCTGAAAGAGCTAAAGGGGGCGTGGGTTGCATTGTGGCCCAAAATCAAAAAGATAGTATCAAGGGATGGAACTTTGTCTCGGAGCGCATTATGGTCGTTAAACTAAAAGAAGGAGAAACCATAGTCAACCTGGTCATAGTGTATGGGCCAAATGAGGATGAGAGAGCAGAGGTCAAGGAGGAATTCTTCGAGCTGCTTCAAAGGACAGTGGATGACTGCCTAGATGAAGTTATCATGCTCGGAGATTTTAATGCCAGAGTTGGAAATGACCATGCTAGATGGGGTGGAGTTATCGGAAGATATGGAGAAGATACTCTCAATGACAATGGAAAGCGACTCCTTAGATTCTGCAGTGAGCAGAATCTGATCATTACAAACACAAAGTTCCCCCATAAGCGCATACATGCATACACTAGATGTGAACCAACAAAGAATGAGAAGTCAGTGATCGACTATGCCATTGTTCGGAGAAGCTCATTCAAATATGTCCGAGATGCTAGAGTCTGGAGGGGGCCAGAGATTGGAAGTGATCACTACCTGCTAACGATCAAAAGAACAACTGAAAGAGTTGCTCAGCCTAGGAACTGTCATCATCACGCAAGAAGCCAAGTAAACGAGCAGGAGAAATGAGCATTAGGACCTACAATGTCAGGTGACAAAAAAAATAATAACCTGAGAGCCAGAAATTAAGACCGAACGCATATCAGGATCAAAAGAACAACTGAAAGAGTTATTAGGAACTGCCCAACATCACGCAAGAAACCAAGTAAACGAGCAGGAGAAATGAGCATTAGGACCTACAAGCTGAGAGAGCCAGAAATTAAGACCAGATATCAGGGGCTTATTGCTGCAGCGGTGAGCAACACAGAAGAACGACCTGATGACTTGGAAACCCTCTGGATTAAATTCAGGGATATCATAAAGACAGCTGCTGCAGAAGCATGCGGTGAAGTCCGACTTGGGAACAAGAGAAAGAGGACACCTTGGTGGACAGAGGAAGTCAAAGAGAAAATAAGAGAGAAGAAAATGGCATGGAAACAATACTTAGGAGCTAAAAACACAACAGGACAAATGGAAAAATATAGAGAATATGTGACACTCAGAACAGAAGCAAAGAACAAAGTGCTAGCAGCAAAACAGAAGTCCTGGGAAGAATTTGGAGAAAAGCTAGAAAAAGATGCACAAGAAAACCAGAAATTGTTCTATAAGACCCTAAAGAACATGAGGAAGGAAAAACAATGCCCTCTCAAATTTATAGAGGACAAGCAAGGCAAATTGCTTACTGCCCCGAAGGAAGTAATGGGAAGATGGAAAGAATATTTCTCAGAACTCCTGGATGGTGAGCATGGTGAAGCATCTGAAATGATAAACACTAGCACAGAAGAGAAAACCAATGATGGTGAAGATGACATAAAGATGGAAGAACTGAAGGCAGCACTGGAGAAAATCAAGATGGGCAAAGCAGCAGGGCATGATGGTATAACACCAGAAATGGTTAAGTACATGGGAGCATCAGGCGACCTATTACTCCTAAGGGTCCTACAGGCAGCATGGTGCAACAAGGCCATACCAAAGGATTGGGAGATTGCCATCATAACACCGATTTTCAAAAAGGGTGACAATCGACAATGTGGAAACCACAGAGGCATATCCCTTCTCAGTGTCCCTGGTAAAATTTACTCTAGAATCCTAGAGCAGAGACTCCGATGCTTAGCTGAGCCACAGTTGGATGAAGCCCAGTGCGGATTCCGAGCAAACCGAAGTACTCAAGACCTAATCTTCACACTCAGGCAGCTGAGTGAAAAGGCCCTTGAGTACAAGAGTGAGATGCATCTTTGTTTCATAGATCTGGAAAAGGCGTTTGACAGGGTCCCCTGGAGCAAACTTTGGGACTGTTTGGCAAGGAAGAATATTCCAGTACCTCTGATTCATGCTATACAGAGCTTCTACAAGTCTTGCAGAAATTATGTGAGGACAGCAAACCATAAGTCGGAAGAGTTCAGGACCACCACTGGTGTAAGACAAGGTGATATCCTATCACCTTACCTCTTCATACTCCTTATGGACGATGTCATCAAGGCATGTAAGGAGAGAACAAGAAAGTATTCAGTGGGGTACTGGAAGATGAGACAGATCTATATTTCGGAGCTGGCATTTGCTGATGATGTTGCCCTGATTGCTAAATCAGAGGCGCATCTCCAATCCAACCTGCAAGTCTGGAAGGAAGAGCTGGAGAAGAGAGGGATGGTCATAAGCAGCTCTAAAACAAAATCCATGGTGATATCACGAGAAGAAAGAAAACATCAGATTAAGCTGGGAGAACAGGTCCTGGAGCAGGTCGACCACTTTAAATACCTCGGAGCTATTATAGACCGAAAGGAAGGCATCAAAGAAGAGTTGGCCACTCGAAAAGCAGCAGCTGGGAGACTTTTTCAGGCCATAAATCGAGGATTCCTCAGCAAGAGAGAGGTTGGTAAGAAAACGAAGATGGCTGTATACCGCTCCACCTATGTCCCAGTCTTGACATACGGATGCGAATCATGGGCAATGACTACAACACATAAAAGCCAGATCCAAACCTCAGAAATGAGGTATCTGAGGAAGGTGGTTGAAGTAACAAGAAGAGACATGGTACGCAACCAGACGATACGTCAAGGCCTAAAATCCTACCCCCTGCAGACCCAAGTAGAACAGTCCCAATTAAGATGGTTTGGCCATGTCTGCAGAATGGGAGAAGATCGGATACCACGACAAGCATGGGAAACAAAGAGCCAAGGATCCAGACCCCGAGGACGACCCAGAGTCCGCTGGGAGGACAACATTAGACAATCTTTGAAGGATCGAGGACTAGAATGGAACCAGGCCAGGAGGAAGACAGCCGATAGGATAGTCTGGCGCTCTCTCTTCCAAACCTCTACACCTCACGGTAGAAGGGGAACGACTAAGTAAGTAAGTAAGTGACACTCAGAACAGAAGCAAAGAACAAGGTGCTAGCAGCAAAACAAAAGTCCTATGAAGACTTTGGAGAAAAGCTAGACGAGGAAGGAAAAACAATGCCCTCTCAAATTTATAAAGGACAAACAAGGCAAATTGCTTACTGCCCCGAAGGAAGTAATGGAAAGATGGAAAGAATATTTCTCAGAACTCCTGGATGGTGAGCATGGTGAAGCATCAGAAATGATAACCACTAGCACAGAAGAGAAAACCAATGATGGTGAAGATGACATAAAGATAGAAGAACTGAAGGCAGCACTGGAGAAAATCAAGATGGGCAAAGCAGCAGGGCATGATGGTATAACACCAGAAATGGTTAAGTACATGGGAGCATCAGGCGACCTATTACTCTTAAGGGTCCTACAGGCAGCGTGGTGCAACAAGACCATACCAAAGGATTGGGACATTGCCATCATAACACCAATTTTCAAAAAGGGTGACAATCGACAATGTGGAAACCATAGAGGCATATCCCTTCTCAGTGTCCCTGGTAAAATTTACTCTAGAATCCTAGAGCAGAGACTCCGACGCCTAGCTGAGCCACAATTGGATGCGGTCCAGTGCGGATTCCGAACAAACCGAAGTACTCAAGACCTAATCTTCATACTCAGACAGCTGAGTGAAAAGGCCCTTGAGTATAAGAGTGAGATCCATCTTTGTTTCATAGATCTGGAAAAGGCGTTTGACAGGGTCCCCTGGAGCAAACTTTGGGACTGTTTGGCAAGGAAGAACACTCCAGCACCTCTGATTCATGCTGTACAGAGCTTCTACAAGTCTTGCATAAATTATGTGAGGACAGCAAACCATAAGTCAGAAGAGTTCAGGACCAGCACTGGTGTAAGACAAGGTGATATCCTGTCGCCTTATCTTTTCATACTCCTCATGGATCATGTCATCAAGGCATGTAAGGAAAGAACAAGAAAGTATTCAGTGGGGTACTGGAAGAAGAGACAGATGAGCTGGCATTTGCTGATGATGTTGCCCTGATTGCTAAATCAGAGGCACATCTCCAATCCAACCTGCAAGTCTGGAAGGAAGAGCTGGAGAAGAGAGGGATGGCCATAAACAGCTCTAATACAAAATCCATGGTGATATTACGAGAAGAAAGAAGACATCAGATTAAGCTGTGAGAACAGGTCCTGGAGCAGGTCGACCACTTTAAATACCTCGGAGCTATTATAGACCGAAAGGGAGGCATCACAGAAAAGTTGGCCACTCGAAAAGCAGCAGCTGGGAGACTTTTTCAGGCCATAAATCGAGGATTCCTCAGCAAGAGAGAGAGGTTGGTAAGAAAACGAAGATGGCTGTATACCGCTCCACCTATGTCCCAGTCTTGACATATGGATGCGAGTCATGGGCAATGACTACAACCCACAAAAGCCAGATCCAAACCTCAGAAATGAGGTATCTAAGGAAGGTGGTTGAAGTAACGAGAAGAGACATGGTCCGCAACAAGACAATACGTCAAGGCCTAAAATGCCACCCCCTGCAGACCCAAGTAGAACAGTCCCAACTAAGATGGTTTGGCCATGTCTGCAGAATGGGAGAAGATCGGCTACCACGACAAGCATGGGAAACAAAGAGCCAGGGATCCAGACCCCCAGGACGACCCAGAGTCCGCTGGGAGGACAACATTAGACAATCTTTGAAGGACCGAGGACTAGAATGGAACCAGGCCAGAAGGAAGACAGCCGATAGGATAGTCTGGCGCCCTCTCTTCTAAACCTCTACACCTCACGGTAGAAGGGGAACGACTAAGTAAGTAAGTTTCGAGAATATTTCTGAATTTCATTTTCATTCACAGACCCGCTCTCAAAATGCATCGCTAATACCTTATATTTTGCATAACAGTATAGAATGTATAACGTTATGAAAATAGAACCACGGAGGCGTACCTACCAGATCCATTCTTTGCTCATTGTCAACCTAATGCAGTGCTCGTACGAGAAAGAAACCCAAACCACCTTAAAATACATATTCAGAACACAGGCTACAAAGACAAGATTTTAAAAGACATCCGTACATTTACAAAACTTTTAGTGATACTAGTTATTAATTAACAAATCTGAGTTCACTGGTGCCTTCATCTTGACGAGTACCCTGACACACCCAGTGGAATGCCAGCGGGAGTTTGACTTATTTAAGACAGACCATGAACTAGAAGTAGAACTATTAGAACCGCTATTTGCACAAGTCTGGAAAATAGAGAAAACACCAATGGAGTGGAATATAGGAATAATTGTCAAATTGCTCAAGAAGGGCGATCTTGCAGACTGCAACAACTGGAAAGGAATTATTATCCTCTCAATGCCCAGTAAAATACACTTTTTCTGTTAACACGAGCTAACGCAAAGTTTACAAACTTCGCGACCTGCCAGTCATAACAGGTAGCGAATCAGGTTTGTTTACCTAGTTTCTCACGCGATCTTATCTGTCAATCATACGATATCTGACAGACCGCACGTGAAGAAACCACCGATCCTTTGAAGTTCGTACTCAGGATAGCCGGGATTTCCCCGAGTGTCTTTGATGTCGAGTCATGGGCAAAAATCTTCGAGAACCACGTTACTCGGATACCAGTCCTTTGATGTTGGGGCGAAAGCGCTCAACGAAAGACGGGCGTAAACCTTTATACTGGGGAACTCCGTTTCTGATTCTCTCGATTCACATGATAGTGTGAAAAGTAGCATCCTCTATAGATCCGAGAAACAATAATATATATATAAACTGTGTTTTCCTAAACCTGCTATCAGTTGTCGCTCAGAATTTTGGACAGTCTAAGCACGTAGACTAGAACCATTGTGGAAGATGTGTTAATATCATTTGTGGGGATCTTTATTCCAATATTCTGGAAATGGAAATTAGTGTTTACGTGGTTAACAGTGTTAAGATTTTACCATTATAATTCACTTGCATTTTCTAGCTGTTAGAACTAGTGAAATAAATAACGTGTAGCTATTTTATACCAGATGTGCAGTTATAATGTAATTTCCATCACCTGCTTTCTTACACAAGAAGAGACGGTTCTAGTAGACTGAATATATGCTAGGCACGACTGATAGTGACAGAAAAGAATTCATGTTTATTTCATTGCGTGTATTTATTATAAGTGACTATTATTTAATGTCATACGACTAAACAAACAGACGCCGACAATTTAATAGCTATTAACGACAGGAGATAATTATTTAAGTGCGCGTATGGACAATCAAATAATAACTGACATTGTACGCTGATCGTTGACGCGCGCGTAAAGGGCGGGGAGGGTTGCATACCTTCATCCGACCTGAAATTGTCGCGCTAGCGAAAAGCCGACCGTATAGGTTTAAAGAAAGTCACCGTGTGCCTTTTAAATTTAATCAGGACTGATGGAGTGGATAAGAGATCGTCTTGTCCCCGTCTGTGTGAATATATGTAGTTATATAGAATAGTCGCATTTTTTTCACAAATGTTCTTTTTTTCTAGCAGAGCTGATCAAGAGCGTCCAGCGGTCTATTTATGTTTTGTCTTCATTTACGGAATGGTTAATGTTGTCTTTTTCTTGGCTTGTGCGTCTCCAAGTTCATATGTGAACAGGATTGGCAAAAAGATATGCGAGAAACATTTTAACTTGTAAAATTAACTGGATTTATAAAAACCAGCAATATTTTTTTCAATTTATAAGCCCACTGGGGTTGTGCAGAAATAATAACATTATCTGACGACTGACAGTCGTATTCAAGTGTATCATCCAGAATTTACGCTCTTTCAGAATCGGCACTCACAATAGAGCCAGCCGATAGAATTACCGTCATTTATCAATTGTAACAGTTTTTGTTTAGCAACCAGAGGTTTCCCAATACTGGAAGTATTTTCCTCTGTTTACTGTGAACCCCAAGATCTCGGTTTCTGCACTAACTATTCGTGGTGACATTTTGTTCATCCAGGGAAAATTAAACCACCAAATTCGGCGTCCACCTTATTAATTCTATTTGTCGAGGATAGACTGGGGCCAATTTGGGAAATACACCTGACATTTTGTATATTCAGGAACCATTGTAATTCCAAGGGATATCACCAAATAGTAGGTAAGCGTGATTGCGTGGCCACTGTATGATTGAGAGAGTGAATATTTTTCTTTGTTACAGGAATTGTACTAACCTGGATTTTGCTTAAAATTGTTTACTTTACGGGGTAGCATATAGTAGGAACCTGTTTACCTCACTGTCTACTCTGTAATATAGTGCTAACCTTTTACCTTTGGGTTATTTACTTTTTAGGTTCTTTTCTCCAGAGAGGGAAGGCAAATTTATTCTGCTATTTTCATATGTATGTAAATCTGATTTTATTTGATTTTTCTCTAGATATTTGATGTCAAGTTTAACGATAATAAACAACAAAGAAAATTTAACTTTGTTTGTTGGTTAGACCCATACCCAATTTACCGTAGTTTTTTCACGTTTGTGTGTCTGGTTGTCACATAGCTCCGTGTGTGTGAAGTTAAACTTATATTTATATGTATAAGGAGGGATAGATTGTCCTGTACTAAATTATAGTCGTATATAGATAGGCTGGAATAGAGAAACTTACTCATTCCATAGACATATCTTCTCCTTAAACTATCACCTGTGAAAATCTATTTCTCGCACCTTTCTTTCTCACGTACTTATCAACATCCACTCTATTCAGACGGGCTAAAAATAACTCTCAAACCTATCTATACGACAGGGCTTATGGAATTTCCAGTTGTGTCGTTTCCATCCTAAACAGCCGCTATGCTAATTTTAGATGTAGCGTTGAGCAGAACAATATAACTTTTGAGGTGAAGACAGGAGTACGACAGGGATGCCCCTTATCAACCACTTTATTTTTGACAGTCATAGGCTGGGTGATGCGCCAGACAACAAAGGGCAGTTCAAAAGGAATAATATGGACAACGTTTTATACACTGGAGGAGCTGGAATATGCATATGACACTGCACTACTCGAACATTCACATCAGCACATCCAAGAAAAAAAAACAGATAGACTGAATAAGTATAGCCAACAAGTGCGTCTGAACATCAATCTAAAGAAGGCAGAGGTAATAACACTCAATGTGGGCAGTCCCGAGCCCATAACAATAAGGAACCAGAAGCTGGAACAGAGAGACATTTTTTCATATCTAAAATGCATAATAACACCAGACGGCGGAACAAGCAAAGACATAAAGAAAAGAATGAATAAACCGAGAACAGCCTTTGCTAGTCTCAACACCATCTGGAAGTACAGCACAAACACCAAATTAAGATTATATGAGAGCTGTGGACCTTCTGTGATTCTCTATGGTTCAAAATGCTGGAGAGTAACAGAGAAGGAAATGTCGAAATTGTCCTCTTTCCACACACTCTAAGGAAAATTCTCCGAATCTTTTGGTCGAATACCATAACCAACCCAGAACTGCTTACTCGGAGCAACCAAGAGTACATGCACACATCATAGCTGGCAGACGCTGGAGTTGGGTTGGACACATCCCCAGAAGATACCTCGATGCCACCACAAGTTCAGCTATGCTTTGCACCCTTGAAGGAAAGCGAATGAGAGGTCGACCAAAAACAACTCGGGCGGAGAACTGTCGAGGCCGAAGTGCAAAGAATGAACCAGAGCTCAGGCACTGCACTGTAATGTTATGACGTATGTATATAAGCGTTACCTCGTCATCTTCACAAGCACACACATATCTCAGAAAGGACACAGTAAAAGCGTGTTCAGTTTGCAGCCATGTTTATTTACAGGATATCGTACATGTCAAGATTCGCATTATATTACAATGTGTGGTTCCGTATTTTAATGTATTATATTACATCCCCCCTTTTTTGAAAAAAAAAATGTGTGCAAACATGTCCAACGAAATGTTTCATGTGAGAAAGGATAAGTATGTGTAATGCTCAGTGTGAGTATATATGTCACTGTCTGTATCGGCTGGGAGGTGTCACTGTACGGCCAGAACGAGTGGTGTAAAATGCTGGTGGTTCTGCGGAAGTCCCTGGTTTAGCTTGAGTTGGTTGTGATTTCGGCCTTGGCGCTTGTTGGTTTTGTGGGGCACCAAGGTCTGGAGTTACTGCATTGTCTGTTGAAAGCATGGGAATTCTCTGCTCTGTTGTATTCTGTGGGATTGCTCGTATGTCCACTCTGTTTCGCCTCAGGAGGTTGTTGCTGCTGTCTGGTCTTAAGGTATAGCTCCTGGGTTCAGGGTTTCTGGAAATGATTGTTGCTTTTGACCATGTGTCATTGTCGTGGTTGTAGGTAGTCACATGCTGACCAGGATATAATGGTGGTAAGTCTTTAGCACATTTGTCATAGTTGGATTTCTGAACTTGCTGACGATGCTGAAGTTGATCATATGTGCTGTCTCTATGTTGTGGACGGAAGTGGACCTTAGATGGTAGAAGGTCTTTAATTCTTCTATCAAACATAAGTTCTGCTGGACTGTCGATCTTACTGTCCACCGGTGTTGTTCTCCATCTCAAGAGTGCTAGGTGTACATCCTCTGTTCTTGTTTTCTTTATGATTGACTTGATAGTTTGTATCTGTCTCTCAATGAAACCATTAGATTTAGGGTATCTAGGTGATGATGTTGTGTGTTTGATCTTCCAGTCCTTAGTGAAGTTTCCGTATGCTTGACCTGAGAAATGTGGACCGTTGTCTGATCTAATTTCATCTGGGATGCCAAATATGCTGCAATACTTCTTTGTAATGTCTGCAATAACAGCTGATGGTGAGGGTTGTGGAAGTTTCTCAATTGGGAAATTTGCTGTAGTAATCAGCAATAATAGGATAGTCATTATTGTCGATGGAGAAAATATCAGTTCCTATAATGCTCCAAGGGCTCAATGGTATGTCTGATGGTATGAGAGGTTCTCTGCACTGCCTATTTGCATGTTCTTGGCAAATTGAACAGTTTTTACATAGTGTTTCTATGTCCTTGTTTATCTGTGGCCAGTAAACATCTTTCTTTGCTCTCAGTTGTGTCTTCACAATACCAAGGTGACTATTATGGAGCTGTTTAAGAATGATATCGCGTTGTGTTTCTGGTACAACAATGCGATCTCCTTTAAGGATCAGACCATCTTCGATGCTTAACTCGTCCCTCATAGAGTAGTATGGACGGATGTATGTTGGAACTTCCCTGATAGAGCTTGGCCATCCATGGTATATCAGTTCTTTGAGAGAGTTAAGGATGTGATCTCTCATTGTGTCTTCTCTGATGTGTTCAAGCCGATTATCGCTAAACTTGACAAAATCAACTTTGATGTTTGGGGTAAGATCTGCTGTCTTGTTGGGGTTTGGTAGTCTGCTGAGAGCATCTGCAAGACCTATACCCTCTTTAATGTTGTTAATAGTTACCACACTCAGCTTTTCGCACATTGGTAAACCCAAAATTGCAGGTCCTTCAACATCTACCAAGTAAAATGTTGACGATGTCCATTCAGAGTCTCTGTATGAACATTCAAGTGTTACTGCTCCGAAACAGTCTATACTTGTTCCATTGTAAGCTCTTAGCTTTGTCCTGCCACTCCTACTTTTTACATCCCTTGTGGGAAATCCTTGCTCATCCACCTTGTCAGGCATGATCTGTCTGAATATTCTTAAGGGTAGAGTGTTACCTTGGGCACCTGTGTCTATCTTGAACCGAATATTTCTTTCTTTGTGCATTTTAATTCCTGGTATTCGGAATTGTACCTTGCAGAAAGCCTGCGTTCTCTTTGGTTCATTACTGAAAGTTAGTATCTTCACAGTATCAAAAGTGGAAGGATCACTTTCTTCACTGGAGTCAAAGTCCTCAGTCGTCATAGAGTGTGTTTGTTTTGACGACTTTCTGCTGTGAGATTTGTGTTGAGCACTGTCTTGTTTCCTCTTGAAACATAATTTTATCCAGTGGCCCCTCTTTCTGCAGTAATGACATGTAGAGTCTTTAGCTGGACAGTGGTTTTGTATGTGGTTTAGGCCACAACATTTACACATAGCACCTCTGCTTGTGTTGTGTTTTTCTTGTTGCTTCGAACCAGTTTTCTGGAACTTGGCATGGTGTGTGTCTAATTCGCTCTTTTTCTTCTTCTTTGTTAAATTTGCATACACTTGTTTTCTCCTTGATGCCTGTTTTGCGTCGGTCCGGTATCGACCGCTGCCACCATGTAATGTTATGATGTATGTATATAAGCGTTACCTCGTCATCTTCACAAGCACACACATATCTCAGAAGGCACACAGTAAAAGCGTGTTCAGTTTGCAGCCATGTTTATTTACAGGATATCGTACATGTCAAGATTCGCATTATATTACAATGTGTGGTTCCGTATTTTAATGTATTATATTACATGCACGAAGGATGGCCGCCGACCGAACAAAGTGGAAGCAGTTTGTTGCTAACCTACAAGACGCCATAAAGCGTGATGGCTACTGACTGCTTTGACAGTCGGTGGCTAAGGATCAAAGAAGGAAAAAAAAAATAATAATTAACAAGTAAAATTTCATTCCAGTCTCTTTTTTCCACGTCTCCCCAATCTATTTTTGACATATTTCTCCGTGGTTTCATAGCCAGTGTATCCAGATAAGTTTGACTACCAAGATCTATTAATGTGAAATGGCATGAAAAAGAATAAAATAACCTCATGAGAAATAGTACCGTCATCAGGATATGCAGCAGAAGGAGCACAGCGTAATTCATTCAACATTAAAAAAAATAAAATATATATTTTTGTGACGGGTTATTTGCTAGTATCCTAAAAATAAAATTCCAGCTTTTTCTGTCAGTGCGTAACGCTAAGGGATGCAACTTTGGTTGAAAGTTAGACATTAATTGTATTGTATCGCTTTTATGTAAGCTCCCGCAAATAGCAACAGTTACCAAAGAAGAATGCGCAAATGTCGGTGTGCACAAAAATATATTTATAGAATGTATGATCCCGTATACACACATTGGGATCCTCGCTGCTGCTACGTAGTTCGTGTACTGTGGTGATGCACACTGCTTTTTAAAATACTTTTGAATAAGTAAAATTGCCGTTAGGTATTGATGCTTTTGAATTTAATTCCAGTCTTATGACGGGCTTGTACACTAGGTATGTAGAATAGACACCAAAACTCTCTGCGCTTGCGCATACCACACTCAAACGCAATCTTCTAAGTTTGAAATTAGTATCAATTTTGATGTTGTTTGTTTGAAATTTTAAAGTAGAGTTGTAAAAATGAGTATGTTAATGACTTAATAAAGTAATAATAATAAAAGCCCCTTCAGTCATAACTGACTATGGGAATGCGCTCCCGAGGTGATAGCCCTCAGCTGCTTATTTTCCTGGTGACGTTTTCTCCTCTTTTATGTTTGCCGTTTGAGCATCTTTTCGTTCAATTTGAGGTGGCGCCACAGATAGCATCGCCACTTGGTGCAATCGGCAGCGTCATCCTCCCACGTTGTTGGATATATGTCCAGTGCCCTCATGTCTCTCTTGCACACATCTTTGAATCTCAGCTGCAGTCGCCCAACTGTTCTTTTGCGATCTGCCACTTGTCCGTAGAAGACATCTTTCGGGATGCGACCATCTTCCATGCGGCGGACATTGCCAAGCCAGCGTAGTCTGCGCTGTCTAAACAGTGTATACATGCTTTGAAGGCCAGCACGTGACAGCACCTCGACATTTGTCACTTTACCTTTCCACGAAATACCGAGGGTGTGGCGTAGACACTGTAAATGGAAGGTATTGAGCCTTCTTTCTTGCTTAGCATATGTGGTCCATGTCTCGCTGCCATATGGAAGTGTGCTGGTGACACAGGCATTATATACTTCAGCTTTGGTCTTTGATGTGAGTTTAGAGTTTCTCCAAACACGCGATATGAGGCGGGCAAAGGTAGCTGCAGCTTTGCCAATGCGGCTGTCAATTTCTGTGTCCAGAGAGAGTTTGTCATTGATGGTAGAACTCAGGTATGTGAAGTGGTGCACCACTGCCAATTCATAGTTATCGATAGTGATAACTGCTGCAGCACCCACATCCTCACTCAGCACATTTGTTTTCTTTACACTTATAATGAGCCCAAAGTCAAAGCATGGTTGGGTGAAGCGAATCATTAAGGTCTGAAGCACCTGTTGGCTTTGAGTTCCGACTGCAGCGTCATCAGCGAATAACAAGTCTCTTATAGTGGCGCTTCTGACTTTTGTTTTTTGCCATTAGCCTTGCAAGATTAAACAGACAGCCATCTGACCTAGTGCGAAAGCATATTCCTTCAGTTGCATCTCTGAATGCATGTTTCAAGAATAAGGCAAAGAAGATCCCGAAGAGGGTTGGAGCCAGAACGCAACCTTGTTTAACTCCACTGCGTATGTCAAAGGGCTGTGATGTGCTTCCAGCATATTGGACTGTTCCCTTCATGTAAGGATTTTATCATTTCCAGCATTTTAGAAGGGCAGCCTATTTTCAGGAAGATTTTGAAGAGTTCATCCCTACTAACCAGGTCAAATGCTTTTGTGAGGCCTATAAAGGCGATATATAAAGGCCTTTTTTGTTCTCATGATTTTTCCTGAAGCTGTCGGGGAAAAAAAGATCATGTCCGTTGTTGATCTACCAGCTCGGAATTCACACTGTGACTCTGGATATGTGCGCTCAGCTAACTTTTGTAGTCGGGGGTCGAAGTGGCTAAGAGGTGTGGCGTCGACTCGAGTTCTAGAGGTACCGGTTCGATTCCCAGTTGAGGGAATATAATTTATGGACATTTTTTCAGACCTAATGGTCCTAATGATGTCATACTCCTGTGACCGGCTGGCCTACACTAGCATTTATACGTGCTATAATGCTACATACAAGAATGACAGACATTAGAAGCAGATATGGCGTTTTCGCAGAAAACGCAGTCTCATTAAAAGTTCAGTTAGCAGTCACGGCTCTGAGAGGGCAGTCCCAGAAAATAATAATGAATTGGTGTTATGCGCAGGAAGTGTGAAGTGAGAGTTGTGATCTTGGGTTGTTTCCAATTGTTAAGGTGAAAAAGAGAGGCGTGTGAAAAGTGTCGAAAAAACAGAAAGACGTGTGCAAAATGTCGAATATGGAGAGACATGTGTAAAATGAGCGAGACGTATGTAAAATGAGCGAGACGTGTGTAAAATGGCGGGAAAAAGAAAGAGCTGTATAAAAGGTGGAAAAATGCGAGAAAAGGAAGATATTTGCTAAGTATTCATTGTGTTGTGTTAGGCAAGCCAAATTCCGAGTTTAGTCTTGGAGATTATGAAGATCAGTAGTTATTTTTTTCTCTTGGATATAACTCACTATTTTGTGTATACGTAAAGTAAACGATCATATCATTGTGAAAATACCAGTGCTTGTCGAATGACGTTCAATAAACTTCTGGTTGAATTACTGCATTGCTGTTTTTGGAACGTTACAGTTTTTCTTTTGGATACGTTTTGCTTATCACTAAAACTAAAAGGGAAGAACGAACCTGGAAAGGAAAATTAGTAAAAGTCAAGAATCTCCATCTCAGGCGGAAGGCCTGTAGCACTTGACCAACAACATATAAAGGATTAGCTTTGATTGAAAACAAAATCAATAAAAAGATCTTGCGCATTTAACTGACATGGGCACACTCCCCCTCCCCCTTCCGGTCTCCTGGGTACGGAGACCGGATGCCTAGCAAAAGGGCGAAAAAAGGAGGTTTCGTGTGCAAGTTGCGCACGTTAAAAATCCCACGGCAGTTGAAAATCGTAAAGAGTAGGCTTATCAGGCCGCTGCCCTGGCAAAATTTTAAAATTAGAAACCTACCCTCCATTAAATAATTTATAGAATGTGTGATTCCTATATACGCACATTGGGATTCTCGCCAGGGCTACGGAGTTCGTGCGATGTGCTGAGATCCTCTTTGTGTGATCTAAGGGAGGAGATCGCAGCACTGGTGGAGTAGTCCATGTGCAATGGAGATAGTCCTTCAAACAAAACCAAACCAAACTAAGTTGTATAGTCGCATTTAAGATGACTCAAGCAAAAACCTAACCAGCAATTTTAATAAGAGTAGGTACCACAAAGTGATTTTTGTTTGCACAGAAACACCAGAGAAAACAATGTAGTTTTGAAGCCCTTGGTAAATCAGGAAATTTGGTACTTTATTTTTTAAAATAGGACAACAAATAAAAAAGTTATAGCATTTTAAAAAATGTGGGGACTTCGCAACATTGAAACAGTTACATCACACCAACTTCAGAACACTGCCGTCTTCTTAAATATAATCTTACAACTTTCTCTGACAAACAGCATATAGTCTGGAATATACTGATCACACAAAGAAAACTATAGAGCTACATCATGAATAATTATCAATATATTTGAGACCAAAAATTGCAAATCTGCAAAACACATTACCGAAAAATATAGTTTGTTGAATTTTATTTTTTTTCGTACGCCCGCTAATACTCGAGGCGAAATCTCAGGTTATTATTAATGTCTAGCCTGACATTGATTTTACGTGAGTATCCCTTTTCTTGTACAGAGACAGGTGTCCCTCGCCATTCAGGCAAATACTCGCCGATTTCGGAGGTACCCATTACAGCTGGGTGGGCTCAGGAGCCGCCAATCCCTGGTCGACGACACTCCTTCAAATGTACTCGCCAGGTCTCGAGTTAATCCAGTCCAATTCCCGGTCGACGAAAAATCCTCAAATGCCGTCGCCCGGGTTTGATCCTGAATCACCCGGTCGTCAGAGCGGTGTTATAACCACTACGCTAGCGCGGCTCCCAGTTTGTTGAATGAAAGTCAATATTCACAACATCATATTTCAAAAAGTATAAAAGGTACAAGCTTTAAATTTGTACATATTAATCTGCATACTACATAAATATATCTCAATTTTTTTCAGAGGATTTAAACATCTATTTGTTCTTGTATAATTTTTTAAAATGTGTCCAGAGGCCAATTTGTCGGAGGGGAAGAAAAAAATGTGAAAAAGAAATTTTTTTTTTTTTAAGATACTGTCTATATTTCATTAAAAAAAATTTGTAGGCAATAATTAACAACATCTAAACAATAATTAGCAACATCTAAACGCTATATTTTTTTAAAACAACTGGTTATTAGCATTTAAAAAGACATTTTTTAACTGGAGAAGAATGATCTTGGCGCACTCTTTCCCTGTGAGAGGGCAATGACACCTCAAAACCTAAATGCTTCAGAAGTCCAAAATAGAATTCTTTGATATTTCCTGATAGTTTAATGTCCTTATCATTCAATATTAATGTCCTTATCATTCAATATTAATTATCTGTATCTTACCTCTACACCTCACGGTAGAAGGAGAACGACTAAGTAAGTACCGGTATCTTAACTGAGCCTTAAGATTTCTAAGGGCATTTCGTCCTTTACAAATTTTATCCACATCCTCCTTTGTGGTGCACAGACCCCCTTGGCTTATGATTGTGTTATATAACTCTATCTTCTTCTCTGCATTTTTAATATCTTTCTCTTTTTTCCTCCTATTCTTGTCAGTTATTCGCTGTTTAATTTTTTCTTTGACTGCCCTCTCTGATTCTTTACTTCGTATTTTCCATTTCAGTCTATGTTTTGGGTTCTTCGTCGTCACTCTTGCATTCTCTACTTTTATTTTATCTGCTCCTTCCTCTTCTCCGTTTCACTTTTTATCTGTTTGTAGTGTGTTACTTTGTGGTCTGTAGCTTTATGAAAAAAAAAAAAAAACAACTACAAGCAGTCTACGTCAAGCCATGTTGCATTCCCATCCATATAACTTCTGGAATTTTATTTTTCCAGATGACTCCTACTAGGAGTCATCTGGAAAATTTAAATTCCAGAAGTTATTTTTGTTTTTACATGTATAGAGAATTACATGTACTATTACTATTACTGGCTTGTTCTTGTTCAGAGTTTCTTCTTGATTTTTTTTTTTAACATATAAGCACAATTGTGATTGTGCTAATTTACAATGGTGTGATGCCACTTTCTCATATCGGCAGTTTTTCATATTATTTGGAATTGAAAACAATATGTATCCTAATTATAACCCATCAGAGGTTGAACGGGATATTTTTCTTCCTTAAATAAAAAAAAAAAAAAAAAAATATATATATATATATATCTTCTTTTCGGGGAATTTTAAGACTATCAACTATTGGCTGCGAGTCCGGACATTTCAGTACAGCATCAGCTTTTTAAATTATGGCATTTTCCGGTCCCCTCGCCTTGACTCAATTGGCTTTGGCCTTGCGATATCCTTTGCGTTTGAGATAATAATTTACCCTATTATGTTGCAAAAAAAAAACCTTCATTCAATTACACATTAATCAAAACATGCATTTTTTATTCAGATTGGTAACTTTCTTAGCTTTTCAAGCTCGTGAAATAATTAGATTGATGCGTGAATGTCTGAAGTGGTGATAACACATTCAATCCACGACGTTACACAAACTGTGCGATCGTGTTAAATTGCTAAATAATATTAAAACTATTGTAAATTTTACATTTGAAGTTCAATACATTGTTAATAAGTGATATACTTACGTATAGTCATCTTCAAATCAGAAGATGTGATGAAGTTTGAACATGAACCAACATAAGTGGCATGCCGATTTTGATCGACAACGGGAGTTATCCCGGTCGATGTAACAGCCTCGCTCTGCATTTTCGCTAAAATTTCTAGGCCTAACTTGAGCGATACAGAACTTACTCAAAGTCAATGAGCTCGACCGCCAAATATCAGAAGTCAATAAAATTTCACACGAATAAAGAAAAATGGCTCCCAAATCTTCCCAAACCTGGCAAAGATTTATAACCCCATTTTAAATGTCAAATTTGGTAAAATTTAAACTTCACTTGGAGATATCAACGTTTTACACTTTTTTTGTACAGTTTGCCATATATGAAACTAAAGATGCACTTTTCCCCCTAAAAGTTGTGAAAACATTGTGCAAATTAGTGCTTTGGCGGTCGAGCGACCCTCATTTGAATGAAGCGGGGTGAGACGAAAACGTTCGGAGTCCGTAGCAAACTACGCGTAACACTGCCGTTTGTTTTTATTAGTAAAAAAATACTTCAATAGCTTTTATTTTTTTTTAATTAATACACTTCAAAAGAGAAGAAGATAAAGAGTATCGTGATCTAATTAATTTTTTTTATTTTATTTATTTTTTTTTCCAGTTCTTGTTTTCATTATTTCTTATTTTTTGTTTTTAATGTACTATCGACTTCCTCTTTCCGGTTTAGTGGCAGCCATCCTTCTTCACATGTGACTGGACACAAGGGAGTTTTTTTCTCTTATTTTTATAGTTTCATGTTCTCTACTTAATTCTCATTTTCTTTCCCTCCTGTCTCTTGTTTGTCTGTCCCTGACGAAGGCCTTGTGGCCGCAACGTAGGTTTATCTTGTCCTTTCTCCTTGTAAGACGTATTACTATTTGTGTGTGTGTGTTTTTTTTCCCATTCAACTAAAATAAATATGGACGATTGGTGAAATTTCGATAAAAAGTGTCTTCATAGAGACTTGTTAGGGAAATTATAAAAGTCCGTTGCGTTCGCCTTTTAATAAACACTTAGCTCTTCAAACGATTGAGTACTGCCGAAGGTGTTTCTTCAATCTTTTGTGATGAGGGTACTTCTCTACACAACTCGTCCAATGTAGGTGGTTAGTGTCGAATCCCAGCTCTTGAATTACAAACGAGTGGCGTAGAAACGCTTACTACCAACTGGTCCTGTACCACGAACTTTGGAGAAAATAAAAGACCAAATGCCTCTGCTAAGTAAATTGTGGTCAGAAGATTAATCAGGCGCCTTTTCACGATGTCCGCCCATCAGTTTTGCATCTCTGAGATTTTATTCTCTCTGAGCATATACAGCATAACACAGGGAATATGATTAGAAATCACAGTGACTCTTCTGGTTAATTTAATGGGAAAAATGTGTCGGGACAGCGCGAGTGGTTTGTGCTTGAGGTTTACGTATAACTCAAAGATGAAAATATAAACATTATGCACATGTGATTCCATTCGGAGACTGGGGTTACTCCTGCTTTCGGTTTTCTGTACGAACTAGCATGAAGCAATCACCAGCACTTGCTGTAGTGGTTTATAAATATACTATTTTCATATGTTGAGGTTGCCAGCCTTATATGTCTTGTATATCCACTTAGCAAGAAAACATGTCAAATTCACATTGTAAAAAATATGCACAACTCACCCCAACTTGGGATCTACAATCTCCTGGCACAGATGAATGGACACAGAAACATATACTTGTATTAGATGCTTCGAACACTTGGTCTGGGGGTAAATCTATAATCCGTCTTATGACGGGTGCTTTGCTTCTTTGGTATACAGTCTTGGCATTTAAAAATGCGGGTTATCTTTTACTTTTAAGTTTCAAAGATGCCCAAATACTTCGGTCCTCTATTTAATTTGGAATTCTGTCCGATTCTTCTCTGGCTCCTGGAGTTGCTCTTTTGACGTTGTAATGCAGTTTGTCTGTCTTAGTCTCCAAAGTTGCTAGGTTATATTCTCATTTCTTCCTCCAAGCTTCCAAACTGAGTTTCTGATAAACTTGCCAATCAGAGCTATTGTTTATTTCCAGCTCTCGATTGAACCAATCCTGCTCTTAGAACTAGGGGCTCGGGGTGTTAATTTTAATTCTTCCCAGTGTGTTTAAAATTACCATGTTAAAATTTAAACCCATGACCTATATATTAAATATGGCATAACTTCCGTTGCTATTACAGAGACTTGCCAACACATCTGTGATCTCATCCCTAATTATTACCTTGCTCATGTCTCTTCAGACACGTGTTATCAGTAATAAAGACGCCGATGTCTGGACAAAAACGATAAAGTGATTATCACGCGTACTCAAATCTTCCGCCAGACAGATAACACTGACAAACAACATTTTTCTTTCTTATATAAGAATAAGTGTTCTTAGGTCAGTTTCTTGCGCTGATTTCAAATTTGAAATCCGTTTATCTCTATCACGTCGGGTTCTTAAGATATTTGTGAATAAATATATTTTTGGGAAACCGTTACTTGCTCTGTTTCATTTTTACTATATAACTTTTTAAAAATTAATAAAATGCAAAATAATTCTACTTTTTATACTGCTAAAAGATGCATGACATATGTTACGTTATATTTCAAATAGTTACTGTATTTTGAAATAATTCCGAGTGAAATATGGCTTCTAGAAGTTGTAGAAATTAGGCTGATCTGTTCTGTTACGTGTGCGGATATTTTACCGATCGTGTTAACCAGAAAAACTTTACACCATTGCTAAAGAAAGCATATGAACTTTATTTCGATTCGAAAGTTGATGATGCAAATAAATCTTGGAAGCCAAATGCAGTTTGTTCGACTTGTGCAAATACATTGGCAGGTTGGTTACGAAAATCGCCGAAGCATAAGTTGATGCCTTTTGGAGTGCCAGTAATATGGCGTGAACCGACAAATCACACTACTGATTGTTACTTCTGCTTGACAAATATCTATGGTTTCACTTTTAAAACTAGAAAGTCTGTGGTTTATCCAAATATTGAATCGGTTTCGAAACCAGTGCCTCGTGATCCAATCATGTGTCCGATCCCAGTTCCACCAGAACAATATCCGTTGGACGTGAATGAACCATCAGAAAGTGATAGTTTACCTGCTTTAGAAACTAATTCTGACTCGGATTATATACCGGTGAATGATGGTGTTCACTTAATTAACCATTCAGAACTTTCAGATCTAATACGTGATCTCGCTCTCACCAAAGGACAAGCGGAATTACTCGGTTCGCGACTCAAAGAATGGAATCTTTTAGCGCCCAATACTCCGATATCTAAATTTCGTCATAGACACAGAGAACTTGTTCAATACTTTGAGATGGATGATGACATTTGCTATTGCAAAGATGTAAAAGGTCTAATGGTGCACCTCGGTCATGAGCACATAGTCAACGAATGGCGACTTTTCATCGACTCTTCCAAGACTAGTCTAAAAGCCGTGTTATTGCATAATGGAAATTTATTTTCATCAATTCCAGTCGCCTACTCTGTTCATATGAAAGAAACTTATGACAATATGGCTATACTTTTGGCAAAAAATAAAGTACAATGACTACCAATGGCGGATTTGTGGAGACCTAAAGGTCATTGCAATTCTCACGGGCATGCAGACTGGGTATACTAAATTTTGTTGCTTCCTATGTGAATGGGACAGCCGCAACAGACAGGAACATTATGCAAGAAAGGCGTGGCCTATCAGGGATCGTATGCAGCTCGGGCATAAAAATGTAATACACGAGCCATTAGTTAACAAAGACAGCATCATTTTACCACCGTTACATATAAAGTTGGGGCTCATGAAGAATTTCGTAAAAGCGTTAGATAAAACGAGCAAAGCTTTCACTTATCTTCGAGAAAAGTTTCCGCAAATTAGCGATGCAAAGATAAAGGAAGGTATCTTTGTAGGACCTCAGATTAGGAAAGTTATTGCAGACAAACAATTCGAGAACTTGTTACATGGTAGTGAACTTCGCACATGGATGGCATTCAAATCGATCGTCGATAACTTTCTGGGAAATCACAAATCTGTCGACTATGTGCATATTGTTAAGCAGTGCATAGATGCATACAGAATTATGGGCTGTAACATGTCCCTCAAAATCCATTTGCTCAATTCGCATCTTGACTTTTTCCCTGACAACCTTGGCGAAGTCAGCGATGAACATGGAGAACGATTCCATCAAGATATCGCCGTAATGGAGTCACGTTATCAAGGACGGTGGAGTGTGACCATGCTTGCCGATTATTGTTGGATGCTTCATCGCGATGTACCACATGCCATTCACCGACGAAAGTCGACTGCAAAGAAATTCAAGCCTACATAACTGTTATACTTCTTGTACAAAT
Source organism: Oreohelix idahoensis (assembly GCA_024509875.1). NCBI lineage: Eukaryota > Metazoa > Mollusca > Gastropoda > Stylommatophora > Oreohelicidae > Oreohelix > Oreohelix idahoensis. Next base: position 1,591,202 of record JAMPIV010000576.1, on the reverse strand, counting down.
GATGTTGTAATACTGTATGCGTTGTTAAAAAACTTCAATTGCGTATTTCTAGAGATCCCGACCTGATAGAGAAAAACGGTTTGCAGATTTAAAAACAGCGCATTAAAATTGACCAGAAAAACATAGAAATGTTAGAGAAAGAAAAAAAAAGTTTTTTTTTGTTAGTCAGTGTAATCCCTGACGTACGCAGACCACAGCCGGCTCTATCAGACAGAGAAAATGGCTTCATTTGTCCCCTCCAATCGAGGTGTCGGGAGGTGCAGTGACCAACTGCGAAACACAGGTGGTCACTCGCCGGCTCTGTCTGGGTCGGAAATGAGTTACGTTAAAGTCAACCATTACTTTCACGTTTACCGTCTGCATTCAAGCTGGCGCGACCACTTAAGCGATTAGAATTAATCCTCAAGATAGCCAATTACCCGTGAAATAACACTATTGCAGTGTGAGAAAGGGTATAACAATTTAGGAAGTGTCTAGCAATTTAGGAAGTGTCAAAGGCACGAATTCATGTGCGAAAATGAATAAATGGATAACGTAGGAGAGAAAGAAAAAATGTAAAAGGACACCAACAATATCGTCACTAAGACATCTTCTACGGACAACTGGCAGATGGCAAAAGAACTGCCGGGCGACCGCAGCTGAATTTCAACGATGTGAGCAAGAGACATGAAGGCACTGGGTATAAAGCCAGCAACTTTGGAGGGCGATGCTCCCTATGGCGCTACCTCAGATTGGGCGAAAAAAAGCTATCAAAACAAACAGAAGAGAAAAAAAACACGCCGAAATGTACACCAGGGAAAAACTGTAGCTGAGGGCTATAACCTCAGGGGCGCATTCCCACAGTCAGTGATAACTGACCGGTAAATAGACAGAAATATAGACAGATAACAAAACAGAGAAGTAAGGAAATAGAGACAATTTTTCAATTACAGTATCCAACAAATACCAAGTACTCACACAGCTGGAAGTTGAAGCAGATATGGCAGACCATTGGCAACAACTACAAAATATATGGAATGAGACATGTGGAGAGGTACTAGGAAAAAGAGAACATCAGCACAAAACATGGATAGCAACATAAACCATTGTCGTGAAGTTTGATCCACAATCCGTTATTCTGACCAAACAGTGCGCCATACTTTATAAAAACTGTATGATAGACGAACCAATGAAAGGCTTCCTCATGCAGTGTTTACAAAACGATTAGGCATTCAACATGGCGATCTCAAATCTGTGCAAACCAGTTAAGGATGGAATTAAACTACAGCAGTATGAGCGAAGTACCACCTGGAAGAGGTTAGTAATTTAACAATAGGAATGTTACTTAATAGGTAGGTGTAAAGACTTCCACGAATAGTATTATACGAATGGAGACATCTCGAGTGGAATGCATCGAGACATTGGGAAAGTCGAAAAATTTGCTGTTTTGGTTACGCATAGAATAAAATGGTCTTAGGAAAGTAAAAGACGATTAGCTAGGAAGGAAAAGAATATCACAGGGCGTATGTTAAGCCTAAGATGAAGGAAATCGCTCCAGGAATAAGGAAGATAACTGAAATCTTAGTTTTCCAGATTTGTACACCTGGACAGATTATGCATACATTTTCGGAAAGCAAACACACTTTAGCAGTAAGCTCCCTCTGTCGTTCGGCCTTGGCCTATATATAGGACGTGCCCTAAATAGAAAGCAGGCCATACAAATTTCAAATACAGCGAGAGCGCCAGTTCTGTCAGTGAAGACTTCTTTGCCTTCTGCATCTGAGAGCAGACTGCATGACCATTAACAGTTCGACTGTATGTACTTGAGGGTAAGAAAGAATGTATATATATATATATATATATATATATATATATATATATATATATATATGTATATATGTATATATATATATATATATATATACATATTTCTAATTAATTAATTGAATTGTGTGTTAGGAAGTGTGTACTTGTGTTAATAAACCACTGTGTAATTTCTGGAGACCTTTAAAGCTTGTGTATATTCAAAATAAAGTGAGGATAGCTAAAGTGTGTCTATAGTTTTAGAAAAGTATTTAAAGAATTATTTCTTGAAGGAATGGACCACATACCGGGAACATAGGAAAAGATGAAAGGAATTACTTTACTGTATTGATTGATATATTACTTAGTATTTTTACACAAGGCCTAATAAATGTATAGAGGCGAATCATGGACAGAGAGCTATAACCAAGGAATTGGAGAAAGATATATACACAGTAAACTGGACTGGGTTATTACTGATATATTATGTCCTGTGCGTCTGCTAGCACATTGTCTGAAAACTGTCTCTCATCCCCTACATCTGTTATAGAGGGGTAGTGATAGACAATATAGTGGTTAATCCAATATGTTTCAGGTTATATCCTGTCATCCAAGTATACCTTAAAGAGTCAGCCACTACTGAAAGGAACTAGTGGTGCAAGCGCCCTTGTTGTTCACAGGGACAGCCGCGCAGTATCCACTGCCTGGAGGAATTTCATTTGACCTTTCCCTCCATGTCAGAGGAGTGACCGGCTTCAATACAACAGATAAGTGGCCAAACAAGGCTGCTGCTCAGAGTATCCCAGTAACACCACTATTCATCATCTCATCATCTCAGCCCGTAACCCGTCATGGGTCGTAGGGGTGCCATGGTGGAAGCATCAGCAGACAGGGTCCTCCACTGCTCGCTATCCTCAGCAATGCGTACAAGTGTGGAAAAACCGTGTCCTGCCCATTCTTTGATGTTATCAGCCCAGGATTTTCTCTGCCTTCCTCTTCTCCGTTTACCTTCGACTGTTCCCTGAAGGATCGTTTTCGAAAGGGAGTCATGACGAGTTACATGCCCAAACCAGGCAAGCTTTCGACGTTTCACTATTGACAAAAGTGGTTCTTGGTGGCCTGCATAGGTGTTTATCTTCTCTCTAACATAGACATTTGTTTTGTGCTCTTTATAGCAAATGCGCAAAATTCTTCTATAACATTTATGCTCGAAAGCCTGAATCCTTCGCTCCGTATCTGCAGTGAGTGTCCAGCCCTCACACCCATACAAGAGAATAGATAATACAAGTGATTTGTATAATTTGATCTTCACAGGAAAACTGATGTTACTTTTCCAGATCACATTCAACCTTGTCATGGCAGCTGAGGCCATCTCAAGTCTTGTCTTGATTTCTTTACTTGATCTTCCATCACTACATATAGTGGACCCGAGATATTTAAAGGTGTTAACTTCTTCTAACGTTTGCCCATTTAACGTAATGTTGGTCGGAACATGTTTCTTATGGCTATTCACCAATATCTTGCTTTTTTCTATATTAATTTCCATCCCATATGTTCTTGTTACTTTCTCCAGTCTAGAGGTAAGGTCTTGAAGTTCTGATTCTGATCCAGCTATCAGATCAATATCATCAGCAAAACGTAGGTTGCACAGAGGTCGGCCTCCAATCGATATGGTTGATTTATAATCGTAGAGAGCCTCCTGCATAATATGTTCTAGATATATATTAAAGAGCACTGGTGACAGGATACATCCTTGGCGAACTCCTACAGTTGTTTTGAAAAATTCTCCAATGTCGTTGCTTGCAAAAACAGCACTGCTTGCGTCCTTGTATAGTGCTTCAATGATATCTATGATGTTGGTATCAAAATTGAATTTTCTCATTACTTGCCATAAGCCTTCATGCCAGACTCGATCGAAGGCTTTTGTGAAATCGATGAAGTTATGGTATAAATCGTGTTGATGTTGGAGATGTTTTTCGATAAGTAATCTAATATTGAAGATTTGTTCTGAGGTACTTCTTTTTGGTCTAAAGCCAGCCTGTTCCTCTGACAAGATTTCTTCTGATTTGTTTTATTCTGTTCAAAAGTATCCTTAACATCACCTTACTTGGATGACTAATAAGGCTAATGGTTCTGTAGTTCTTGCACATTTTTAGATTTCCTTTCTTTGGAAGCGGTATTACTAACGACTGCGTCCATTCTTTTGGCCATTTTTTTGTACTCCATATCTTCTGGCAAATTGTTGTCATGATTTTTACTATATCTGGTCCTCCATATTTCAAGAGCTCTGCTGGGATATTATCCACACCCGGTGACTTCCCTCCTTTCATCGAACATATAGCCTCTTCCACTTCTTCCCGTAATATTGCTGCATTTCCGAGTTCCCTGTTTTCGCACTTAATGTTGTTTAATATGCCTAAGTCAGCGTCAAGTTTACAGTTATATAATTCTTTACAATATTCTGTCCACCTTCTCATTACAGCTGTTTTTTCATTGAGCAGAGCCCCATTGCTATCTTCTATGACAGTTACCCTGGGCTGTTGGGGTTTTGATAGTTTTCTTAATGTGTCAAAAGCTGCCTTGCTGTTACCTTTTATTAGCCCCGTATTAATGAACTCACACTGATCAGCTACCCATTTTTCTTTGGCCTGTTTCATTTTCTTCCTAATATTTTTGTTCACCATACTGTATTGCCATGCTGCTTCAGGAACCTCTTTCTTAACCTTTTTCATTTCCCGCCGTGTATCACATAACTTCAGAATGTCATCTGTAACCCATGGTTTGTTTATTTTCTTTCTTTTACCAAGTATTTCTGTTGCCGATTCAATGAGCACGTCTTTCATGTTCTCTGTGATTGAGTTGATATCATCCTCCAAAAAGTTGAGAGCTGCGAATTTACCTCCAACAGTTGCCTCAAAGATTCCCGCGATTTCTGGATCTTTCAGTTTGTCTAAATTGAATCTTAACTGAGAACATCTGTTTTGATTATAGTTCTTTTTAAGTTTAAGCTTGAGCGTCATCAATACCATGTCGTGATCACTACCAATGTCGGCGCCAGGAAAAGTCCTAGTCATGGCTTTATTAATACTGGACTTGAATCTTTTGGATACAAGAATAAAATCAATTTGGCCATGTATCTCAGTTTTTGGGGCATGCCACGTTGTTCTTCTTGATAACTTATGAGGAAGTAGTGTATTTGCAGGGGTTAGTTTATAGTTGCTGGCAAACTCTAGTAGCCTTAGTCCTCGATCGTTGGTTTCTCCTGTCCCAAATTTCCCCACTGTACCAGCCCAGTGACCGTATGCATCTGGCCCTATTTTAGCATTCCAATCACCTAACACGATGAGAAGATCTTTCTTTGGAATTTTCTTAATTGCTTCATCCAGATTGTCATAAAATGTATCAATTGCCTCATCCTCATAGTCAGTAGTGGGGGCATATACCTGTATGATGGAGATGTTCTTTGGATGTTCTGCAATACGAATGGTGATAAGCCTGCTATTTATTGGGGTGCAGCTGATGACAGAGTTCAATCTATCTTTATGTACGATAAAACCTACTCCATGCTGATGTTTACTCTCATCTCCACTAAACCAAATTTTGTGACCATCATCCGTTATTGATTCACCTAATCCTGTCCATCTGACTTCTGCTAGGCCCAGGATGTCCCACGAGTATCTAACAAGTTCATGTGTTAGTTCTTTGACTTTTCCACACGCATATAGCGTGCGTACATTCCAAGTTCCAACAACAAAGCTTTCTCTTGGAAGTTTCAAAACAGTTGTTTGTACCCCATTCGCTGACTTATCACTCTCAAGGGGCAATGAGAGCGCGGTCGTTGTTAATCCGGACATCGGCCGATCCGGCAAATTATTACTGAGTTGACTTTCTTACTTACTTACTTAGTCGTTCCCCTTCTACCGTGAGGTGTAGAGGTTTGGAAGAGAGAGCGCCAGACTATCCTATCGGCTGTCTTCCAGTTCGTCGCCTTTAGAATCAGTCCAGTTTTCTCTCTTGTGTTGCTAGTAATCGTGGTTTTAAAGCAAACAGGTGATTGGCCTGTTGTGCCTTTGCATGGTGGAGGGGCTGCCTCCTTACGGCCTCCATGCAGGCCGCCCTCCTCCTTTTTCATCCGGGCTTGGGACCGGCATTGGCGGAGTTGAGTTGACTTTCCATCATAGCATTTCAGTGGGCAAGAGGTTTGCTTGGCGGTGCCCATCTCTTCTCCAAGTATCCTTGCAGGTACATACAAAAATGTACCTGGAGCAGTAACAATAGCCCTCAATAAATCTGTAATGTTTTGAAACACTGTCCGATCGACACATCACAAAACCGCCATCTTGGCTGCTTGTATCAACACAAACAGCGAACTCACATGATAGGCAAACTTGATGTTTTCATCTTTAAAATACTTAGCAACATAATCCAGAAAAAGCCAAACACACTACAAACTCATACAGCCTTAATAAGGGCTGTTACCACAGATGCAGACTCCAAAACGACGACATGAAATGCACAACACAAAAGTGCGGCCTACCACGCCGCCATCTTGGCCTACTTTTATTACAGACACTATTACAGACAGTAAAATAGAATGATGACAACTGTTTGGGCATAGTTATAGCCAGTATAGACAATCATTCCATAGCTGTGTAATAAAATGGTTCTTAAGATATAAATATTCTACAACCAGAGGGAGTTCAACCAAGAGAGAAGAACTTTCTACACATTTAGAGACTTTAGATCCTTTTGAACAATTTACTAGTGATTTTATTTATTTAATGTTGTAATCAAATTTTGAGTTCAGTGAGAAATTTTCACAGAGAAAAGAAAGCTTGTACAAAATAAATTGTAAATATTTACCAACAGACTTACTTGAATTATTTAAGTTAAGTTACAGTTCTTGTTGGCAGATAGTTTAGTTAATACCCCTAGCAGAGCTAATAATATAATCAAAGGAGGATCTTGAAAGGAGCCTTTAGGAACCTAGGATAAAACACTATCACCATTCCTAGGAACTTATACAGCTTTGATGTCCATACACCCTTACTCTTTTCAGAGAAGGGGGTATTTCTTATAAGACCAGTATCTTATCTGGCACTATCCTGGTATCACCTGATACAACTTTGTGTCCAGGATATCTTATAATTTAAAAATTAATTTACCCTCTCGTGACACTGGTGCCTCAGTCCGGAAATTCATATACTACCCTGGGGTCTTTTATTTGAGACATTCAACTTTATAGGTATCACTTACAGGTTCTGAGTGGACAGTAGAAGTATAAATTTAATACATAATATTAATTATAATAAGTAGGAATAAATAAAGCACATTATAGTACCATTGAGTACAAACCAAAATTGTGGTGACTGGATACACTGACAGGAATCTTTTAATTAATTAGTGGTTATATTAATTTTAGATTGGTAAGAAGAGTGTTTGAGTGTCTGCAAGATATTAGTGTATGAGTATGGCAGACTTGGCACAGTTTCGATCTGCTACAGTGCAGTCGGCAAAGTAGTTTGGGTTAAGTGGGGAGGCCCTTATTCAGTATGTCGCAAACTGAGTGTGACAAGTTTATTGAGAGAGGAAAAGAAGTTGCAAAGGGAGGCTGAGGACAAGAAGTTGCAAATGGAGGCTGAGGAAAAGAGGTTGCAAAGAGAGCATGAACTGAGATTGAAAGAGCTTGAACTTCAAGGAAATGTTACTGGTAATGGACGTAGTCCAACCACCTCTGACAATAGTGCAAGTCGTAGTACCTCAAATGGACCCATGAATTTTTACTTGGATCCATTTGTGGAGAAAAATGACGAAATTGAGGCTTATCTGGATAGGTATGAGAAAATGGCCACTAGCTATGGTTAAGAGAAGGAGAAATGGAGCCTTAAGCTATCGCAGGGGCTGAGAGGCGTTTCTTATGAAGTGTATGCACAACTCAGAAAAGAAGACCAGGAGGATTATGAAATCCTGAAGCAGGCATTGCTGGTTCGGTATAAAAAGAACTCAGAATCTTATAGAAAGAAATTCCAAACTGCTAAGCTTCTCCATGGAGAAACCTACCACCAGTTCTCTGCCAGATTAGAAACCTATTTGGAGAAGTGGACTACTCTGGGCAAATGTCAAGACCTACAAGAAATGGTCATGATGGAACAAGTGAGAGAGTCTATGCCTCCAGACATGAGAAAATTTCTTATGTAACAAACTGCAGAGAGATTGGGGGAGATTTTAACAGTTGCTGAGAGATATCAGGCAGTTCAGGCAGAGGTAGCAGGAATTAAGAAGAAGCAAGGAGAAAGTAATAGGCCACCACCAAACCAAAATGAGTTTGACAATAGGGACCAACAACACAAATACAAACAGGGTTATGACAAACCTAAATTAGATCATAGAGACAGGAACCCTCAGGTACAAGATAAGAAACCCTACAGACAGGGAGAAAAGTGGTGCAAAATTTGCAAAATGAACAACCACAATAATTTGGACTGTTGAAAGAAAATCCCTCCATATTACGCTGCATGCCTTATAACAGGGGACAAGGGAAGGAAGGAACTGGCAGCTAGTCAACTAGATCTCCATTATCCCCACCTGTGAAGAAGTAACATGTAACGGCACTAAAATCATGTGCCTTTATGATTCAGGATTGGAATATGACTCAGTCGTGAGTGCATCCCTAGTGCACCCTGATCAATACACCACAGAAACAGTGGAGATACAAGGGGCATTAAAGGGAACTGCCACCATGACACTTCCCATAGCTAGGATCAATGTCAGGACTCGCTACGTGGAAGGAGTGATTAGAGCAGCAGTGAATGATGATCCTATTTACCTGCTGGTAATAGGAAGCAGATATGTTTTCTTGGGTGACCCAATAAAACCTGTGATCATGGCAACATTCCAGACCAGGTCTAGCCCTAAGAAGGAGGACAGTCCAATTAACATTCATCCGAGAAAGATGAGAAAGGCCCAAGCTAACGATAGCTCATTAAAACCTTGCTTTGGCAAGTTGCCAAAGAGTCAAAACACCCAAGGAAAGGACAGTTTTATGTGAATGATGGATTGCTTTACAGGAAAGCTGGATCATGACCCAATGGGCATAGCCAGTTAGTACTGCCATCTGTTTACAGAGACAAGGTTATTGAACTAGCACATGTTGTATCAGACGGTGGACATATGAAAATCGGTACCACCTGTCAAAGGACATCAGTGCATTATTATTGGCTATCCATCGCTGAAGACATAGCTTGGTATGTGACCACCTGTGCACAATGTAGCAAGGTAAAATCCACATGTTGTGAAAACCAACAGGACCTAGGGAAGCATTGGGGCAGATGTAGGCCTGAAAATAAAAAAGTAGACATAGTGGATAGGATGGCACCATCTCACAAAGGGTCTACCAGACAACCAGTTACTATGGCAACTCTCCATATTGTACAGGGAGGGGAAACAACACGTCCCATACCGACAAGATTTTGTTCGGAACACCAGGTACTGGATCAAAATAGAAGTGTGGTTAGTCAGCCACCTTTGATAAAGAACCTCTGGGGAAACCCCAGGAAAATAGGTAGTGGGAGATTGGGCTGTGCGAACCATTTGATTGATGCACAGCCAACTTCACCATACAGCTATTTACATTAGCATTAGAAATGGTTCCGGCAACATTGGTAGTTGGCCGGCCCATATACGGCCCATTGGAAGTATTGATGCGGACATGGACTGAAATGATATGGCTATTGAGAAGGGAGAATTGATTTCTTGATGCAGGAAAATTTCATTTCCCCATATGAAGCATATTATCGCACCATTGTGGTTTAGCTGAGGAAACCCTCTGGTGGACATAGACTCTGTATTGATTACAGGAAATTGAATGCTATCACAGAGTCACAAGTAGATCCATTACCGGACTCTAATCATCTGTTTGCCAGGTTGAATAAGGCACAATATTTTCCTAAAGTGGATCTAAGTAAAGGATATTACCAGATTCCCGTCAAGCCTGAAATCAGACCATTGCTGGCCTTTAGCACTTCAGAGGAGCACTTAGAGTTCAATATGTTGCTTTTCGGTTTGAAGAATGCTCCAAGTGTTTTCTCCGGGATGATGAGGAAATTACTAGATCCCTTACAAAACCCAGCTATAGCCAATTTCATGGATGATATCCTCATAGCTACGGAAACATTTGAGGAACATCTATCATCTCTAGAAATGTTGTTAGATAGACTCAGAGAGGCAAATTGTGCGAAAGTGTATTCAGAGCTGAAGCAGAAACTCACCAGTAGGCCTATACTGAGACTTCCAGATCTCAGTCAAGAATTTGTGGTTAGGACTGATGTTAGCAGCGTAGGGTTAGCATTATTGCAAAGATCGCAGTCACACCCCGGAGAATTGAACCCAGTTACTTATGCTAGCCGCAAATTGAATAAGGTGGAAAGAAATTACTCTACGGTTGAGAGAGAATGTTTGGCGTTGGTCTGGGCCATAAAGAAATTCCAGATATATCTTTACTGTAGACATTTTGTGGTCCAGAGCGATCACCAGCAACTGGTTTTTCTCGCTCAGGCTAGACATGGTGTAGCAAGGTTATTAAGATGGTCTCCTTTGATTCAACCTTATTCGTTTACCATTGAATATATCCCTGGATCTCAGAATGCTGGGGCAGATTTCTTGAGTAGGCACTCACCTGAAGGAAACCAGAAGAGCAGGAAGGAAGAGTAAACCTCCTATATGGAGAATGCCTTGATTGTGAATCCAGAAGGAAGCTCCACCAGATGGTTTACGCTTTTGCATGGGGGGTGGGGTGGGAGCTGGGGCCCTTGTCGTGAAGTCTGATTCACAATCTGTCATTCTGACCAAACAGTGCGCCATACTTTATAAAAACTGTATGATAGTATTGATAGACGAACCAATGAAAGGCTTCCTCATGCAGTGTTTACAAAACGATTAGGCATTCAACATGGCGATCTCAAATCTGCGCAAACCAGTTAAAGATGGAATTAAATTACAGCAGTATAAGTGAAGTACCACCTGGAAGAGGTTAGTAATTTATCAATAGGAATGTTACTTAATAGGTAGGTGTAAAGACTTCCACGAATAGTATTATATGAATGGAGAAATCTCGAGTGGAATGCATCGAGACATTGGGAAAGTCAAAAAATTTGTTGTTTAGGTAGGCTTACCATACGTCCCGGTTTGACCGGGACTGTCCCGGTTTGAAGGTATGGTCCCGGCCAGTTTGTCATTTTGTCCCGGTTATTTGGAAAAAATTAGAAAGTGCCGAATATACACGAAGTCAAAAAGTGCAGCCTCGGAAAATGGCAATTAGGCAACACGAAAACCTGACTTTAACACTGGCCTAGTGTGCAGCATTGCAAGTCAGTTGCGCAGCCACCATGCATGCACAATCTTAGTTGAGTTCTGTCAGATTGCATTGATAATTTACTCGAGTCGGTGTTTGTTTTCGGCGTGTTATTTGCAATTATTTTGTACTGTACATTAAATTAATTTAACCCCCAAAATGCCAAAAAGAAACTGTGTATTTATGGATGAATTAAGAAAGGATTATCCGTTTTTGAAAAAAGTTTGTGGTCATGTTGACAAAATGAAATGCAAACAGTATTCTTCAGAATTTTTGGTGGCTCATGGTGGGCGTTCGGACATTAAAAGGTTCTTCAACATGGCAACACCCATTTTCTTTCGCTACTTCCAGCTATCAACAGAATACTTGAAATCTATGAGGGACTGAAATCATATTTTATTTCACAAGAACACTGTCCAGTGTTGATAAAACAGTTCTTTGATGATTGTGGTGAAATGTATTTGTGGTTTGTGCAAGGGCAACTCACATTGTTTAAAAAATCTACCTTGATTATGGAAAGTACAAAAGCAAGTGCAACTGATATTGTCAGTGAACTTAGAAAATTGAAAAAAAATCTTGAGGAAATGCGTGATAATATATTTATACCTCAAGAAGCAAGAAAGCCTTTTAGAATACTGGAAAATAATGGAAGTATTAAAATTAATACAATCCTACAAGAGTTTACAAAATGTTATGACCGATGTCTTTCTTACATTGAGCTTTGGGAAAACAGTTTTGGTAGAGCAGAATCTTTTATTTGGATAAACAACAATGAATTAACATGGTCTGAAATTGAAGCATCAGGTGAAAAAATTAATGAAACTCATGCAAATAGTGCAATAAACTTGGATGAACTGTTTGATGAAGTGGTGATTGCAAAAGGTTTTTGGTCTGAAAACTATGACATTTGGAAAAATACAAATTGCGAAGAAAAATGGACACAACTATTCAGTCATTTCAAAGAAAAGAACATTTCATTGCCCAATCTTGTCCAAATTATAGAATACATTTTCAGCCTGCCAGGCACATCTGCACCTGTTGAAAGGATATTCTCAATAATGAATAACATATGGTCTGAAGAAAGAGGTAGAATGGCTGAATCAACTGTAAAAGCTTTATTGCGCTGCAAAGTTAATTGTGAACTAAATTGTAGTGAATTTTTCGACGCAATTAAAAATAACAAAGAATTTGTAAAGAAAGTTCATGCTAGTGATAAATATTAATAACTTTTAAATAATAAGTTATGTTCAGTTAAGAGTAATTAAAAATTATTACTACATAATTGTTGTGTTTTGTTAACCACTCCATTACTTAGCCTTTTTGAATCATAAGTACTTAGCTGAATATACTTCTCTCTTTTTAAAATCACATAGAAGGCGCTCACTTTCTGTTTCGAGCAAACTCTCGAAATTGTCCCGGTTTGAAAAAAAAATATTACGGTAAGTCTATGTTTAAGTTACGCATAGAATAAAATGGACTTAGGAAAGTAAAAGACGATTAGCTAGGAAGGAAAAGAATATTCCAGGGTGTATGTTAAGCCTAAGATGAAGGAAATCGCTCCAGGAATAAGGAAGATAATTGAAATCTTAGTTTTCCAGATTTGTACACCTGGACAGATTATGCATACATTTTCGGAAAGCAAACACACTTTAGCAGTAAGTTCCCTCTGTCGTTCGGCCTTGGCCTATATATAGGACGTGCTCTAAATAGAAAGCAGGCCATACAAATTTCAAATACAGCGACAGCGCCAGTTCTGCCAGTGAAGACTTCTTTGCCTTCTGCATCTGAGAGCAGACTGCATGACCATTAACAGTTCGACTGTATGTACTTGAGGGTAAGAAAGAATGTATATATATATATATACATATTTCTAATTAATTAATTGAATTGTGTGTTAGGAATGTGTACTTGTGTTAATAAACCACTGTGTAATTTCTGGAGACCTTTAAAGCCTGTGTATATTCAAAACAAAGTGAGAAGGATAGCGAAAGTGTGTCTATAGTTTTAGAAAAGTATTTAAAGAATTATTTCTTGAAGGAATGGACCACACACCGGGAACATAGGAAAAGATGAAAGGAATTACTTTACTGTATTGATTGAGATGGCCTCAGCTGCCATGACAAGGTTGAATGTGATCTGGAAAAGTAACATAAGTTTTCCTGTGAAGATCAAATTATACAAATCACTTGTATTATCTATTCTCTTGTATGGGTGTGAGAGCTGGACACTCACTGCAGATACGGAGCGAAGGATTCAGGCTTTCGAGCATAAATGTTATAGAAGAATTTTGCGCATTTGCTACAAAGAGCACAAAACAAATGTCTATGTTAGAGAGAAGATAAACACCTATGCAGGCCACCAAGAACCACTTTTGTCAACAGTGAAACGTCGAAAGCTTGCCTGGTTTGGGCATGTAACTCGTCATGACTCCCTTTCGAAAACGATCCTTCAGGGAACAGTCGAAGGTAAACGGGGAAGAGGAAGGCAGAGAAAATCCTGGGCTGATAACATCAAAGAATGGGCAGGACACGGTTTTTCCACACTTGTACGCATTGCTGAGGATAGAGAGCAGTGGAGGACCCTGTCTGCTGATGCTTCCACCATGGCACCCCTACGACCCATGACGGGTTACGGGCTGAGATGAGATGATTGATTGATATATTACTTAGTATTTTTACACAAGGCCTAATAAATGTATAGAGGCGAATCATGGACAGAGAGCTATAACCAAGGAATTGGAGAAAGATATATGCACAGTAAACTGGACTGGGTTATTACTGATATATTATGTCCTGTGCATCTGCTAGCACATTGTCTGAAAACTGTCTCTCATCCCCTACATCTGTAATAGAGGGGTAGTGATAGACAATATAGTGGTTAATCCAATATGTTTCAGGTTATATCCTGTCATCCAAGTATACCTTAAAGAGTCAGCCACTACTGAAAGGAACTAGTGGTGCAAGCGCCCTTGTTGTTCACAGGGACAGCCACGCAGTATCCACTGCCTGGAGGAATTTCATTTGATCTTTCCCTCCATGTCAGAGGAGTGACCGGCTTCAATACAACAGATAAGTGGCCAAACAAGGCTACTGTTCAGAGTATCCCAGTAACACCACTATTACAGACAGTAAAATAGAATGATGACAACTGTTTGGGCATAGTTATAGCCAGTATAGACAATCATTCCATAGCTGTGTAATAAAATGGTTCTTAAGATAAAAATATTCTACAACCAGAGGGAGTTCAACCAAGAGAAAAGAACTTTCTACACATTTAGAGACTTTAGATCCTTTTGAACAATTTACTAGTGATTTTATTTATTTAATGTTGTAATCAAATTTTGAGTTCAGTGAGAAATTTTCACAGAGAAAAGAAAGCTTGTATAAAATAAATTGTAAATATTTACCAACAGACTAACTTGAATTATTTAAGTTAAATTACAGTTCTTGTTGGTAGATAGTTTAGTTAATACCCCTAGCAGAGCTAATAATATAATCAAAGGAGGATCTTGAGAGAAGCCTTTAGGAACCTAGGATAAAACACTATCATCATACCTAGGAACTTATACAGCTTGATCTTATCTTTGATGTCCATACACCCTTACACTTTTCAGAGAAGGGGGTATTTCTTATAAGACCAGTATCTTATCTGGCACTATCCTGGTATCACCTGATACAACTTTGTGTCCAGGATATCTTATAATTTAAACAATAATCTACCCTCTCGTGACAACCATTAGCAAGACAGAAGACAGGAAAAAGAGGAAAGCAGATTTAAACAGAAGCAAAAACAGAAGCTCCAAAGCCAAAGCTCATGAAGTTTACATAGAAGCAAACAAAGAAGTAAAAAAGAAACACCAGAAGAGACAAGAGGACATGTATTAAAGTTGGCAAGGGTAGCAGAGGAAGCTGCAGCCAATGGAAATATGAGAGACCTGTGCAGCTACACAAAGAAACTAATAGGGGGATATAAGCAAGCAAATGGCCACATAAACGATAAGAATGGAAAATTGCTTAGTAATATACAAGAACAAATGAAGAGATGGACAGAACATTTTGAGAAACTTCTCAATAGTCCAGCTCCAACTAATCCCCCAGATATCCAGCCAGCAGAAGAGGAGCTACAAATCAGCTGCGAACAACCAAATAGAGAAGAAATAAAGAAAGCCATAAAGCTTCTGAAAGATGGAAAAACAGCTGGTCCAGATGGAATTCCAGCAGATGCCACCAAAACATATATTGATACCTATGCAGAGATATTATACAAACTACTTGGTAAAATCTGGGAGAGAGAAGAAATACCAGCAGAATGGAATGAAGGTTATCTGGTCAAGCTGCCAATGAAGGGAAAATTACAAGAGTGCACAAATTATAGAAGAAAAATGTTACTATCAGAGCCAGGAAAAATATTAAACAGAATCATATTTGAGAGATTAAAGGTCATAGCCAAGCAACTGAGAGATGAACAAGCACGTTTTTGACAAAACAGATCCTGCACAGACCAGATAGTCACATTGAGAATAATAGCTGAACAAAGTCTGGAATGGAATTCATCACTATACATCGGATTTGCTGAATATGAAAAGGCATTTGACAGTGTAAACAGAGAATCGCATTGGAAACTGATGAGGCTGTCATGGGTCGCCTCCCCTTGCTCTGCAGTAGTGGTCCAACATTGGCCAAGACCTAGTATCTAATGCGGGTCTTCAAATGTGTCTACCTTCGCACAAGATTACTCTTGGCAGAGTTGTAGATAGAAGGATAATGATGCTTCTACCTCTAGGGCAGGGTCGGGCAACTTATTTGGGTATTACCCCAAAATCTATTTGTGTTAAACGATATTTCCCCCCAGACTTCAACGTAAACAAGAACAAGCTAATTGCTCTTAAAATGAAGAATAAACTGCTCTCAAAGTCAAGATTTAATTTTTAAAAATTTAAAAAGCCACACATGCTGTCATAAGAATAGCACACAAACAAAATTAATAAAAAGGATTGAAGAACCGAACAATTTCATTCAAAACATCTCCAATTCAGGTTTTGGAAAAATTGTGCTGTTTCATATTTGATAAAACAAGATCCATATCAGGGCTTTTTGATGTCAAAGCAACTTGGATGCTGTCTTCGGGGTGCAACTGATTTATGAACTTTGTTTTCAAGTTCATAAGTGTAGAAAATCCTTGTTAACAAAGGCAGGTTGTTGCAAAAGGCAGCAGCATTTTTGTCACTTCTACATGTGCAATTTTAAAAGCCTTTGCAGTTTTTGACATCCAAAAAGATGAGAGATCTGTCTTGTTCTGAAATTCCATGTGTGCTTCACTGTTGGAGTGAAGTTCAAAAAGGGCCTTTGCCAGTCCTTCTGGCTCTTCAGGCAAGTTGACAGTTGAAGGGATTTACAACCCAACTGACAGTATGTGAATCAAGCTCTGGAAAGTAATCAAACACCCGCTATTTGAGTGTGGTCAGATGCCTTGTAACTGGCTACATAAATTTCAGAGTGGCATACACTAGGCACATCGACACATTCTTCTAGAATTACCAAAGACAAGGCATTGCATTATCTTCTCATATCTAACTACACAATTATAGCACTGAGTTACATGGCTCTTCCACGTACACGTGATCACTTCCACGTGACAACTACTGTCAGTATTATTTCAAACTGTCTCAATGACGTCTAACTACAACTGTATACAACGGCTTTCAGTCACCGGCTATATTTCTTACGTCAACCATCCTGTAAGACTTCCAGTCACAGGCCACAACAGAAAACGTTCATACCAAAACTGTCCTGTCTGATGTACAATCACAAACTCCCTCATACATCTTCTCAGCCACACTACTGCATTCACTGTAGAACAAGAATTACACGAGCTCACGTTACTCTCCTCACAAGTTAGCTACACTCATGAAAAGTAATCAATCATGTTACACACTCATGACTGTCTACTAACATTTAAATAATGCAAAACTCACTTCCTCACCCACTCACAGATACACAAGTCTTGTTTACCATGACATTACAGATATGGTTGTGCTATTTGATAATGGACAGGAGCCAAATAAGATATAATACTTTTTTTTTTTTTTCTTAACCAGCGGCACTTGGGCTTTCAGCCCTTCGGCCCAATGACATATCATTGCGAGGCTGGGGAACCCGAGGACTTTCCTTCCAACCCGGTCAGGAGCTTCGCTCCTTCCCATCCACAGAGGGTTTATCACAGGAGCCGTTCAGGTTATTCAGTCAAATTTCCGGCCGTAAACATTTCTTCAAACGCTGCCGCCCGGGTTTGAACCATGAACACCTGGTCGCCAGTACAACGCCGAAGCCATTACACTAGCGCGGCTCCCAGATATAATACAAATGGACCCACTGTAAAATAAAGTAAAATCCTTAACTTCATGGACTAATTTTCAGCTGGATATATACTTAGATTCTGGATTTTTTCCACGAAAAGAATTGAAACATTCACAGGCAAAGTACACAATTTTACTTCAAAATATTTTTTTAACACATCTACACTTTACAAGACAACAAATAATTTTTACATTGCATAAAAATTTACTGAATTCTATAACCAATTTTCTAAAATCTGATACATGTGTGTATACTTAACAGGAGGATGATATTAGGAAGTTGTTTGTTGTTATTATTTAACATGGCTGCTGAGCTTCTCACTCTTTTGCAGCCCACACCAAGTTGAAGACTCCTTGGTAATATCTACACTGTAAATCTATGCTTCTCCTGTGGCTTTTCTCAAATGTTCTGAGTTGAAGTCATCAGCTCCAGGTTTTCCAGGCTGGCTTGCTTATTTAAAGGATCGTCACAACTGGAAACACCCCTTCCTCCAGGTTATAGGAGGCTGGAGAACAGGACTGACAACCCTGCCGGAAAAACCTAATTGTCACAGAAACTGAAACAAGAGGGACGTATGACGCAGAGACCAGATGAAAGCCAGTCAATGGAAGTCACTCTGCCGACACTACTTCCATCGACGAAGGCAAAAACTAGAATAGGCACCTGGAACAAAAGAACAATGCAGGAGGCCGGAAGGACAGCACAGGTAGCTGGAGAGATAAGATGATATAGAATAAAACTCTTAGGACTAGCAGAAACGAGAATAAAGAGAACTGGTGAATTCATAACCAATTCAGGGGAAAATGTTAATTATATTCAGGACACGAGGATGAAGACCACACACACTCAGAAAGGGTTTCTATAACAATGTCCCAGGAAGCCAGAAAAGCTTTAATAGAATGGGAACCAATATCACCTAGGATATCAATGGCAAGATTCTAGGGAAAAGGAAGAAAAATCACCATCATCCAATGTTGTGCCCCTACAAACAATGCAGATGAAGATACGAAGCGAGATTCCTATGATGAACTCCAAGAAACATTGGACAAAGCACACAGGAGAGACATTAAGATAATAATGGGAAATTTAAATGCAAAAGTAGGAGTAGACAACAAAAACTGTGAACTAATTATGGGAAAGAATGGCATAGGAAACAAATGAAAATGAAGAACTCTTTGTAAACTTGTGTGCTTTGAATGATCTGGTCATAGGAGGGACGATCTTCCCAAATGAAGACATACACAAGACCACATGGAACTCCCAAGATGGGCACATGCAAAATCAGATAGATCACTTCACCATAGAAAGAAATTGGAGACGCTGCCTACAAGATGTTAGAGTAAAGAGAGTAGCTGATGTAGCGTCAGACCCCCACCTTCTCCTAGCATCACTGAGGATAAAATTGAAAGTGCAAAAAGACAGAGTAGAAAGAACAAACCCAAAATATAATACCCATAATCTTATGAACAAAGACATAAGAGTTCAGTTCAACCTAAAGTTGAGAAATAGATTTGAAGCACTGGAGAACCTTGAAGAGGAAAGTACAGATAATCATTGGTGCACAATTCATGAAGCATAAAGGAATACATGTGAAGAAGTTCTTGATAAAAGAAAGAAACAACAGAAGGAATGGCTCACAGAAAACACATGGGACCTCATAAAAGAAAGAAGAGACATCAAACAACAAGTAAACAACTGTAAAGATGCAGAACAGAAAACACAACTGCTCACAATAGTGAAAAAGAGTGCCAGGCAAGATAAAAGAGAAATTATTGAAAAACTTACAGAGGAAGCTGAGACTGCGACAAAAAAAGGAGAGTTGAAATGATTATATAATATCATTAGAACTTTATCTAAGAAACAGCTAAACCACAATACAACAGTGAAGAGCAGAGAAAAAAAACAAAAACATTAGCAATACAGAGAAATAAAGGGCCAGATGGGCTGAATATATTAATTAAATCCTAAACCGAAACCAACCAATACAGCAACCCATCATAGAACCAGCAGAAGAGCCACTAGAGTGCAACATGAACTCACCCACTAAACAAGAGATCTCTCTGACAATAAAACAGCTGAAAAATGGGAAGGCTACAGGACCAGATGGAATACCCCAGATGCCCTGAAGGCAGATATACCATACACTACAGAGTTGCTACACCAGCTCTTCAAGAAAATCTGGGAAAAAGAGGCCATACTAAAGAGTTGGAAGGAAGGCCACATTATCAAGCTGCCAAAGAAAGGAATCTTGAATGTATGTGGCAACTGGAGGGGTATAACACTGCTAACAGTGGCTGGTTTAATTTTGACCAGAGTTTTGTTGAACTATATTAAGAAGGAGGTGGATGACAAAATCAGAGAAGAACAGGCAGGATTTCGTGCAGGAAGATCATGTACAGACTAGATAGCAACACTCAGAATCATCACAGAACAATCAAATGAATGGTGAGCCCCCTTACATATAAATTTTGTGATCACCGAGAAAGCTTTTGATAGTATACACCACACTGTGATATGGAAAATCCTGAGTCTTTATGGAATCTCAGAGAAATTCATTAAAATCATCCAAGATTTCTACCAGGAGGGCTCATGCAAAGTAATGAACAAAGGAAAACTATCAGAGCCCTTCATAGTACACAGCGGGGTCAGACAGGGATGTCTGTTATCACCAACAATTTTTCTCATGGTCATAGACTGGGTTATGAGACAAACAACAATACAGTAGATTTTTAATTAACAAACAACTGGAGGATCTTGACTTAGCACATGATTTGTGCCTTCTGTCACATAGACAAGTAAGCTATGCAGGAGAAAACAAATAGATTAGTGTCAGAGGCAGCAAAGATGGGACTACACATAAATGTAAATAAAACAAAGGAAATGAGGCTAAATAACAGGCAAATAGAATTGATGAGGATCAATGGTCAAGTTATTGAGGAAGTGGAAAGCTTTACATATCTGGGGAGTAACACTAACAAAGGAGGGGGAACCGATGGTGATGTCTGTTCTAAAATAAATAAGGCCAGATGCCCTTTGACCAATATGGAACTCCTCAGCTATATCCAGAGAGAACAAAATCAGAATCTTTAACTCAAATGTAAAGTCAGTCTTGTTGTATGGCTCAGAGACACAGCTTGCCTCAAAAAGTATCACCTCCAAACTACAGAATTTTGTAAATAGATGTCTCTGGCGGATCCTCAGTATAAGATGGCCAGATGTAATAACAAATATAGAACTAAGGAAAAGATGCAGGCAACAACCAATACATATGGAAATTAAGGTAAGAAAGTGGGGATAGGAAATACACTCAGAAGAAGACAATCAAGCAAAGCCAGGTGCCCTTGACTAGAACCCACAAGAGAAATGAAGAGTGGGGAGGCCAAAGAGATCATGAAGAAGAACAGTTGAAGAGGAAGCTAGGGAAATTGGAATGACTTGGGCACAGCAGAAGAAGATAGCCCAGAATAGAAATCGATAGAAAGCATCAAGAACATTGAAGTCATTCATCAAGTCTGTCTATGCTGCTATATACTACCTAAGGAGTGACCAATCTGTAATCTAACTTTTAAAATGTTATTAATATTTTGCCAACATAAAAATAAAGTATCACAATCAAGATGAGCAGGTTATTCACAAAAATTGTGAACAGACAGTGATAGTCTTGTTTTTAGCACACTCCGCACCCTCTTACTCACATTTACTGTACATGGTCAGCAGGTCTATTTGTTGTAGTGAACCATCTTTTCACAATCAGTGACATTCAATTAGCACCACAATTAACATAACCAAAAGTAATGTTACATTTCAAAACCAAGCACTGAAATAATTCTTACTTGTGGTCTGTTTGTCAAAGATCAATAGATTGTAGGACGTAAACAGACACATTTGTCATGACATACAGGGCACCCTCACTATTCATGTTGCCAGTATCCCAGTCCTCTCATTCAAGTGTGCAATTAACTTCAGAAACATGTTAAAACTCCTCAAACTTAAGTTGGATTTCCTCTAACACAAACAGAATTTTCTGCACATCACATGCCCTGAAAGAGTTATTACAGTAGGTTTTTCAGCAGAACTGCTATTACCTAAGATGCTTGACACAAATTGAACTAAGGCTATAGTGAAGCTTGATTAGCTCCTTTTCTACCAGGTAATGAGTTCTACTTGACCACAAACTGTTACCTACGTCACTAAATCAGTTTTTTTGTTTTTTTTAAATGGGAAAAAATGAACTGGTTGGAACGTTAAACTAGTGTACAAGGATAAATAACACCACAAATTAACATAATGCAATATTCAAATGGCTGTGGTAGAACTGAAAACAAAATGTACCAAATATGTTTTTTTTAAACTGCCACACTCACTTACATCATCAAAAGATGGTAATATTTTCAATGTTATTTATCCTTTATTTTACAATATTATGTAAACAAACATCATATACAAAATGCAAATGATTAAAAACACAGGTCACTGACTCATATTAGCTTACATTATATACAGTTTGGGTTATATTTGCTCCCAGGAATTAACAAGTATTGTTAACAATCTACTGTCTATCTGAGAAGTTTTAAAATGAAAATAGCTCTTCTTTCCATACATTCACCATCATTCAAGCTTTCTGAATGAAGTAAAGGACTTACCTAAATCAATTTTATTCACACAAAAAATAGTGCAACTAAACTTTCATTTGGAAATATAATTTGAGATGTGACATGCTAGTCAAGGGAACAGTCTGTTCTACTTCATGAAGACATTATTTTAACGTAGCCCAATAGACTCTGGCAGCAACAACAAAAATTAAAAAAGGTTGTCCCATCGTAGATACTGCTGTAGGGAAGTGAAGTGTTAGAAACATCACTGTAATAGGTCCAGCATCAAGAGGTGGGGAGGGGGGGGGGGGTGGGCAGGTCTCTTCCTTGCTGCCTTCTCCTTCCCTATCTCAAGAGCAAAGTCAGGCATCCATAAAAAATAAAATTAGGTCTTCATGATACTTTCAATGGCTACTGTAAAATCTAATCTCAAATTAAAAAAAAAAAAAACAGCTGATTCATCTTGTCTACACATTTCTCAAAGACAACATGTGTTATATATTAATTACACCTTATAAACTATTAATTGTGCCGTACGGTCAAGAAAATATGGGCCTAACACCATATTCCCAATATGTCTCAATGGGCATGTACAGGATCCATTACCATTCCATATACTATTAATTACACCTTATATACTATTAATAACACCTTGTTTAGCCACCATGGAAATTCCTCTAAATCAGAGCTTATTTGTTGCTGTAAACTCTGGTAAATGTAGACCCAAATAGAACAGTCCCAACTAAGATGGTTTGGCCATGTCTGCAGAATGGGAGAAGATCGGCTACCACGACAAGCATGGGAAACAAAGAGCCAGGGATCCAGACCTCCAGGACGACCCAGAGTCCGCTGGGAGGACAACATTAGACAATCTTTGAAGGACCGAGGACTAGAATGGAACCAGGCCAGGAAGAAGACAGCTGATAGAATAGTCTGGCGCTCTCTCTTCCAAACCTCTACACCTCACGGTAGAAGAAGAACGACTAAGTAAGTAAGTAACTCTGGTAAATGTAAAAGGGCCAGCTGGCTTGTCTTTATCATTCTGATGCCATGTGACCTCATTTATGCAGCAGTTTAGCTGCAGGAATCAGAGTTTTCTAAACAATGTGTGTATAATCCCCTCAGAAATATGCTGTTTACAATACGTGATGCAATCTCACATAATCGATAATATCTTGACATTCTGATATATTGAAAGATTTGTATTGCAAGAAAGGTATTTTAAGGACCCTTGTAACAGTGAAAAAAATACTAAAATATAAACATTCAGTGAAACGTTATGCACGACAAGCATGGGAAACAAAGAGCCAAGGATCCAGACCCCGAGGACGACCCAGAGTCCGCTGGGAGGACAACATTAGACAATCTTTGAAAGATCGAGGACTAGAATGGAACCAGGCCAGGAGGAAGACAGCCGATAGGATAGTCTGGCGCTCTCTCTTCCAAACCTCTACACCTCACGGTAGAAGGGGAACGACTAAGTAAGTAAGTAAGTAAGAAACGTTATAAAAAAAAAAAAAAAGTAAAGGAACCCGTTACACGCCCATTGAGGCATATTGGGAATATGGTGTTAGGCCCATATTATCTTGACCGTCGGCACACGAGGGGTGATGTGGTCGGCATCACGCCGGCCGCCTTAACCTTCCCAGAGTAGCTCTGGTACCCATTTGGGGCTGGGTCGACCCAGGAGCCGTTTGTGGCCTAAAAATTTTTCCGCCTCATCTGGGGATCGAACCATAGACCACAGCGCTAGGAAGCGTTATGCATGTCTGAAAATAGTATATAGAACATGTCAAATTCAGAGAAAATCAACTTCAATTTTTGGCACAACACTAATGTTTCTGAATAGATTGGTGCATATTAAATGAATCCAGGATCATTTTTTACAAATTCATCCTACATCGACAGCAGAAACTTTATATAATACAAACATCTAAAAACTAATACCAGTAGCTAAATTAAAGGATTTTAAAATTTTTCTCAAAATCAGACATGCCAACAAGTTAACCTTTTGCCAGAATATACCCCACATATGTGATATAGTATATTATAGCATCATACACAGCTGGATGTCATATAAGGATAACTACAGATATGCCTCCATGCATATACTTGGGAGTCATGACCTAAGTTACCCACCCACGACTATGAGTACCAAAATGTTCTCTCTCTCTCATTTTCTCTCTCCTCATATAGATATATGGTCAAGTCTGGATTAGTAGAAGCCAATGGGATCATCTAATATACTTCTGCTTATCAGATGTTTGCTCAGAGCTGGACATTTTGTGGTCAGAATAAGGGAGAAAGTAAATATTATTATGTATATACACCAATACCTCGACTTTCGTCGCTTCGACTTTCGTGGCTTCGCTCTTTCATTGGTTTTCAATTCTAACCACGTTTCCAAATTTCGTCGCTCGCTTTGCTCTTTCGTCGCATTTGGTCACAACTGCGCGTCATCTTGATTCTTTCGTCGTTCAGTCTTTGAACAGAAATCGTTCGGTGTGCACTGTTTTTTTTAAGTTGTCCGCATTGAATCTCTTATATTTGTCATTAAACATATTAATACTACTTATTTTTGTGATTAAGATAACAAAACTATTCATACTATATTATTTTTTGTGATTATACTGTAAACAGTTCATAGTTATTTTAGTGATAACAGTCTAATGACAGTGTTCATATCGTGATTATATGATTTGTGTACAGTTTTCATACTGTACTTTTTTTGTGTGATTAGGCCTTATACAGTACTACTTATTTTTCTGCTTTAATATATTCATAATGGGTCCTAAGTGTAGTGACAAAGTTAAAAGAACCCATAAGGTTCTCAATTTGCAAGAAAAGCTGAAGCTAATCAAGTTTAATGAACAAGGCATCTTAAATGCTGAAATAGGCCACAGGCTAGGTGTACCAAGCACTACAGTAGCACAATTGTAAAGAACAGAGCTAAAGTGTTAGAGGAAATTAAAAACGTTATGCCAGTGCATATCAAACTTATTAGAAAGCGGCACAATTTAATTGGTGAGATGGAGAAAGTGTTAAATGTGTGGATTGAAGACCAAGTCAGCCACAACATTCCTCTAAGCCAAGATCTTATCCAGGCTAAAGCACAAACTTTATTTAATGCAATGAAGGCTGAACAAGGAGAGACATCAGCTGAAGAGACATTTGGAGCTAGCAGGGGCTGGTTTGAGAAATTTAAGAAAAGGTCAAATTTGCATAATATAGCAGTGAAGGGAGAATCAGCTAGCGCAGATACCGCAGCTACAGGAGCTTTTCAAGTGAAGCTTGAAACAATTATAGAAGAAGTTGGCTACACAAAGCAGCAGATCTTCAACGTAGAATAAATTTCGACAGAAGTTCAAAAGTAAATAGTGGGCTAGAACACCAAATAGCCTGTTACAGAGAACTTCTTAGGGAAAGGAAGAAGACATCAATGAGGTAAACGTCTTTGCTCTCCTTTTTCAAGACGCAACCGCCACAGCCAACTTCAGTCACCCCTCCCTCTAACCCTTCAGATTCCGAGCCATCAACATCAGCCCCAGCCCCAGTTAGATCTCCTTCAAAGTGCCCTTCTCCTAAAAGAATTAGATTGAAATCCTCCAGTTCTGAAGATGAGCCACCTCAATTTTCTCCATCTGGTTTTCTAAGTCTAGAATCCCCCTAAATTACGAACATTCAAAATTGTACATACTGTATATATTCATCGTCTACTTGCTCAAGAATGATTTTAAGGTAAGATGCTATTTATGTATTTTTTATTTATTACTGTATTTTCTTTACTCTTATGTTCATTTCTGTTTATCCAGGTGTTGCACGCATTCGCAAGTGTTATATAGTTAGTTATTTTCGTTTTTTGGCGGCCCTAATGCATTTGTAAGCTAAATAAAGGCTATGCTTCGACTTTCGTCGATTTTCGACTTTCGTCATAGCTGTGGTCTCTAACCCGTCGAAAGAGCGAGGTATTGGTGTATATATATATATATATATATATATATATATATGGTCATACTACATGTGTCACCCGTGTGTTACCGGGGCCCGAAAGGGGAGCAAAGAATAGTAACACTGCACCCTACCACGCATGTCGTAAAAAGCGACTAAGGAGGGTATGGGCATGGGGCTGTTTACCCCATCCCGTAAAAACTTCGCACAGTGGGGTGATCACCTGCTTGCCAACCAATCTGATTACGGAAACAATGATAGATTGTTTGGTCTGTTTTTTGTTCCACAAAGACGCCACTAGGCGTGGTGGAAACAGCGATAGATTGATCAATTTGTTGTTGCCCTAAGACGCCACTAGGCGTACTGGCCACATACTGCTTTGCCGGTTGATGGCTAAGGATGGAAGAAGAAGAAGAAGACTACATGTGTACATTTATTTTTATTTATCAATATACACTAATAAAAAAAGACATACAGAAGGGAAATGGAGACATTTATGAAAGAGAGTAAAAAAAAGTTATGGTAGGACACTGAACTGTTGACACAAGATGTAAATGCTTGCATACATGCCACACCTCGGAGATAAAAAACCTGTACAAAAAATCCAAAACCTGTACAAAGACTGGAAAAAAAAAAACACATCAAAAGAGTTCATTCGTATAAAAATATTTTCAATTACAGTGGGCTGCATTATAAATGAGGCACAGGGACTTTGCCTTTTAAAGCAGGTCTTCACTTATTTTAAAACCCAAACAATAAATGTCTGAGTTTATTTTATACTGTAAAAATAATGTGATGGTGTCATCATTATTCTATTTCTGTGTTTAATTATCACTAACAGACTGGAAAATCCTGTGTTCAATAGGACCTTATAAAAGAACTCTGAGACACAGTAATAAAGGGAATGGGTTAGAAAACCTGTACAGAAATTATGTACAGGGTGTACACATCTTAAAATGCAAACACCTTTAAACAGATTATGGGTAAACCATAGCACGTGGCATGTATGTGCTTGGCATACATTTCTTGCATCTAAGGGTAATGATGCTTATCAATGTGACAACAACAACAAAAAACAGTATAATATTTATAGTAGATAACTCAAACCGCCCGTTTTTATCGCTAAATATTCAGTAAATTTGCTCAAAGTTGGCATTTTGACAAGTTACGCAACATGCCCAGTTTTTCAAATATTCAAAATGGCATAACTTTTGAACAAATTCACCTAGGGCACTAAATTTGGTACAAAAATGCTTACAATAAAAAGATCTACCCATCTACATATGTTATTGACAGAAATATGTAATTTAAAAATTCAGTTTGAAGTACCTATTTAAAGCACAATATACAGTAAATTCTGCTCCACAAACATCTCATTTATAAGATTTCTCTTAGTATGTGTCCTTTTGTGATCCTTTAAAATACTATTTAGAGAAAATTCTGCTCCACAAACATCACATTTATAAGGTTTCACTCCTGTATGTGTTCTTTTGTGACTCTTTAAATTACCGTTTTGAGAAAATTCTGCTCCACATACATCACATTTATAAGGTCTCTCCTGTATGTGTCTTTTTGTGATTCTTTAAATGAACATTTCGAGAAAAGCCTGCTCCACATACATCACATTTATAAGGTTTCTCTTAGTATGTGTCCTTTTGTGATCCTTTAAAGTTCTACTGCTAAAAAATTCTGCTCCACAAACATCACATTTATAAGGTCTCTCTCCTGTATGTGTACTTTTGTGCTTCTTTAAAGAACTGTTTTGAGAAAACTCTGCTCCGCAAGCATCACATTTATAAGGTTTCTCTCCTGTATGTGTCTTTTTGTGATTCTTTAAATTAGCATTTTGTGAAAATTCAGCTCCACAAACATCACATTTAAAAGGTTTCTCTCCTGTATGAGTCCTTTTGTGCTTCTTTAAATTACCGTTTTGAGAAAATTCTGCTCCACATACATCACATTTATAAGGTCTCTCTCCTGTATGTGTCCTTTTGTGATTCTTTAAATAATCATTTTGTGAAAATTCAGCTCCACAAACATCACATTTAAAAGGTTTATCTCCTGTATGTGTACTTTTGTGCTTCTTTAAATAAACATTGTGAGAAAACTCTGCTCCACAAACATCACATTTATAAGGTCTCTCTCCTGTATGTGTCCTTTTGTGCTTCTTTAAAGAACTGTTATGAGAAAACTCTGCTCCGCAAGCATCACATATATAAGGTTTCTCTCCTGTATGAGTCCTTTTGTGCTCCTTTAAATTACCGTTTTGAGAAAATTCTGCTCCACAAACATCACATTTATAAGGTTTCTCTCCTGTATGTGTCCTTTTGTGATTCTTTAAATGAACATTTTGAGAAAATTCTGCTCCACAAACATCACATATATAAGGTTTCTCTCCTGTATGAGTCCTTTTGTGCTCCTTTAAATTACCGTTTTGAGAAAATTCTGCTCCACAAACATCACATTTATAAGGTTTCTCTCCTGTATGTGTCCTTTTGTGATTCTTTAAATGAACATTTTGAGAAAATTCTGCTCCACAAACATCACATTTATAAGGTTTCTCTCCTGTATGTGTCCTTTTGTGCTTCTTTAAATGAGAATTTTCTAGAAATTCTGCTCCACAAACATCACATTTATAAGGTTTCTCTCCTGTATGTGTCATTTTGTGATTCTTTAAATGAAAATTTTGAGAAAATTCTGCTCCACAAACATCACATTTATAAGGTTTCTCTCCTGTATGTGTCCTTTTGTGATTCTTTAAATGAACATTTTGAGAAAATTCTGCTCCACAAACATCACATTTATAAGGTTTCTCTCCTGTATGTGTCCTTTTGTGCTTCTTTAAATGAGAATTTCTAGAAAATTCTGCTCCACAAACATCACATTTATAAGGTTTCTCTCCTGTATGTGTCATTTTGTGATTCTTTAAATGAAAATTTTGAGAAAATTCTGCTCCACAAACATCACATTTATAAGGTTTCTCTCCTGTATGTGTCCTTTTGTGATTCTTTAAATGAACATTTTGAGAAAATTCTGCTCCACAAACATCACATTTATAAGGTTTCTCTCCTGTATGTGTCCTTTTGTGCTTCTTTAAATGAGAATTTCTAGAAAATTCTGCTCTACAAACATCACATTTATAAGGTTTCTCTCCTGTATGTGTCCTTTTATGAATCTTTAAAGCACCATTTACAGAAAAGCCAGCTCCACAAACATCACATTTATAAGGTTTCTCTCCTGTATGTGTCCTTTTGTGATTCTTTAAATGAACATTTCGAGAAAAGCCTGCTCCACAAACATCACATTTATAAGGTCTCTCTCTTGTATGTATCCTTTTGTGATTCTTTAAAGTGCAATTTTGAGAAAATTCTGCTCCACAAACATCACATTTATAAGGTTTCTCTCCTGTATGTGTCCTTTTGTGATTCTTTAAATTAACATTTAGAGAAAACCCTGCTCTACAAACATCACATTTATAAGGTCTCTCTCTTGTATGTATCCTTTTGTGATTCTTTAAAGTGCAATTTTGAGAAAAGCCTGCTCCACAAACATCACATTTATAAGGTCTCTCTCCTGTATGTGTCCTTTTGTGATTCTTTAAAGTGCAATTTTGAGAAAAGCCTGCTCCACAAACATCACATTTATAAGGTCTCTCTCTTGTATGTATCCTTTTGTGATTCTTTAAAGTGCAATTTTGAGAAAATTCTGCTCCACAAACATCACATTTATATGGTTTCTCTCCTGTATGTGTCCTTTTGTGAATGTGAATCTTTAAAGTACTATTTACAGAAAATCCTCTTCCACAAACATCACACTTATAAGGTTTCTCCCTTGTATGTATCAATATGTTTCTCTTTAAACAACTATTTACAACAAAATCTGATTTTTCTTCTGTATGATTTCTTTTGTGCCATTTTAAATTAGAATCTTGAGCAAACTCTTTACCACAAACATCACACTTATAAGAATCTTCTACTGTAGGTTTATTACACGTGTAACATTTTTCTTTTATATTTGTCATTTTATGATCACTTTGAGAAAATTCTTCTCTACAAACAAATTTGTAATGCGACGTGCCATAATGCTGCATTATAGGTTTCTTTAAATAATCATTCTTAGAAAACCTACTATAAACATCACACTTGTTAGGCATCTCTTCTATATGCTGCATTATATGTGCCTCTAGATAACCAAAATGAGCAAACCCCATACCACAGAGATCACACTTATAATGTTTCTGTGCTGTGCATATTCTTTCTTGTTGCCAAAGACTAGATTGTGTAGCTAATTCTACATTACCAATATTATTTATATAACACTTTTCTCTCATATGTGAAAGAACATGTTCACTACTGTCACCTTTTTTGTCAAAATGTTTTCCACAAACATTACAGCCGAAATATTTCTTTTTTGTACCTATTATTATTTCATCTGATTGTACACTGCCACATAATTTAAAACCTTCATTACTTCCACTGTTGAGAGTATATTCCTTATAGACTGTTATTGATTCCCTGTAACCATTTTCATTTTGTATGGCTGCAGTTTGGGGAGACTCATTCAAGTCTACAGCCATTATCTCAGAGTCTGCCAAATTCAGTGATAGTGCCTCACTCAGTCTTGACTTGATGTTATTGTCTGTATTCAGTGCTGCAGCTGCAGAACTTATTTTCATTTCATTCACAACTTTTTGTGTGAATTTTGGCAACACATCAAGGAATGCAGCATTCTGCATTGGTTCACTCTTTATAAAATTGTTCATAATTTTCACATCTGAAATATCAGAGTGTAGATGGGAGCCCTGGTTACTGGAATGGTCACCTGAAATTCATTGAATAAAAAATAATGAAAAAACTTCAGATAATTCTGCCATGCACATAAAATGTTAATTCTTTACGTTTTACATTAGGCATGTATTAAATGTCATACAACTTTAAGAATGATTTATAAGAGGTGTTTGTTTCTGATTGATTTGTGAATAAAGGCATGTTAGTGAGTATCACAGGAATGTACAGGCAAGCACCAGTTTATAAAAGTCTGTAGCTTTTTGGTTGTTGTTTTTGTTATTCTCCATGTTTCGTAGCAACACAATAGGACTGACTTGACATTTAACTTACTTACTTAGTCGTTCCCCTTCTACCGTGAGGTGTAGAGGTTTGGAAGAGAGAGCGCCAGACTATCCTATCGGCTGTCTTCCTCCTGGCCTGGTTCCATTCTAGTCCTCGGTCCTTCAAAGATTGTCTAATGTTGTCCTCCCAGCGGACTCTGGGTCGTCCTCGGGGTCTGGATCCTTGGCTCTTTGTTTCCCATGCTTGTCGTGGTAGCTGATCTTCTCCCATTCTGCAGACATGGCCAAACCATCTTAATTGCGACTGTTCTACTTGGGTCTGCAGGGGGTAGGATTTAAGGCCTTGACGTATCGTCTGGTTGCGTACCATGTCTCTTCTTGTTACTTCAACCACCTTCCTCAGATACCTCATTTCTGAGGTTTGGATCTGGCTTTTATGGGTTGTAGTCATTGCCCATGACTCGCATCCATATGTCAAGACTGGGACATAGGTGGAGTGGTATACAGCCATCTTCGTTTTCTTACCAACCTCTCTCTTGCTGAGGAATCCTCGATTTATGGCCTGAAAAAGTCTCCCAGCTGCTGCTTTTCGAGTGGCCAACTCTTCTTTGATGCCTCCCTTTTGGTCTATAATAGCTCCGAGGTATTTAAAGTGGTCGACCTGCTCCAGGACCTGTTCTCCCAGCTTAATCTGATGTCTTCTTTCTTCTCGTGATATCACCATGGATTTTGTTTTAGAGCTGCTTATGACCATCCCTCTCTTCTCCAGCTCTTCCTTCCAACACCTTCTCCTAGCATCACTAAGGATAAAATTGAAGAGGAAGCTGAGACTGCGACAAAAAAAGGAGAGTTGAAATGATTATATAATATCACTAGAACTTTATCTAAGAAACAGCTAAACCACAATACAACAGTGAAGAGCAGAGAAAAAAAAAAAAAAACATTAGCAATACAGAGAAACAAAGGGCCAGATGGGCTGAATATATTAATTAAATCCTAAACCGAAACCAACCAATACAGCAACCCATCATAGAACCAGCAGAAGAGCCACTAGAGTGCAACATGAACTCACCCACTAAACAAGAGATCTCTCTGACAATAAAACAGCTGAAAAATGGGAAGGCTACAGGACCAGATGGAATACCCCAGATGCCCTGAAGGCAGATATACCATACACTACAGAGTTGCTACACCAGCTCTTCAAGAAAATCTGGGAAAAAGAGGCCATACTAAAGAGTTGGAAGGAAGGCCACATTATCAAGCTGCCAAAGAAAGGAATCTTGAATGTATGTGGCAACTGGAGGGGTATAACACTGCTAACAGTGGCTGGTTTAATTTTGACCAGAGTTTTGTTGAACTATATTAAGAAGGAGGTGGATGACAAAATCAGAGAAGAACAGGCAGGATTTCGTGCAGGAAGATCATGTACAGACTAGATAGCAACACTCAGAATCATCACAGAACAATCAAATGAATGGTGAGCCCCCTTACATATAAATTTTGTGATCACCGAGAAAGCTTTTGATAGTATACACCACACTGTGATATGGAAAATCCTGAGTCTTTATGGAATCTCAGAGAAATTCATTAAAATCATCCAAGATTTCTACCAGGAGGGCTCATGCAAAGTAATGAACAAAGGAAAACTATCAGAGCCCTTCATAGTACACAGCGGGGTCAGACAGGGATGTCTGTTATCACCAACAATTTTTCTCATGGTCATAGACTGGGTTATGAGACAAACAACAATACAGTAGATTTTTAATTAACAAACAACTGGAGGATCTTGACTTAGCACATGATTTGTGCCTTCTGTCACATAGACAAGTAAGCTATGCAGGAGAAAACAAATAGATTAGTGTCAGAGGCAGCAAAGATGGGACTACACATAAATGTAAATAAAACAAAGGAAATGAGGCTAAATAACAGGCAAATAGAATTGATGAGGATCAATGGTCAAGTTATTGAGGAAGTGGAAAGCTTTACATATCTGGGGAGTAACACTAACAAAGGAGGGGGAACCGATGGTGATGTCTGTTCTAAAATAAATAAGGCCAGATGCCCTTTGACCAATATGGAACTCCTCAGCTATATCCAGAGAGAACAAAATCAGAATCTTTAACTCAAATGTAAAGTCAGTCTTGTTGTATGGCTCAGAGACACAGCTTGCCTCAAAAAGTATCACCTCCAAACTACAGAATTTTGTAAATAGATGTCTCTGGCGGATCCTCAGTATAAGATGGCCAGATGTAATAACAAATATAGAACTAAGGAAAAGATGCAGGCAACAACCAATACATATGGAAATTAAGGTAAGAAAGTGGGGATAGGAAATACACTCAGAAGAAGACAATCAAGCAAAGCCAGGTGCCCTTGACTAGAACCCACAAGAGAAATGAAGAGTGGGGAGGCCAAAGAGATCATGAAGAAGAACAGTTGAAGAGGAAGCTAGGGAAATTGGAATGACTTGGGCACAGCAGAAGAAGATAGCCCAGAATAGAAATCGATAGAAAGCATCAAGAACATTGAAGTCATTCATCAAGTCTGTCTATGCTGCTATATACTACCTAAGGAGTGACCAATCTGTAATCTAACTTTTAAAATGTTATTAATATTTTGCCAACATAAAAATAAAGTATCACAATCAAGATGAGCAGGTTATTCACAAAAATTGTGAACAGACAGTGATAGTCTTGTTTTTAGCACACTCCGCACCCTCTTACTCACATTTACTGTACATGGTCAGCAGGTCTATTTGTTGTAGTGAACCATCTTTTCACAATCAGTGACATTCAATTAGCACCACAATTAACATAACCAAAAGTAATGTTACATTTCAAAACCAAGCACTGAAATAATTCTTACTTGTGGTCTGTTTGTCAAAGATCAATAGATTGTAGGACGTAAACAGACACATTTGTCATGACATACAGGGCACCCTCACTATTCATGTTGCCAGTATCCCAGTCCTCTCATTCAAGTGTGCAATTAACTTCAGAAACATGTTAAAACTCCTCAAACTTAAGTTGGATTTCCTCTAACACAAACAGAATTTTCTGCACATCACATGCCCTGAAAGAGTTATTACAGTAGGTTTTTCAGCAGAACTGCTATTACCTAAGATGCTTGACACAAATTGAACTAAGGCTATAGTGAAGCTTGATTAGCTCCTTTTCTACCAGGTAATGAGTTCTACTTGACCACAAACTGTTACCTACGTCACTAAATCAGTTTTTTTGTTTTTTTTAAATGGGAAAAATGAACTGGTTGGAACGTTAAACTAGTGTACAAGGATAAATAACACCACAAATTAACATAATGCAATATTCAAATGGCTGTGGTAGAACTGAAAACAAAATGTACCAAATATGTTTTTTTAAACTGCCACACTCACTTACATCATCAAAAGTTGGTAATATTTTCAATGTTATTTATCCTTTATTTTACAATATTATATAAATAAACATCATATACAAAATGCAAATGATTAAAAACACAGGTCACTGACTCATATTAGCTTACATTATATACAATTTGGGTTATATTTGCTCCCAGGAATTAACAAGTATTGTTAACAATCTACTGTCTATCTGAGAAGTTTTAAAATGAAAATAGCTCTTCTTTCCATACATTCACCATCATTCAAGCTTTCTGAATGAAGTAAAGGACTTACCTAAATCAATTTTATTCAAGCAAAAAATAGTGCAACTAAACTTTCATTTGGAAATATAATTTGAGATATGACATGCTAGTCAAGGGAACAATCTGTTCTACTTCATGAAGACATTATTTTAACGTAGCCCAATAGACTCTGGCAGCAACAACAAAAATTAAAAAAGGTTGTCCCATCGTAGATACTGCTGTAGGGAAGTGAAGTGTTAGAAACATCACTGTAATAGGTCCAGCATCAAGAGGTGGGGGAGGGGGGGTGGCCAAGTCTCTTCCTTGCTGCCTTTTCCTTCCCTAACTCAAGAGCAAAGTCAGGCACCCATAAAAAATAAAATTAGGTCTTCATGATACTTTCAATGGCTACTGTAAAATCTAATCTCAAATTAAAAAAAAAAAAACAGCTGATTCATCTTGTCTACACATTTCTCAAAGACAACATGTGTTATATATTAATTACACCTTATAAACTATTAATTGTGCCGTACGGTCAAGAAAATATGGGCCTAACACCATATTCCCAATATGTCTCAATGGGCATGTACAGGATCCATTACCATTCCATATACTATTAATTACACCTTATATACTATTAATAACACCTTGTTTAGCCACCATGGAAATTCCTCTAAATCAGAGCTTATTTGTTGCTGTAAACTCTGGTAAATGTAGACCCAAATAGAACAGTCCCAACTAAGATGGTTTGGCCATGTCTGCAGAATGGGAGAAGATCGGCTACCACGACAAGCATGGGAAACAAAGAGCCAGGGATCCAGACCTCCAGGACGACCCAGAGTCCGCTGGGAGGACAACATTAGACAATCTTTGAAGGACCGAGGACTAGAATGGAACCAGGCCAGGAAGAAGACAGCTGATAGAATAGTCTGGCGCTCTCTCTTCCAAACCTCTACACCTCACGGTAGAAGAAGAACGACTAAGTAAGTAAGTAACTCTGGTAAATGTAAAAGGGCCAGCTGGCTTGTCTTTATCATTCTGATGCCATGTGACCTCATTTATGCAGCAGTTTAGCTGCAGGAATCAGAGTTTTCTAAACAATGTGTGTATAATCCCCTCAGAAATATGCTGTTTACAATACGTGATGCAATCTCACATAATCGATAATATCTTGACATTCTGATATATTGAAAGATTTGTATTGCAAGAAAGGTATTTTAAGGACCCTTGTAACAGTGAAAAAAAATACTAAAATATAAACATTCAGTGAAACGTTATGCACGACAAGCCGTTTGTGGCCTAAAAATTTTTCCGCCTCATCTGGGGATCGAACCATAGACCACTGCGCTAGGAAGCGTTATGCATGTCTGAAAATAGTATATAGAACATGTCAAATTCAGAGAAAATCAACTTCTATTTTTGGCACAACACTAATGTTTCTGAATAGATTGGTGCATATTAAATGAATCCAGGATCATTTTTTACAAATTCATCCTACATCGACAGCAGAAACTTTATATAATACAAACATCTAAAAACTAATACCAGTAGCTAAATTAAAGGATTTTAAAATTTTTCTCAAAATCAGACATGCCAACAAGTTAACCTTTTGCCAGAATATACCCCACATATGTGATATAGTATATTATAGCATCATACACAGCTGGATGTCATATAAGGATAACTACAGATATGCCTCCATGCATATACTTGGGAGTCATGACCTAAGTTACCCACCCACGACTATGAGTACCAAAATGTTCTCTCTCTCTCATTTTCTCTCTCCTCATATATATATATACTAAAATATATAAATAAAGAAAATATATATATATATATATATAGTATATATATAGATATATATTCGAGTCTGGATTAGTAGAAGCCAATGGGATCATCTAATATACTTCTGCTTATCAGATGTTTGCTCAGAGCTGGACATTTTGTGGTCAGAATAAGGGAGAAAGTAAATATTATTATGTATATACACCAATACCTCGACTTTCGTCGCTTCGACTTTCGTGGCTTCGCTCTTTCATTGGTTTTCAATTCTAACCACGTTTCCAAATTTCGTCGCTCGCTTTGCTCTTTCGTCGCATTTGGTCACAACTGCGCGTCATCTTGATTCTTTCGTCGTTCAGTCTTTGAACAGAAATCGTTCGGTGTGCACTGTTTTTTTTAAGTTGTCCGCATTGAATCTCTTATATTTGTCATTAAACATATTAATACTACTTATTTTTGTGATTAAGATAACAAAACTATTCATACTATATTATTTTTTGTGATTATACTGTAAACAGTTCATAGTTATTTTAGTGATAACAGTCTAATGACAGTGTTCATATCGTGATTATATGATTTGTGTACAGTTTTCATACTGTACTTTTTTTGTGTGATTAGGCCTTATACAGTACTACTTATTTTTCTGCTTTAATATATTCATAATGGGTCCTAAGTGTAGTGACAAAGTTAAAAGAACCCATAAGGTTCTCAATTTGCAAGAAAAGCTGAAGCTAATCAAGTTTAATGAACAAGGCATCTTAAATGCTGAAATAGGCCACAGGCTAGGTGTACCAAGCACTACAGTAGCACAATTGTAAAGAACAGAGCTAAAGTGTTAGAGGAAATTAAAAACGTTATGCCAGTGCATATCAAACTTATTAGAAAGCGGCACAATTTAATTGGTGAGATGGAGAAAGTGTTAAATGTGTGGATTGAAGACCAAGTCAGCCACAACATTCCTCTAAGCCAAGATCTTATCCAGGCTAAAGCACAAACTTTATTTAATGCAATGAAGGCTGAACAAGGATAGACATCAGCTGAAGAGACATTTGGAGCTAGCAGGGGCTGGTTTGAGAAATTTAAGAAAAGGTCAAATTTGCATAATATAGCAGTGAAGGGAGAATCAGCTAGCGCAGATACCGCAGCTACAGGAGCTTTTCAAGTGAAGCTTGAAACAATTATAGAAGAAGTTGGCTACACAAAGCAGCAGATCTTCAACGTAGAATAAATTTCGACAGAAGTTCAAAAGTAAATAGTGGGCTAGAACACCAAATAGCCTGTTACAGAGAACTTCTTAGGGAAAGGAAGAAGACATCAATGAGGTAAACGTCTTTGCTCTCCTTTTTCAAGACGCAACCGCCACAGCCAACTTCAGTCACCCCTCCCTCTAACCCTTCAGATTCCGAGCCATCAACATCAGCCCCAGCCCCAGTTAGATCTCCTTCAAAGTGCCCTTCTCCTAAAAGAATTAGATTGAAATCCTCCAGTTCTGAAGATGAGCCACCTCAATTTTCTCCATCTGGTTTTCTAAGTCTAGAATCCCCCTATAAATTACGAACATTCAAAATTGTACATACGGTATATATTCATCGTCTACTTGCTCAAGAATGATTTTAAGGTAAGATGCTATTTATGTATTTTTTATTTATTACTGTATTTTCTTTACTCTTATGTTCATTTCTGTTTATCCAGGTGTTGCACGCATTCGCAAGTGTTATATAGTTAGTTATTTTCGTTTTTTGGCGGCCCTAATGCATTTGTAAGCTAAATAAAGGCTATGCTTCGACTTTCGTCGATTTTCGACTTTCGTCATAGCTGTGGTCTCTAACCCGTCGAAAGAGCGAGGTATTGGTGTATATATATATATATATATATATATATATATATATATATATATATATATATATATATATATATATATATATATATATATATATATATATATATATATGGTCATACTACATGTGTCACCCGTGTGTTACCGGGGCCCGAAAGGGGAGCAAAGAATAGTAACACTGC
This sequence comes from Oreohelix idahoensis, assembly GCA_024509875.1. Taxonomy (NCBI): domain Eukaryota; kingdom Metazoa; phylum Mollusca; class Gastropoda; order Stylommatophora; family Oreohelicidae; genus Oreohelix; species Oreohelix idahoensis. The sequence goes on along the minus strand of JAMPIV010000576.1, from coordinate 1,552,685 downwards.
ACCCTACCACGCATGTCGTAAAAAGCGACTAAGGAGGGTATGGGCATGGGGCTGTTTACCCCATCCCGTAAAAACTTCGCACAGTGGGGTGATCACCTGCTTGCCAACCAATCTGATTACGGAAACAATGATAGATTGTTTGGTCTGTTTTTGTTCCACAAAGACGCCACTAGGCGTGGTGGAAACAGCGATAGATTGATCAATTTGTTGTTGCCCTAAGACGCCACTAGGCGTACTGGCCACATACTGCTTTGCCGGTTGATGGCTAAGGATGGAAGAAGAAGAAGAAGACTACATGTGTACATTTATTTTTATTTATCAATATACACTAATAAAAAAAGACATACAGAAGGGAAATGGAGACATTTATGAAAGAGAGTAAAAAAAAGTTATGGTAGGACACTGAACTGTTGACACAAGATGTAAATGCTTGCATACATGCCACACCTCGGAGATAAAAAACCTGTACAAAAAATCCAAAACCTGTACAAAGACTGGAAAAAAAAAACACATCAAAAGAGTTCATTCGTATAAAAATATTTTCAATTACAGTGGGCTGCATTATAAATGAGGCACAGGGACTTTGCCTTTTAAAGCAGGTCTTCACTTATTTTAAAACCCAAACAATAAATGTCTGAGTTTATTTTATACTGTAAAAATAATGTGATGGTGTCATCATTATTCTATTTCTGTGTTTAATTATCACTAACAGACTGGAAAATCCTGTGTTCAATAGGACCTTATAAAAGAACTCTGAGACACAGTAATAAAGGGAATGGGTTAGAAAACCTGTACAGAAATTATGTACAGGGTGTACACATCTTAAAATGCAAACACCTTTAAACAGATTATGGGTAAACCATAGCACGTGGCATGTATGTGCTTGGCATACATTTCTTGCATCTAAGGGTAATGATGCTTATCAATGTGACAACAACAACAAAAAACAGTATAATATTTATAGTAGATAACTCAAACCGCCCGTTTTTATCGCTAAATATTCAGTAAATTTGCTCAAAGTTGGCATTTTGACAAGTTACGCAACATGCCCAGTTTTTCAAATATTCAAAATGGCATAACTTTTGAACAAATTCACCTAGGGCACTAAATTTGGTACAAAAATGCTTACAATAAAAAGATCTACCCATCTACATATGTTATTGACAGAAATATGTAATTTAAAAATTCAGTTTGAAGTACCTATTTAAAGCACAATATACAGTAAATTCTGCTCCACAAACATCTCATTTATAAGATTTCTCTTAGTATGTGTCCTTTTGTGATCCTTTAAAATACTATTTAGAGAAAATTCTGCTCCACAAACATCACATTTATAAGGTTTCACTCCTGTATGTGTTCTTTTGTGACTCTTTAAATTACCGTTTTGAGAAAATTCTGCTCCACATACATCACATTTATAAGGTCTCTCCTGTATGTGTCTTTTTGTGATTCTTTAAATGAACATTTCGAGAAAAGCCTGCTCCACATACATCACATTTATAAGGTTTCTCTTAGTATGTGTCCTTTTGTGATCCTTTAAAGTTCTACTGCTAAAAAATTCTGCTCCACAAACATCACATTTATAAGGTCTCTCTCCTGTATGTGTACTTTTGTGCTTCTTTAAAGAACTGTTTTGAGAAAACTCTGCTCCGCAAGCATCACATTTATAAGGTTTCTCTCCTGTATGTGTCTTTTTGTGATTCTTTAAATTAGCATTTTGTGAAAATTCAGCTCCACAAACATCACATTTAAAAGGTTTCTCTCCTGTATGAGTCCTTTTGTGCTTCTTTAAATTACCGTTTTGAGAAAATTCTGCTCCACATACATCACATTTATAAGGTCTCTCTCCTGTATGTGTCCTTTTGTGATTCTTTAAATAATCATTTTGTGAAAATTCAGCTCCACAAACATCACATTTAAAAGGTTTATCTCCTGTATGTGTACTTTTGTGCTTCTTTAAATAAACATTGTGAGAAAACTCTGCTCCACAAACATCACATTTATAAGGTCTCTCTCCTGTATGTGTCCTTTTGTGCTTCTTTAAAGAACTGTTATGAGAAAACTCTGCTCCGCAAGCATCACATATATAAGGTTTCTCTCCTGTATGAGTCCTTTTGTGCTCCTTTAAATTACCGTTTTGAGAAAATTCTGCTCCACAAACATCACATTTATAAGGTTTCTCTCCTGTATGTGTCCTTTTGTGATTCTTTAAATGAACATTTTGAGAAAATTCTGCTCCACAAACATCACATATATAAGGTTTCTCTCCTGTATGAGTCCTTTTGTGCTCCTTTAAATTACCGTTTTGAGAAAATTCTGCTCCACAAACATCACATTTATAAGGTTTCTCTCCTGTATGTGTCCTTTTGTGATTCTTTAAATGAACATTTTGAGAAAATTCTGCTCCACAAACATCACATTTATAAGGTTTCTCTCCTGTATGTGTCCTTTTGTGCTTCTTTAAATGAGAATTTCTAGAAAATTCTGCTCCACAAACATCACATTTATAAGGTTTCTCTCCTGTATGTGTCATTTTGTGATTCTTTAAATGAAAATTTTGAGAAAATTCTGCTCCACAAACATCACATTTATAAGGTTTCTCTCCTGTATGTGTCCTTTTGTGATTCTTTAAATGAACATTTTGAGAAAATTCTGCTCCACAAACATCACATTTATAAGGTTTCTCTCCTGTATGTGTCCTTTTGTGCTTCTTTAAATGAGAATTTCTAGAAAATTCTGCTCTACAAACATCACATTTATAAGGTTTCTCTCCTGTATGTGTCATTTTGTGATTCTTTAAATGAAAATTTTGAGAAAATTCTGCTCCACAAACATCACATTTATAAGGTTTCTCTCCTGTATGTGTCCTTTTGTGATTCTTTAAATGAACATTTTGAGAAAATTCTGCTCCACAAACATCACATTTATAAGGTTTCTCTCCTGTATGTGTCCTTTTGTGCTTCTTTAAATGAGAATTTCTAGAAAATTCTGCTCTACAAACATCACATTTATAAGGTTTCTCTCCTGTATGTGTCCTTTTATGAATCTTTAAAGCACCATTTACAGAAAAGCCAGCTCCACAAACATCACATTTATAAGGTTTCTCTCCTGTATGTGTCCTTTTGTGATTCTTTAAATGAACATTTCGAGAAAAGCCTGCTCCACAAACATCACATTTATAAGGTCTCTCTCTTGTATGTATCCTTTTGTGATTCTTTAAAGTGCAATTTTGAGAAAATTCTGCTCCACAAACATCACATTTATAAGGTTTCTCTCCTGTATGTGTCCTTTTGTGATTCTTTAAATTAACATTTAGAGAAAACCCTGCTCTACAAACATCACATTTATAAGGTCTCTCCCTTGTATGTATCCTTTTGTGATTCTTTAAAGTGCAATTTTGAGAAAAGCCTGCTCCACAAACATCACATTTATAAGGTCTCTCTCCTGTATGTGTCCTTTTGTGATTCTTTAAAGTGCAATTTTGAGAAAAGCCTGCTCCACAAACATCACATTTATAAGGTCTCTCTCTTGTATGTATCCTTTTGTGATTCTTTAAAGTGCAATTTTGAGAAAATTCTGCTCCACAAACATCACATTTATATGGTTTCTCTCCTGTATGTGTCCTTTTGTGAATCTTTAAAGTACTATTTACAGAAAATCCTCTTCCACAAACATCACACTTATAAGGTTTCTCCCTTGTATGTATCAATATGTTTCTCTTTAAACAACTATTTACAACAAAATCTGATTTTTCTTCTGTATGATTTCTTTTGTGCCATTTTAAATTAGAATCTTGAGCAAACTCTTTACCACAAACATCACACTTATAAGAATCTTCTACTGTAGGTTTATTACACGTGTAACATTTTTCTTTTATATTTGTCATTTTATGATCACTTTGAGAAAATTCTTCTCTACAAACAAATTTGTAATGCGACGTGCCATAATGCTGCATTATAGATTTCTTTAAATAATCATTCTTAGAAAACCTACTATAAACATCACACTTGTTAGGCATCTCTTCTATATGCTGCATTATATGTGCCTCTAGATAACCAAAATGAGCAAACCCCATACCACAGAGATCACACTTATAATGTTTCTGTGCTGTGCATATTCTTTCTTGTTGCCAAAGACTAGATTGTGTAGCTAATTCTACATTACCAATATTATTTATATAACACTTTTCTCTCATATGTGAAAGAACATGTTCACTACTGTCACCTTTTTTGTCAAAATGTTTTCCACAAACATTACAGCCGAAATATTTCTTTTTTGTACCTATTATTATTTCATCTGATTGTACACTGCCACATAATTTAAAACCTTCATTACTTCCACTGTTGAGAGTATATTCCTTATAGACTGTTATTGATTCCCTGTAACCATTTTCATTTTGTATGGCTGCAGTTTGGGGAGACTCATTCAAGTCTACAGCCATTATCTCAGAGTCTGCCAAATTCAGTGATAGTGCCTCACTCAGTCTTGACTTGATGTTATTGTCTGTATTCAGTGCTGCAGCTGCAGAACTTATTTTCATTTCATTCACAACTTTTTTTGTGAATTTTGGCAACACATCAAGGAATGCAGCATTCTGCATTGGTTCACTCTTTATAAAATTGTTCATAATTTTCACATCTGAAATATCAACACTAGAGTGTAGATGGCAGCCCTGGTTACTGGAATGGTCACCTGAAATTCATTGAATAAAAAATAATGAAAAAACTTCAGATAATTCTGCCATGCACATAAAATGTTAATTCTTTACGTTTTACATTAGGCATGTATTAAATGTCATACAACTTTAAGAATGATTTATAAGAGGTGTTTGTTTCTGATTGATTTGTGAATAAAGGCATGTTAGTGAGTATCACAGGAATGTACAGGCAAGCACCAGTTTATAAAAGTCTGTAGCTTTTTGGTTGTTGTTTTTGTTGTTCTCCATGTTTCAGAGCCATACAATAGGACTGACTTGACATTTACTTACTTACTTACTTAGTCGTTCCCCTTCTACCGTGAGGTGTAGAGGTTTGGAAGAGAGAGCCAGACTATCCTATCGGCTGTCTTCCTCCTGGCCTGGTTCCATTCTAGTCCTCGGTCCTTCAAAGATTGTCTAATGTTGTCCTCCCAGCGGACTCTGGGTCGTCCTCGGGGTCTGGATCCCTGGCTCTTTGTTTCCCATGCTTGTCGTGGTAGCTGATCTTCTCCCATTCTGCAGACATGGCCAAACCATCTTAATTGGGACTGTTCTACTTGGGTCTGCAGGGGGTAGGATTTAAGGCCTTGACGTATCGTCTGGTTGCGTACCATGTCTCTTCTTGTTACTTCAACCACCTTCCTCAGATACCTCATTTCTGAGGTTTGGATCTGGCTTTTATGGGTTGTAGTCATTGCCCATGACTCGCATCCATATGTCAAGACTGGGACATAGGTGGAGTGGTATACAGCCATCTTCGTTTTCTTACCAACCTCTCTCTTGCTGAGGAATCCTCGATTTATGGCCTGAAAAAGTCTCCCAGCTGCTGCTTTTCGAGTGGCCAACTCTTCTTTGATGCCTCCCTTTTGGTCTATAATAGCTCCGAGGTATTTAAAGTGGTCGACCTGCTCCAGGACCTGTTCTCCCAGCTTAATCTGATGTCTTCTTTCTTCTCGTGATATCACCATGGATTTTGTTTTAGAGCTGCTTATGACCATCCCTCTCTTCTCCAGCTCTTCCTTCCAACACCTTCTCCTAGCATCACTAAGGATAAAATTGAAAGTGCAAAAAGACAGAGTAGAAAGAACAAACCCAAAATATAATACCCATAATCTTATGAACAAAGACATAAGAGTTCAGTTCAACCTAAAGTTGAGAAATAGATTTGAAGCACTGGAGAACCTTGAAGAGGAAAGTACAGATAATCATTGGTGCACAATTCATGAAGCATAAAGGAATACATGTGAAGAAGTTCTTGATAAAAGAAAGAAACAACAGAAGGAATGGCTCACAGAAAACACATGGGACCTCATAAAAGAAAGAAGATACATCAAACAACAAGTAAACAACTGTAAAGATGCAGAACAGAAAACACAACTGCTCACAATAGTGAAAAAGAGTGCCAGGCAAGATAAAAGAGAAATTATTGAAAAACTTACAGAGGAAGCTGAGACTGCGACAAAAAAAGGAGAGTTGAAATGATTATATAATATCACTAGAACTTTATCTAAGAAACAGCTAAACCACAATACAACAGTGAAGAGCAGAGAAGAAAAAAAAAACATTAGCAATACAGAGAAACAAAGGGCCAGATGGGCTGAATATATTAATTAAATCCTAAACCGAAACCAACCAATACAGCAACCCATCATAGAACCAGCAGAAGAGCCACTAGAGTGCAACATGAACTCACCCACTAAACAAGATCTCTCTGACAATAAAACAGCTGAAAAATGGGAAGGCTACAGGACCAGATGGAATACCCCAGATGCCCTGAAGGCAGATATACCATACACTACAGAGTTGCTACACCAGCTCTTCAAGAAAATCTGGGAAAAAGAGGCCATACTAAAGAGTTGGAAGGAAGGCCACATTATCAAGCTGCCAAAGAAAGGAATCTTGAATGTATGTGGCAACTGGAGGGGTATAACACTGCTAACAGTGGCTGGGTTAATTTTGACCAGAGTTTTGTTGAACTATATTAAGAAGGAGGTGGATGACAAAATCAGAGAAGAACAGGCAGGATTTCGTGCAGGAAGATCATGTACAGACTAGATAGCAACACTCAGAATCATCACAGAACAATCAAATGAATGGTGGACCCCCTTATATATAAATTTTGTGATCATCGAGAAAGCTTTTGATAGTATACACCACACTGTGATATGGAAAATCCTGAGTCTTTATGGAATCTCAGAGAAATTCATTAAAATCATCCAAGATTTCTACCAGGAGGCCTCATGCAGGTTGGATTGGAGATGTGCCTCTGATTTAGCAATCAGGGCAACATCATCAGCAAATGCCAGCTCTGAAATATAGACCTGTCTCATCTTCCAGAACCCCACTGAATACTTTCTTGTTCTCTCCTTACATGCCTTGATGACATCATCCATAAGGAGTATGAAGAGGTAAGGTGATAGGATATCACCTTGTCTTACACCAGTGGTGGTCCTGAACTCTTCTGACTTATGGTTTGCTGTCCTCACATAATTTCTGCAAGACTTGTAGAAGCTCTGTACAGCATGAATCAGAGGTGCTGGAATATTCTTCCTTGCCAAACAGTCCCAAAGTTTGCTCCAGGGGACCCTGTCAAATGCCTTTTCCAGATCTATGAAACAAAGATGGATCTCACTCTTATACTCAAGGGCTTTTTCACTCAGCTGTCTGAGTGTTAAGATTAGGTCTTGAGTACTTCGGTTTGCTCGGAATCCGCACTGGACCTCATCTAATTGTGGCTCAGCTAGGCGTCGGAGTCTCTGCTCTAGGATTCTAGAGTAGATTTTACCAGGGACACTGAGAAGGGATATGCCTCTATGGTTTCCACACTGTTGATTATCCCCCTTTTTGAAAATTGGTGTTATGATGGCAATCTCCCAATCCTTTGGTATGGTCTTGTTGTACCACGCTGCCTGTAAAACCCTTAAGAGTAATAGGTCGCCTGATGCTCCCATGAACTTAACCATTTCTGGTGTTATACCATCATGCCCTGCTGCTTTGCCCATCTTGATTTTCTCCAGTGCTGCCTTCAGTTCTTTCATCTTTATGTCATCTTCACCATCATTGGTTTTCTCTTCTGTGCTAGTGGTTATCATTTCTGATGCTTCACCATGCTCACCATCCAGGAGTTCTGAGAAATATTCTTTCCATCTTTCCATTACTTCCTTTGGGGCAGTAAGCAATTTGCCTTGCTTGTCCTTTATAAATTTGAGAGGGCATTATTTTTCCTTCCTCATGTTCTTTAGGGTCTTATAGAACAATTTCTGGTTTTCTTGTGCATCTTTTTCTAGCCTTTCTCCAAATTCTTCCCAGGACTTCTGTTTTGCTGCTAGCACTGTGTTCTTTGCTTCTGTTCTGAGTGTCACATATTCTCTATATTTTTCCATTTGTCCTGTTGTGTTTTTAGCTCCTAAGTATTGTTTCCATGCCATTTTCTTCTCTCTTATTTTCTCTTTGACTTCCTCTGTCCACCAAGGTGTCCTCTTTCTCTGGTTCCCAAGTCGGACTTCACCGCATGCTTCTGCAGCAGCTGTCTTTATGATATCCTTGAATTTATTTCAGAGGGTTTCCAAGTCATCAGGTCGTTCTTCTGTGTTGCTCACCGCTGCAGCAATAAGCCCCTGATATTTGGTCTTAATTTCTGGCTCTCTCAGCTTGTAGGTCCTAATGCTCATTTATCCCGCTCGTTTACTTAGTTTCTTGCGTGATGTTGGGCAGTTCCTAGGCTGAACAACTCTTTCAGTTGTTCTTTTGATTGTTAGCAGGTAGTGATCACTTCCAATTTCTGGCCCCCTCCAGACTCTAGCATCTCGGACATATTTGAATGAGCTTCTCCGAACAATGGCATAGTCGATCACTGACTTCTCATTCTTTGTTGGTTCACATCTAGTGTATGCCGGTATACGCTTATGGGGGAACTTTGTGTTTGTAATGATCAGATTCTGCTCACTGCAGAATCTGAGGATCGCTTTCCATTGTCATTGAGAGTATCTTCTCCATATCTTCCGATAACTCCACCCCATCTAGCATGGTCATTTCCAACTCTGGCATTAAAATCTCCGAGCATGATAATTTCATCTAGGCAGTCATCCACTGTCCTTTGAAGCAGCTCAAAGAATTCCTCCTTGACCTCTGCTCTCTTATCCTCATTTGGCCCATACACTTTGACCAGGTTGACTATGGTTTCTCCTTCTTTTGACTTGACATTTGAGGTGAAGATTCTTATTTTCGTGTTGGATTTGATTTCTCTTGTTCTCCACATGTTTTCCAATGCAATGAAAGCTCCTCTTGCTTTTTGTATTCTTATTTTGATATTATTGTCTGTCCCTCCAACTTTGTCTATATTCAGGGTTCATAGCAAGGTTCTTCAAGCATTTTCCAGGCTTTTTCCATTTTTTCCAGGTCCAGCACGTGATTTTCAAGGATGGGAAACTCTAATATTTTCCTCATCTAATTTTCTCAGATATAATTATCACTTTGCTGAAAAGCAATCCGGAGCATTACCGTCTCCCATTACTAGGTTTTTGCAGATTTCTTTAAAAAGAACTTTTTTTTTTTAAAAATTCATAAAAGATTGAAAAACAGACATCTTTTCCCAGTTTTTAGTGAATTTGTTCAACGTCAGCGCAATAAAATGTTAGTGACATGGGTGGTAATGAATAAAATAAGCTTGATTGACGTATTGATTTAACGATTAACCACGTATATCAACAAAAAAGGCTAATAAAATTGTGAATAAAATGCAAAAAAAAAAAACTGTATTTTTCGTGTTTATCATTTTTGAATGTATTCTGCGTCTGTGGCATCTGACAGTGAGCGTTTGTAAATGTTTGAGTAGTTAAGTACCTGTAGTTGGAGTCTGTTACGTGCAGTCTTTGATATCCAATTTTTTAGTGCTTGTCGATCAAAACTCCGCGGATAAATCCATTTTACTGCGATTTATTCGTTGTTTGGGTAATAATAGATTGTTCTTGCTTCAGAATATCTATGGCCTGAATTTATGTGTATTGTTTGTCTGAGTAGGACGAGTCTGTCTTATATCTGTATATCTTTACATATCTAAGTCGAACTATATGTTCTGTTGTCTCTAGAGAGGTCAAAGGCTATTCGGCGGATGTGTCGCTAGAGTGTGGTGTGCTTTGGCTTCGTCCTGATAGGGACTGTGTGTGTTTTCCTATGTCGGCCTGTCGCCGGGAAAAAGTGATCTCAGTATTTGTGGGGAAAGTGATAGTCGTCTAGACCTATCGTGTATGCTTTACCCCAGTGTTTATTCATATTGCCAAGGAATGGCAGTTTCATATTCCCTCTACCAAGGTAATCAAAGACACTCTTATGAACTCTCGATCGAAGCCACCATTTTCGATAGTTACGATTTGAATGTCTAAGAGAATATATTTGACTCGATGAAAACGACTTCGATTCCTAGCAGCACTATATTCTGTAGAATGCAGTCAATTGTTCATGATCAAATCTACAGAGCAATGCAATGTTTTATGAATGACTAACTTTAGGACAGATTCATTATCTGCATCCAAACGTGAGTGACAGTTCACGAGTGAAGCCATCTTGGAACCAAAACATGTAGTGACTTTCAAGAAGAGAAAAGGGGATGCCCGTATTATCGCTTGTTTAGTCCAGAGATCACTGCTACACATGAGAACCCTTTATCAGCGGTTCAATATTATTATATGAAAAAATATGTGCTGAACATTATGTTGAAGAATCGTCGCTAAACGAGATTAGGTTTAGAAGCCATCTGAAATATTGTTTATAAGCTGACGTGCTCAGTCAGTGAAGTCAGATGATTTATATGTATGGGCGATGCTGAGGGCTTGGCTACTGACAGTCCATTATAATATTAATCTACATGAGTGCCCATGTAACATAACATTGCAAGACCATTTATCCACTGTACTATGATGTATTATGCCAACCTGTGATTTGTCACTATCTGTGCTGTCGAGTGTGTACGTCCAATTAAACTTTAGAAAAGGTACACAGTCGTTGGTGTCGATGACTTCCAGTCATACATGAGTGTGAGAAAAGAACATTTGTCAACAACTCGAACCCTTATCATCATTCGCACATTGTACACTCAATCCATGTCTACACACCACTGCGTAGGTCAAGTTGACATTCCATACACTACAGTGGAGCAAACAACACCATAGAGATCTTATCAACTGATGATGATGATGATGTCTGCTTCCATCCACTTATATCTATCTTTTGGTGGATATCATTAACGGGAATAAAAATCCAACATTATATCAACCTTATCAGAGTCTGAGCTGCTTTTTTCATTAACTGGGGTTGAAGATGTAGCTGTAGGTCTCTGCAAGAGTCTATGTCTGGATCGTTGATAATCCTTGACTGTATGGTATAACTTGAAGCAGGGTATCAGGCATAGAGATACATTGCAATCTGGGCAGTACATTAGGGTTCCCATAATGTTTTGTTTAAAAACCGGGACATTTCCAAATTTTTACCTAAAAAACCCGGGACATTTAGTAAAAAAACGGGACATGTTAAAAATTAAGGTAAAGCACAAATAAATCTATTATATATTATATGTTGCACTTAAAATAAGATACTGGTATAAAAATACACACATTAACTAACACAACTTCCACTTTAAAAAAGAATTCTAAATTACAAACATACTTAATTAGAAAAATCGCACCTTTAAAAAATACACAATAGTCAAGTTTATATTTCAGATTCATCAGAATATTTATCAGATTTATGGGCCTGTTCAAGAAGTTTTTTTTTCTTCTGATATTTGGACATAGAACTCAGCACAAGAGAAATCCTTAAAACGGGTCTTTATAATGGTTAAACCTTTAACTGTCTCAATTTTAAGTCTGTTTTTTTTCGTCTGTCCAAAGCGCATTTATTAATGAAAAAACACGTTCAACAGCTGCATTGGATCCTGGCAGTGCCAAACAAAAACTAACTAGGCATTTCAGGTTCTCGGCATTTATATCCTGCTTTGTAAAATGAGCGAACATCTCACACCATTTTTCACTGACACTTTGATCCTTCAGTTCACTCCACACATCAAATTTGCTTTCACAATATTTTTTCACACATGCAAACTCATCAAATAAGTCCTCTTCATTCACAGTAAAATTTGGTGACACTGTCTTCATGAATATGTAGCTTTCTTGGATGTTCTTCCAAGTCACAGACTCCTTTCCCTTCAAATTGATCCAATCCATAGACTGAAGAGGCGTAAGAAATGGTGTACACCACTCCTGAATATATTCAATGCAGGTGTCATAGAAATCTACTGCATAGCTTTGAAACTTTTCAACTGTTATGTGTCCTTCTTTTTCTAATTCATGCAACTGATTTCTCACAGTAGTGGTAAGAAACTTTTCTGCCTTCCTGTAGTTTAATTTTTCCACCAGTTTGTTTACTTCATCCTTCACTTCAATTACTGTTGTCTCTTGCTTTTCAACACATTTGATGGTATCAGAAAAGGTTTTTAACTGGCTGGCAATGAAATGCAGGAGTGTAATTGAAAGTGGATTTTCAAAGAAATTTTTGAGACTGGTAGGACATTTGTGAATGGAAAGGAAATATGACTTCAATGCAGGGAAAATGTCAATAACTCTCTGGACTGCAGGCAAGAGAGAGAGCCATCTTGTCTTGCTGTTTCCCAAAACAGTTTTATATTCTGTATTGGTGAATTCGCAAAATGATTTGAGTTCCTCAACTCGTACACAATAAATGTGGAAATGCTGGTAAATCTTGTTAATTATTAACTGAAGATCAATAGGTAAGCAATCTGCAGCAGTCTGTACAGCATTATGTATCACATGTGCAGGACAACCAATACCAATTAAATTGTTCACAGTGTTTTCTTGCATTTTGAAGTACAGAATTTTTGTTCGAGATTCAAACCGAGGGTCCACTGTAACCGGAAATTGATAAAGTAACACTACTAAAACACGGAATAAAATCCAAGACTGTAAAGGGCAATTTTTACTATCTTGCAATATAATACATTTATATTCTTATTATGTTCGCAAATATTTTGTAAGCAAAGTATTTCCTTTTTTAAGTGCTTAAGGAGAAGTCATTTTTGGGTTGCTTCCCTTGAAAATAGTTCCGTCATCTTCGATCGGACTCCGCAGACGACTCTAGGCCTACTGCGATTTATTCTGTGGCTGGGTAGGAATAGATTGTTCTTGCTTCAGTATATCTATGGCCTGAATTTATACGTAGTGTTTGTATGAGTAGGACGAGTCTGTCTTATATATGGATATCTTTGCATTTCTAAGTCGAACTAATTTGGTTGTCGCTAGAAAAGGTCAAAGGCTATGCAGCGGAAGTATCGCTAGCAAGGGGTGTGATTCATGGCTGTCATCCTGTGAGGATGCCGAGTTTTGTTGTAGCAGGCTTTTTGCCGAAATAGTGATCTATATATGGATGGGGGAAAGTGATAATCATTTAGACATGTTGTATGTACTTTACCCCAGTGTTTATTCTCTTTTGCCAAGGAATGGCAAAGTTATATTTCGCATAAAAAGGTAAAACCACAATTTATTATGAACTTGGGCTTCGCCATCGTTGTTGATAAGCAGATGCACAGTGGTACTTTTAAAAAGAATATCCATTCAAAGGAAGAAGACATTCCTATGTATCAGCACTGGATTGTATGATATTATTCAATTACCTCTATGAGAGAACCTATGAAGAAATGAGGACATTTAATGAATGACTAATTTTGGTCTATATTCTATAGTGAGTGAAGCTCACGAGAGAGAGAGAACAGCCATGTTGAAATTCATATACTTTGTATTTATCGAGTGAGAAAAAGGGATGCCTGTACTATCGCTCGATGAACCAAGAGATCACTGCTACATGTGAGAACCCATGTCTGGGATTCCTATATTATGAAATATATATATATTGAACTTTACGTGAAGGAATATTCGCTAGACGAGGTTAGGTCTAGGAGCCTTCCTATATATTGGTTATGGTCTGACGTGCCCAGTCAGTAAAGCCAGATGATTTACATGATGGAACTCTGAATGCTTATTTACGAATGCTCCATTATGATATTTGCCAAGCATGAATGCTAACTTAAGATGATATTCCTGTGATCAACATTATGCTGTCTATGTCGACATTTGTTCCTGTAACCATACACGTACTGTCCAAGTGTGCGTCCCATTAAATGTTATAAAAAGACCACCGTAGTTCCAGTACTTCTTGAATTCGAACAGTGTGAGTATGAGTGATGTACTACCAACCTGTCAACTCTATCGAATCATTCTACCATTCGCGTACTGACATTCAGATACACACTCATTGTTTACACTCACATTCTTGTCGGAGCCTCATCACGTTCCAGGACAAGATGACCTGTATGACCAAAACTGTGCTGGGTTTGATGAGTTGACAATCGTTACACTTTACTACACCAGTCCCAACATCTACATTTATCCACTGGTGGACATTCACATCATTTAGCAAATAAAGCATGATTCAACAACTAGTAGCCAGTATGAGTTAATAACTACACAGAGTTTTAACAACTGGTGGCCAGCTTCCTGGGTCAACCTGCACAGTGACCATATTGAGAAGTAAACTACTGAGACCAGACGTTCCTTGGGGTCTGTTACGACACACAAATACATCAGCAGTACAACTCTACAGTGATGTCAGCGTGACCTGTCCTGTCGAGAGTATGCAGTAACTAGGTCAGGGTTTGTTGACATTTGGTTCGTTGGACATTTGCCATACAACTGACAGTGTTACACAGCAAGCTTGGTTGAAACATAGAACATTACACATCAGGACTGGAGAATATTTGACAGTGTTTGCGAAAGGAAATGTTATTGAACTGAGAAGTCCTACATTGATTGTTATCATTCAAATCAACGATGGAGCTTCTATTTCTGTGTTGAATTTAAAATAATTAGACCAGAAGTATTTGTTTAATAAAGTACCACAGTACTGTACTATTAGGCAGTGTAACTGAGCCTTCATTCCAACACATTCTTTCTGCAACACTCTATTTACATCATATTGCCATACTATTTATGCATTTATGTATTTATGTTTAACTATTTATATGTGATATTTGTTTGTATCCAGCGGGTTGTTGTTTCGGTTGGGCGGTGTCACACAGCAGAGTATCCCACGTAATAGAGGGTCTGATGTGTGCGTTTCTATAGGTGCAATTTTCTTCATTGAAAATTTGCTGCGACAGCTGTTGCTATTAGTGTTAGCTGTGAAGTCTGTACTCATTGTTGTTTTTGTAATATTCCTCTGTTCTTTAGTTTGTTTTGATTTGTTTGTAATTTGTTGGTCTACCCTATTCTATCTTTCAGTTCTATTCTTAATTTATATTTATATACTGTGGCGTTATTTGTATTTGTTATCCTCTTGCGGTTTATCTTTTATTGTTTTTCCAATTTTATTTATTTCATTTCCGCAAATGTTTTCATGTTCTTCTGTATAACTGTTTTGTTTGTGCCTGATCGACATACACTATTTAAAATATAGTTGATCATATAAATTGATGTACAAGAATCAACTGATAGTTAATTGCTATTACTAAAGGTACACAGTTGATGATATAAAACACTATTTCTGGTGCACTGCACTTATATTATAGAGTGAACCAGCAACTTATAGCTGTTATTATATAAGGATTTATACAAGACCTTTGTAAGGCTTGTTTCCCACAGTGATTGGGATAGTTAAGTACTATTTTTCACAGGTTACAAAGTTATCATACAAAGTCTTTGATTAAGACTAAGAAAGTGAATTTATTTACTTTTGCAAATTACTGATCTTATTAGACAAGATGTCTACCTTAGATTATTTTATCACACAAGGCAGGGCTCTTGATAAGACTGGTCAGCAATTAGAACAATGGGCAGTTGCTCAATATGACAAAGCATTAGCTGCAGAAGAGAGAAAACTTGCTGCTGCTGCTGAAGAAAGAAAAGCATTGATTGAAGAAAAGAAATTAGCAGCTGAGGAAAAAAAATTACAAAGAGAGGATGAACAAAAGAAATTGCAGATACAGACTGATGAAAAAAGATTCCAGATGGAAATGGAAAAAGAGAAAAGAAAAGATGAGGCTACTGCAGAAGAGAAAAGATTACAAAGAGAAGCTGAAGCTCAAGAGAAAAAAGCAATAAGAGAACATGAACACCAAAAAGAACTTTTAGCATTTGAGTTAGAAAAGTTAAAGTTAACAAACATAAGTAATGTTAATCAAGCATCTAGTGGTAATGGTAAACCCTTTACTTACAAGGTCAAGGTACCAGCGTTCAACCCTTCCAGTGATGACATAACATTCTGGCTAAACAGATTTGAACGCTCGTGTCGAGCACATAATGTGGACAAATCACAATATGCTAACCAGTTATCAGAAAATCTGAAAGGTGATTCTCTGACTAGTTTAAGTTTGGTTGAAGAGGCTGACAAAGATAACTATGATGTTATTAGGGCAGCCTTGTTAAAGAAGTATCAGTTGTCTGAAGAGGGTTATCGGAAGTTGTTTAAGACAATGGTGCCTGAGGCAGGTGTAGAATTCTCAGAATTCATTGCAAGAACACGTCTTACATTTGATCGTTGGATTGAGCTATCCAAAACAGAAAAGACTTATGAAGCCCTTATGGACTTGATACTCAGAGACAAGATTATGTCAAGTATAAATAAACCTTTCCTCGAATTCTTACATGAGCGTAAACCTAAGTCTCTAAAAGAAATGGAACAGTATTGTACCCAATACGTCACTGCACATCCGGACGTAGCTATTAGCAACAGTAAGGTTAAAGAAGGTATGCCAGTTGCTTCTGCAACACCATACAACCCTAATCACTCTCACAAATTCCAAGGACCTCAAAATAGGTTTAATAAAAAAGGTAACTATTACAGTTATCAGAACCAAGGTAACCAATCATTTCAGGGTTCTTCTTCGAATACCTGGAGAAGAGCTGACAGCCCTCGATTCAGGGGTGGTCATAATTACAGGAACTTTCGCAAAGGAAGTCATTCTAGAAACTATCCAAGTTTTCCTTCATGGAGACAACAGGATCATAATTACCGAGATACTCATTATAATGAATATGATGATGATAGTAACCAAAGGAGCTATGATTCAAACCCGAGTAGGGGTTATAATGGTGGAAACAATGATAAGTACAGAGGCAATAATAACAGAGGTAGAGCACAATTCAAAAAACATAAAGCTCATTACCAGGCGAACTCTGCACAGCAAGAGTCCCACGAAGCCTATAAACAAAATAAAGATAATGATGACTCTAATAATATGGCATGTGCCGCTTTTGATTTTGGGAGAGCATCTCAGTGCCCCCAATGCAAAACATTATTTGAGCCAACCACAGTGTCTACTTTAAGCTGTGGCCATCCTCTTCCCGCTCTTCCTGCGTCAATCGCGCATGATGGGAGAGGTTCTCTTGTCTTACACAAAGGTTTGGTAAATGACAATCCAGTCTCAGTACTTTTTGATTCTGGATGCACAACTATTGGGGTTAGGCAGTCACTCATAGATCCTTCTCATTCTACAGGCAAAGTAGTCAAATGCGTAACATTTGGCGGCACCATAGAGAAATACTCTACCGCTATCATTAGGATTGCTACTCCTTTCTTCACAGGAGATGTACACGCATGTCTTTTGCCGGATCCGATCGCTGATCTTATCATCGGTCGCATTCACGGAGTCAAAGAATGCACTCCGGAGCAAATTTCCGTTTGGGAAAATCAAAATATGCAATCTGCTAATGCAGTAGTCACTAGAGCTCAAGCTCTCAATATGCCTGAAACTTCATCTGTTGAAGATAATGAAGTGCATAACCAAGATGATCCCTTGGTAATTTCTCGTGACTCGTTTATAAAACAACAAGAAGAAGATCCGACTCTTAAGAAATTCTTCACTCTTGTAACAAAAGGTGATCCGAATAAAGATTCAAATTGTAAATCTTGGATTACAATGAAGAATGGCGTACTTGTACGTATGGTGCAAGACTCCACTAAGTCAAGTCATTCTCAGATTCTTGTACCCAAGAATTTGAGAGTTAAGATCTTACAACATGCACACGACTCGCAGTGTGCTGGTCACATGGGTTTTTCCCGTACTAAGTCAAGAGTTCTTGCGGCTTTCTTTTGGCCTTTTGTGAACAAGGACATACGGATCTATTGTCGATCCTGTAAAGTATGTCAAGAAGTCAAATCCAAAGGTCCTCGTCATGCTGCGCCTATTCAGGCTGCAGATATTCCTATTCGTCCATTCCAGAAAATGGCGATAGACATCATTGGTCCATTCAAGATCAAATCTGCTAGAGGACATCAGTTTATCTTAACGTGTGTAGACATGTGCACACGTTGGCCAGAGGCTATCCCTCTAAAGAGCATTACTACCGCTGACATTGCAGATGCTCTTTGGCTTATATTTTCTCGGCTGGGATTCCCCGGAGAAATATTATCAGATCATGGCACCCAACTGATATCGGATACCATGTCTCAAGTAATGTCTACTCTACAGATAGAGAGATCTTTGAGTAGCATCTATCATCCTATGTCCAATGGGATGGTCGAGCGACTAAATAGAACACTTAAGAACTTATTAGGGAAGATAACTGAGGATCATCCTCAAGATTGGGATAGGGTTTTACCCGCGGCCCTCTTCGCGTACAGAGAGGTCCCCAATGAACATACAGGGTTTTCGCCCTTTGAACTTGTCTTTGGCGCGCGACCGCGCGGGCCCAATGTCTTTGCTGCATGATCTTATAACAGCTGACAATATTGACGATGACACAAAATCTTCTTACGAGTATGTCATCGCGCTGAGACAAAAGATTATCGAAGCATGCAAATTGGCAACGTCCTCTTCTGAATTTGCTAAGCAGAAGGCAAGACAATTTGCTAATAAGAAGAGAACTTTACGACAACTTTGTCCTGGTGACAAAGCATTTGTTTTGCTACCTTGTCGTGAAAATAGACTCCTTATTAGTTGGAAAGGTCCGTACGATATAATATCGAAAATTTCAGATGTTGACTACATCGTCGATATTAACGGGAAGCATAAAACCTTCCACATCAATATGCTTACGGAGTTCCATGAACGTCCTGACTATCTACAGCCTATTTTCCAGGCAACGGACGATTCTCATGTCAAACATGGTCATTACTCATCACTGTCTGTAATACAGGATGAGGAAACAAGTTTTTTGGATGTTAATCTCCCGCTTCCAATGATCCCACTTCATTCTAGTGAATCATGGAAAGACGTTACTGTTTCTCCTGATTTGTCTCTAGGAGAACGGCGACAAGTTTCGTCTATGTTACAAACATTTCAGGATGTCCTCACTGACATCCCTGGACAAACTCATGTCATTGAGCATGACATTGTTCTAACTGAACATACTCCAATTAGGGTTAGGCCTTATCCTATCCCTATACATTTCCAAACACAGGTTGAAAAGGAGTTGGATGAAATGATAGATTTACAAATAATCGAACCATCCACTTCTGCATATTCTTCGCCGATGGTTATTGTTCGAAAAAAAGACAATAACATACGTCTTTGCGTTGACTATCGCAAATTGAATCAAGTTACGAAGTTCGATGCTGAACCTATGCCTTTACTAGAAGAGTTACTTACTCGTCTTTCTAAATCGCATTTTTTCACTAAACTTGATTTGTCTAAAGGATATTGGCAAGTTCCATTATCCGAACGCGCCAAACCTCTTACCGCTTTCTCTACTCCCAGAGGCCTTTTCCAATGGAATTTTATGCCTTTCGGCCTTATGAACGCACCAGCTACATTTGTACGCATGATGCGTCGAATCCTATCGTATCGGTCAGATGTCATTGCTTATCTAGACGACATCTGTCTTTTCAGCGATACTTGGGAAGATCACTATTCAGGGTTAGTTGAATTATTATCAACTCTGCGTGAGTATAACCTGACAGCAAAACCATCTAAAGCTTGTATTGGCTTTAGCGAAATTGCTTTCTTAGGCCATCGAGTAGGTCACGGTTTCTTGAAGACAGAAGACCATAATATCACTAAGATACTTAACATCTCTATCCCTAGGACTAAAAAGCAAGTGCGAAGTCTTTTAGGTCTCATACAATTTTATGGACGTTTCATTCCGAATCTGTCCTCTATCATGGCACCTCTCTCTACACTATTAAAGAAAGGGTCGCCTAACATGGTTCACTGGTCTCATGAATGCCAATCTTCACTAGAGAAGATCAAAACTATGTTTTCATCACCACCTATTTTAGTGTTACCTACAACAGATAAGACATTTGTTCTTCGTAGTGACGCTTCATCCACTGGGATTGGAGCGGCACTAATGCAAGAGTACTCTGGAACTCTGCATCCTGTAACGTACATATCCAGAAAACTTAATGCTGCAGAAAGGAATTACTCGGTTTTAGACCGCGAATTATTGGCAATGGTTTGGTCAATTCTCAAACTCCAAAGATTCCTTCTGGGCGCGCATTTCGTAGTGGAAACTGACCAAAAAGCTCTTACGGCTATCCAAAGTAAGAACTTGAAGAGCTCGAGATCAACTCGATACGCAATTGCTCTTCAACCTTTTCATTTTTCGGTACGAGCTATCCGTGGTTCAGAAAATGTGATGGCGGACATTCTGTCCAGATGCCCACATGATGCCACTTAACTGTTAAATATTGGATCTTTTTAATATGTATAACTTTACAACAGTTATTTTTTTTTTGTTTCTTTACTAAGATACACATTTGTAATTTAATAATAGAATGATGGTATCTCTACTTAGCGGTTTATTGATGTTTATTCACCGCTGTTCTTTGATGATTGTTTCTTCATAAATCATAAATTTAAGATTGTAGTGTGAATTTTTGGTATGCATTGTATAATTACCAGAATTGTATTATACGTACATCACACCTTCCTGGAAACATTTATTCGTAGGGAAACAATTTCTCTCAGATTTTGAGATATATATTCTCACCAGTCATATTAGGAATTATAGTTATTCCTGATATTTTCATCTGCGCAGTATTCTTGCGTTGTGAGCCTATTCTACGGTGCTCCTAGATGTATTTAAAAAAAAAAAATTTTATTTTTTTTTTCCCGGGAGGTGTGGTAAGACTGTAAAGGGCAATTTTTACTATCTTGCAATATAATACATTTATATTCTTATTATGTTCGCAAATATTTTGTAAGCAAAGTATTTCCTTTTTTAAGTGCTTAAGGAGAAGTCATTTTTGGGTTGCTTCCCTTGAAAATAGTTCCGTCATCTTCGATCGGACTCCGCAGACGACTCTAGGCCTACTGCGATTTATTCTGTGGCTGGGTAGGAATAGATTGTTCTTGCTTCAGTATATCTATGGCCTGAATTTATACGTAGTGTTTGTATGAGTAGGACGAGTCTGTCTTATATATGGATATCTTTGCATTTCTAAGTCGAACTAATTTGGTTGTCGCTAGAAAAGGTCAAAGGCTATGCAGCGGAAGTATCGCTAGCAAGGGGTGTGATTCATGGCTGTCATCCTGTGAGGATGCCGAGTTTTGTTGTAGCAGGCTTTTTGCCGAAATAGTGATCTATATATGGATGGGGGAAAGTGATAATCATTTAGACATGTTGTATGTACTTTACCCCAGTGTTTATTCTCTTTTGCCAAGGAATGGCAAAGTTATATTTCGCATAAAAAGGTAAAACCACAATTTATTATGAACTTGGGCTTCGCCATCGTTGTTGATAAGCAGATGCACAGTGGTACTTTTAAAAAGAATATCCATTCAAAGGAAGAAGACATTCCTATGTATCAGCACTGGATTGTATGATATTATTCAATTACCTCTATGAGAGAACCTATGAAGAAATGAGGACATTTAATGAATGACTAATTTTGGTCTATATTCTATAGTGAGTGAAGCTCACGAGAGAGAGAACAGCCATGTTGAAATTCATATACTTTGTATTTATCGAGTGAGAAAAAGGGATGCCTGTACTATCGCTCGATGAACCAAGAGATCACTGCTACATGTGAGAACCCATGTCTGGGATTCCTATATTATGAAATATATATATATTGAACTTTACGTGAAGGAATATTCGCTAGACGAGGTTAGGTCTAGGAGCCTTCCTATATATATTGGTTATGGTCTGACGTGCCCAGTCAGTAAAGCCAGATGATTTACATGATGGAACTCTGAATGCTTATTTACGAATGCTCCATTATGATATTTGCCAAGCATGAATGCTAACTTAAGATGATATTCCTGTGATCAACATTATGCTGTCTATGTCGACATTTGTTCCTGTAACCATACACGTACTGTCCAAGTGTGCGTCCCATTAAATGTTATAAAAAGACCACCGTAGTTCCAGTACTTCTTGAATTCGAACAGTGTGAGTATGAGTGATGTACTACCAACCTGTCAACTCTATCGAATCATTCTACCATTCGCGTACTGACATTCAGATACACACTCATTGTTTACACTCACATTCTTGTCGGAGCCTCATCACGTTCCAGGACAAGATGACCTGTATGACCAAAACTGTGCTGGGTTTGATGAGTTGACAATCGTTACACTTTACTACACCAGTCCCAACATCTACATTTATCCACTGGTGGACATTCACATCATTTAGCAAATAAAGCATGATTCAACAACTAGTAGCCAGTATGAGTTAACAACTACACAGAGTTTTAACAGTTACCCAAAGATTTTTTTTTTCAGGAAGGACCCTTAAAACGCGGGACATTTGGAATAAATTCGGGACACCGGGACATTTTATCAAAAAGCGGGACTGTCCCGGGAAAAACGGGATGAATGGGAACCCTACAGTACATGCAAGTCTGGCTTCTGTTCCGTGCAGCCTTACACACTTTACAGTTTAGTTTGTACCTTGCCCTTTCATATTTATCAATGAAGTGGTGCTCAGTAAGTCGTGTTGCTGTGACCTGTGGTTTTGAAGGTGTCACATTGCGTCGAAGAATAGCAGGTTCAATAAGAGTCATACTGATATCCTGATCTTTGCTTTGATCTTTTTTTGTGTGAATATATGTAGTTATGTGTTCTTTCGTAGCAGTTAAGGTTAGTATTAGGGTTAGTGTTAACCCTAATCCTAACCCTAATACTAAACCTAACCCTAACTGCTACGAAACAAGACATAACTACACATATTCACTGCGGAGCAAAAACCCACGAGTAATAGGAAATTACCGCTTTGGGGTAACAACAGACGCGCACGCTAAAAATTAATCTGCTTCACATCGTTAATGCAAATCACAGAAAACGCAAATCGCCGAAAACACGAACCGCCAAAAACGTCTGGAAATGGATTTAGTGCGCAAAGGGAAGTAAAAATTCTACAGTAACTGGTTTAACGAAAAATACCACCAATAATCGAAAAATGGACAACTTGTAATTTTTTTTCCAGGTCTGATGCGGGAAATTCAAGGCTTTTAGCCATTTTTCCAGGCTTTTGAAGGCCTGGAATTTTTTTTTCCGTTTTCCAGGTTTTTCCAGGTCACTACGAACCCTGTATATTACTCCCAAGAAAAAAAGTTGCAAACTAGTGTAAAAATTATCAAAAAATAACCTTGATGAATATGAGACTATATAATTACATCATAAGCAAATGGGGAACATTGGGTATCCTTGCCAAGGTAACTTTAAATTCATATGTATATACTGTTTCAGCCTCAGCAAGGATCTATAATGTCATTACTCAGTTAGTTGGCTTATCTCTAAATAATGTAGGATACCTGCCTTTATTATGTACCATCCATTAATTAGTGCAAAACTAAGCATATCATATATATATATAAATTTATCAAAGGTCATCAAAGTCATCTGATATTTCAGCTGAGATTATAATAATAATAAAACTCATCCACTACTATAGCAGATATAAGTAGACTGTGGAATGAGGTTACAAAATCTATTTTGTTCAGACGTAATTTATTCTTCTTTGTTTGCTGTCAAATAACCACATCTATCTATCTTATAAAGCTGGCAGTCTTGTCTCAGGTTTCTTTCAGCACCACCCAGTTTCACCCTCAACTGGACTGGAGAAGACCATGCTGCCACCCTGCTTCTCTCATGGAGCCAACATTTTTGGTGTACATGTTCTACTGTTTGTTTGTTTGTCCTCCCTACATGTTCTACTGTTTGTTTGTTTTTTTAAATATATTCATATATATATATGATATGCTGAGTTTTTAATGAAGGACAACTAACAGTCTACTTATATCTGCTTTAGTAGTGGATGAGTTTTATTATTATTATAATCTCAGCTGAAATATCAGATGACTTTGATAACCTTTGATAAATTTTTATATATATATATATATATATATATATATATATATATATATATATATATATATATATATATATATATATATATATATATATATATATATATATATATATATGATATGCTGAGTTTTTAATGAAGGACAACTTACAAAACAGTTTGGAATAAAAACTGGAGTGTGACATGGATGCCTCTTGTCACCATTTCACTTCCTGTTGGCTATAGATTTAGTTATAATATACAGACATCTTCCTCAACCAAGAGAAATGGAATCCAGTGAACTAAACAGCAAGATGATCTAAATCAGTGGTTTTCAAAGTGGGTGGTACTGCCCCCCCCCCCCCTACCCGGGTGATAGTTTGGGGGAATCCAAGGGGGCGACAATGGAATAGAGGGCAGCAGGGGGGAGCAGAAGTATGAGGGTGGCTGAAGAGCTGACAGGCTAAATTCAACAATATGACTCAATGTAGCATTTAAACTTACATGCATTTTGCTTATAAAGATTCCTGATGTTAGCGCTTAAATGAAGAATGTAGCCTGAACAAACCCTAACTCACTTCTCATCCTTAACTTCATTCATGATAGTTTCTCATACACTCTATAGTAGAGGTTCTCAACCTAGATAGGTAGTGGAGTGGTTATATTATTAAGATCATTAAGCATGGCATAGTTTCATCTGTATTGGCTATCCTAAGCTTAGGCAAGCTTCACTGATCATACATTCTAAACGTAACTGTTCTGAAAGCAGGTGTGAAGGGTAATGAAGCCCCTAATGTCCACTCTGTCAACCCTGAAGAGAAAGAAACTCACAACAAGAAGCAAATAGTCATTCATTCATAACCCTCCACTCCTAAAGGAGCAAAGGCCTTCAACAAACATTTGCCAAGTCATCCTTTCATGTGCCATCATCTCAAGTTCTTTCCAGCTCTCTTCTCCATGTGCTTCTTGGTCTACCTCTGCCTCTCTTGCCCTGGGGGTTCCAGAACAAGGACTGCCTTGTAATGCTATCAACAGGTTTCCTCAGTGTGTGTACTATCCATCGCCATTGTCTTCTTCTCATCTCTTGTTCCACTGGCACGTCTGGTTCTTGTCATCAGTTCCACGTTGGTAACATTGTCACACCATTTTAATCTTTCTATTCTACGCAAGCACCCATTTATGAAAGTCTGTAGCTTTTTGGATGTTGTCTTTGTTGTTCTCCATGTTTTAAAGTTATATCAGGGTTCATAGCAAATTTCTTCAAGCATTTTCCAGGCTTTTTCCAGGTCCAGCACGTGATTTTCAAGGATGGGAAACTCTAATATTTTCCTCATCTAATTTTCTCAGATATAATTATCACTTTGCTGACCAGCAATCCAGAGCATTACCGTCTCTCATTACCAAGGGTGTTTGCAGATTTCTTTAAATAGAACTTTTTTTTTTAAAAATTCATAAAAGATTGAAAAACAGATATCTTTTCCAAGTTTTTAGTGAATTCGTTCAACATCAGCGCAATCAAACGTTAGTGACATGGATGGTAATGAATAAAATAACCTTGACTGACGTATTGATTTTACGATTAACCACGTATATCAACATAAAAGGCTAATAAAACTGGAATAAAATGTTTAATAAAAAACTATTTTTCGTGTTTGTCTTTTTTGAATGTATTCTGCGTCTGTGGCATCTGACAATGAGCGTTTGTAAATGTTTGAGTAGTTAAGTACCTCTAGTTGGAGTCTGAGCTGCTTTTTTCATTAACTGGGGTTGAAGTTGTAGCTGTAGGCCTCTGCAAGAGTCTTTGTCAACGATCCACGTTGATAATCCTTGACTGTGTGGTATAACTTGAAGCAGGGTATCAGGCATAGAGGTACATTGCAATCTGGGCAGTACATGCAAGTCTGGCTTCTGTTCCCTGCAGCCTTACACACTTTACAGTCTGGTTTGTACCTTGCCCTTTCATATTTATCAATGAAGTGGTGCTCAGTAAGTCGTGTTGTTGTGACCTGTGGTTTTGAAGGTGTCACATTGCGTCGAAGAATAGCAGGTTCAATAAGAGTCATACTGACATCCTGATCTTCGCTTTGATCTTTTTTTTGTAGAGTTGGCAGTGTTGTAGGTTATGTGCCCATTGACCAGGGCAGTTTCAACTAAGAAATAATATAAAAATAGGATCTGTGTGGGTAGGGGTAGCTTGCACCTAGTTGGCTGAAGTTTCCACACCTCCCATACTTTTGCTGTGTTTTTCTGCAAGCACTGGCTTATGAATTGTTCTGCCCTAAAGAATTTGTCTTTCTAACTGTCTTGTTTATATTATCATTGGAGTGAACAGTGGATATAAGGTTAAATCTTTTCGTATCATGCCAGGTGACAGTCGGCATGCCTTATCTTCTGTCGCACAAAACACAGGATGATTTGTCTTTTTCAATTTGAGTTGTTTTTCCTTCAGTGCTACAGGAAAATGCTTCCTATTTTCCGCTACTGTTCCAAATGCACCAATCTGAATTTCAGGTCTTGAAATAAAGCTGAAGGCTGAATCAAAACTACCACAGAAGAGAATATGTCCCTTGTTGCGTATGAAATTTGAATTAAAACTATGGTGACTTTTCATTGAAAAAAAAAGAGTCCAAATAACCTCAGCTCTCAAGAGTTTTTTTCCTTGGTCACAAATGTTGTCACATCTGTAGGTCTCCTAGTAGTGTTAGTTTTAAAAAAAAAGGGGGGGGGGGGGAAACACAAATAACTTATGAGTAGGCCTAAGCTATGCATATTTAAAAATTCAAAATTCTAAACGCATCCATAATACAGTCAAACAATATTTAACTAGAACAAAAGGTAATATATATAGTAATTGGGAGGGTAATACTTATGCGTTTACGTCGTTAACGCAAAGCGCCAAAAACTTCTGGAAATGATTTAATGCGCAAAGGGAAGTAAAAATTGTACGGTAACTTTGTGCAAAGGGAAGTAAAAATTGTACGCGGTAACTTTACAATTTTTACTTCCCTTTGCGCACTTCCATTTCCAGAAGTTTTCGGCGGTTTCGTTTTCGGCGCTTTGCGTTAATGGCGTAAACGCAGATTTATTTTTAGACTCGTCGCGTCTGTTGTTGCAAAAAATACCATCAATTACCAAAAAATGGACACAAAGTAACGAACTTTCGATTTCGTATTATTTTTCAAGGTCCGATGCGGAAAATTCAAGGCATTTAGCCATTTTTCCAGGCTTTTCAAGGCCTGGAATTTTTTTTCTTTCGTTTTCCAGGTTTTTCAAGGTCGCTACGAACCCTGTTATATGATATAATAGTACTGACTTCACATTTGAGTTGAAGATTCTTATTTTCGTGTTGGATACGATTTCTCTTGATCTCCATATATTTTCCAATGCAATGAAAGCTCCTCTTGCTTCTTGTATTCTTATTTTGATATCACTGTCTGTTCCTCCAACTTTGTTTATATTGCTGCCAAGACATGTGTAAGATTTTACATCTTGTAGTGGTGTTTCTTCAAGTTCAACCATATTATCATTACCTGCATTTATTCTCATTATTTTTGTCTTTTCCCTGTGTATTTTCAGACTCAGTTGCTGTGAACTCTCATCCAGTTTTGTCAATTTGTCCTGCATCTGATTACGGTTATGGGACAGAAGAGCCAAGTCATCAGCAAAAATCCAGATCATCCAACTGCTTAGTCAGAGTCCACTGGATTCCATTTCTGTTGTGTGTTGTCAATGTTCTCATAACCCAGTCTATTGCTAGTAAGAACAGAAATGGAGACAAGAGGCATCCTCTCATGCCTTCGTCATGGACGGACGTGTTTTTTATCTGCTCTCACATTTCGCAGCATTAACGCAGGAAGTTTAAGTCACATTCCGTGGATTTTTATATCAGTATATTGGTTATTAGATGGTGAAATTTTTAAACATGATATTGTGTTAATGTAATGTGTAACATTTTATAGAATACTGTTGAAATGTGTATCAGTTTTTTCTCTATGTTATTGGAGGATATTTTTAACAATGACTACATGACTCATCCGAATGTGACCTTCGCCAAAGCAAGAGGTCAGTTGTTGGTCAAGCGTTGCTGTCAAGCATCATAAAATTGTCCCGGTATACAATGTTCCTCACCGATAACAAAACCCCCGGTGGAATGTAACAATGTCATGCTTGGAAGAAGGCGTTAGTTCGCAGCTAACAGTGGGCCCCAGGGACGCTCGTTTACGACCAACGACCATTAAAAACTATGCTTTGAACAAAGAGAGGGCTATTCACGTAAAACTTAAAGGTTGTAGAACCGGGTCCGGTATAACCTTGAAGCTATCAAGTCATGGAAAATGTGTAACTATAACATTCCAGAACACCTTTCAGTACGAGGCATTTCGTTTCATTGTCATTAAATTCTACGAAACAGGACTTGTAGAGTCAAGAACAGACATAAATGGTGCACTAGTAGAAGACGTTATAACAACACCACTTCTCAAAATTCACCTTTATCACACTAAGAACAAAATTATGGCCCAGGGGACTGCCGCAGCTATCGAATCATGGCTAGAAACAGAATTTGAAGAATTAAAAGAATCTGCAAAAATTGTAACTGATGTTGAGTTAGAAAACACTAAAATGGACTCCGCTGTTTCTATGCCCCACTTGGCAGCAGACACAATGATTCCAGGCATAAATGACTTTACTACCGACAACGACATTCTCAACATCAGCTGCAACCCAATTTCTCACAGTGAATCAGAAATTCTACCTTCTGCAGTATTGGATACAATAACAGACACCCCTACAATTTCTAAACCTATGTTGGCCATCGAATACCCCATGGACCATGAAAATATACGAAAAGCTGAAACTGCATCTCTTGAGCAACAAAAAGAAGACACCATGAAGTTACCTGTGTCGTGCTGCCAGGAGCTAATGCAAAATATGGAGGACACGCTACGAAGTTTAATTGGTGATCTCATGTCTAGTATACAGACATCGCTCAAGGCCGAAAACAAACTTCTTAAAAGGGAGATAGTATCTCTGAGGGAAGACAATTCTAGCATGAAGGACATCATCGAAAAACTGCAGAGAGACTTCTCACTCTATAAGATAAGACAACCAGATCATCCTCAAACAATAGTAAAAGATTGCGAAGAATCCGTACATAAAAATACGCCAAATCAGCAAAAAGGTCACCACCAAACTGTACACAAAAAACACGAAGAGACACTCACAAACACAACATATCCCATTGGAGTCAAAATTACCAACAGATTTCAAGTTCTTGAGGATTGTTCAACAGAAAATGAGCAGGTATCAGCATCCCTACCAGACAACGTTCCAGTGCCCGAAAACCAAATTCACAAATCTCAGAGCCATCACGACAGTCCACAAAAAGAACACCACAAAAGGCAGCAGCATCAATCTAATAGAAAACAAAGTGAAGAAATACGTAGTGACGTTACACATATTGTAATTGGTGACTCCCTCTTGAAGGGTATTTATTGTGAAAGAATGTCCACTACAAGAGAAGACATCGTTTCAGTTATGACAGTGCCGGGGGCTGGTATTAAAAGACTACTGGACATAATTAATAAGTTCGATATTAATCACAAGATAACAAAAACAACACTACACGTAGGAATTAATGATATCATGAATGAGCAGAGCCTAAACCCCTCAGGATTGGTGGCTACAATAAAAACAAAAATTTCCCAAAGCCTCCATCTTTATTTCATCAATCATACCACCATGCTATGGGTTTCAGCGTCGCACAGCGGACACTTACAACACAAAACTACAGAACTATTGTAAACAAAACGGCCTTGGCTTCATCAACAATACTCCATTCTTTACATCTAACTCAGGAGCACCTAAGAAACGACTCTACAGAGATCAAATTCACACATCCACACTGGGAAGCAGTATCCTGGCCAAAAACATAAAATATCCAGAAAGGACACAACAAGACAGCTCAACCCATATAGAGAATGCAACGAAATCTACTGAGACATCAACCTATAATTACAACACATCACAAACCCCACCTACCCCTCAAAGAAGCACACCTATTGCAAGCAGGCAGCCTTCCAGCTATCACAACGCCACTTTCAATCAGGAGGCCGAATCTTATGATACCATGTTTCCCCCATTAGCCACAAGGCAGCCCCACTCAGGTACCTCTACCAACAGTATTCCAATGTCCCAGGCTCAGAATACTCCTACCAACACTACAACAAGGACGGAAGAAATCAGAGATCACCATGCTTCCTCCCCTAGTTCTTATTATCGTCCTCAGTGGAACCCTGAACTTGTCTATCTGATGCAATTCAGCCCTGCGTCACTTAGACAAGCATTAATGATGTCTGCCCAAAGTCATCCCTATTATATGTTCGGTAGAGACATCAGTTATTGACGAACAAACACTTTGCTTCACTAAATCTCTGTTACTACAGCCTTCACTCCATTTGAACATTTGTTGATTTTTTAATACAACGGTAATAATCAGAACTTTTAATAGTTTATCGGTTAATATCCTCTAAAAAAATTTTCTTTGATTACTTATTTCGTTACAATTTAAATTTCTTATTATCACGCGTAGCTTCAATTTGTTAGAATTTTCGGTGTTAAGGTGTGAAGTGTTGTATACTTGTCTGACTTGTGACTATTATTAATTTCTTCCATCTCTCGTTTAACTTCACTTTGTTGCGTTGAGCAGTTCTGGTGTGATATGTTGTAAGCCTGATTGTTTTGTGACAATTTTCATATACTCAGTTGAAATTGTGTTTTATTAGTTGTATTAATTATTTTAATATTGTATTTTCTGCAATTTCTCATTTCTTGAATTCCACTTCCTTGGTGAAGTATTAATTCGTAAAAATATTTTGCGCTTTTTTGTGTGCATAGCCTAACTGTTTTTTAACTTGTAATTTTTTTAATATTTTTTTTAAATTTATTTTTTTAAAATATATATTTCTTTTTACTATACAAACATGGCTGGTAATTATGTACCGTGGCTTCACAAGGATGGTCTACGACTTGGTCATCTGAATATTTACCATCTTCTAGGTAAACTCCCCGAACTTACATACATTCTAAGTAATAATTTTCAAATTTTTGGACTTTCAGAAAGTCGCCTAAATGACAGAATAACAGACGATGACATTGCGTTAAATGGTTTTAAAACTATTCGGCGAGACGCAAGCAAAAAAACAAGAGACAGGTATAACAGTTTATATTTCCACTTCCCTTAATTTTCGCCGCAGAAACGACTTAGAGACAGCAGAGATAGAATGTGTATGGTTGGAAATAAAGCTACCGAATCAGGGCCCATTTCTGGTGGGATATCTTTATCGAAATCCTAGTGCAGGACCTATATGGTACGAAGATTTCACCATAATGATGGACAATGTATTTGCCACAGTCAAGGAGGTTGTTCTTCTTGGTGATTTCAACATCGATATACACAATTCAAATCTAACATGGAAAAATATAATATTATCGTACAACTTAAAACAAATAGTTAACCAGCCTACAAGAGTAACACAAGCATCAACCACACTAATCGACCACATCTACGTAACTTGCCCAGAAAACATCATAGAATGCTCTGTCCCTAATATTGCAATGAGTGACCACTATCCAGTATGCTGTACATGGTCAAAGAATAAATGTAAAGTTCCAAAAAATAAACATGTAAGTATCAAATTTAGAAGTTTCAAACATTTCAGTAAGGAATTATTTTTAAATGACTTGCTAACTGCACCTCTCGCCCGTGTTTACCAACTTCCTGATCCGGATGACGCTATTGAATACTGGACAAAAAAATTTTTATAATGTTTTTGACACGCACGTACCAGCTAAGGAAATTCGCGTCAAACGACAATTAAAATCTCCGTGGATCACGCAGGAAGTGTTGGAGGCTATGAGGCAGAGAGATCAAGCGCACAAAAATAAGGACCTCAACACATACAGGGTATACAGGAACAAAGTTCAATATTTAATTCGGAAAGAAAAGAAAAATCATTTTAGAAATATGGTTCAGAACAAATCAAATAGTAAGGAAATATGGAAGGCAATTAACACCTTAGCGAAAAAACGTAATGCACCAGACTCATTCTCTTCCAACACTTCATTTACTTGCACCGACTTCAGCAATCACTTTCAAGCAGAAATAAACGGTCTGAAATCCACAATACCACCTTCCTCTAGTGACTTAGACAAACTTTCAGCATTCTGTAAGAACAAATGTACAAACTCAGTTCCACCCGACATTCCTTTTATGACAGTTAATGAAGTGTATAACTATCTTATTGGCCTTAAGGATAATAGCTCATCAGGGCTTGACGGAATTAGTAATCGAATACTGCGTTACGCCGCACCAGCTATTAGTGATTCACTAACTTTTATATATAATCAATGTATTGCTAAAAGTTATTTTCCTTCAGCCTTTAAGATTGCCAAAGTATATCCTCTCTTCAAACCTGGCTCGTCAGATAACAGTAATCTTGGTAACTATAGACCTATTTCTCTTTTATCATCGCTTTCTAAACCACTAGAAAAAACACATACATAAAGCAACACTACATTACCTAGTTAGCAATGACTTGCTAATTGACAGTCAGTCAGGGTTTCGACAAAAGCATTCATGCCACACAGCTCTAACTAAGATGATAGACAACTTGCACCTAAACATAAATAACGATAACATATGTGGAGCAATCTTTGTAGACTTTAGGAAAGCATTTGATATGTTAGATCACGCTGTTTTAATAAGAAAATTAGAAACAATGAAAGTTAACTTTAAACTAGTGACATTACTTAAATCATTCCTGTCCGACAGACAGCAAGTAGTGTGGTACAATAACTCCTTGTCAAGCCCAACTATTATTGACACTGGTGTTCCTCAGGGTTCTATTCTCGGCCCTCTACTTTTTTCCATTTACATAAATGACCTTCCACTACACATCGAGCACTCATCCTGCGACCTATTTGCTGATGACTGTACCATTTATACTAGTGATAAAAGTTGCAACACGCTAGAAATATTATTACAAAGCGACACAGACAATCTTATTAAGTGGAGCAATGAAAAAAGCATGCAAATAAATATCACTAAAACAAAATGTATGATAATATCAACTAGACAAAAATTACAAAACTCGCCGAAAACAACACTTCAGCTCTACATTGGAACCTCTTTAATTGAAAATGTAAATGAATATAAAACACTAGGACTCATAATTGACCAACATTTAAGTTGGAATTCGCATGTACAAGCACTGACCAAACAAACGGCACAAAAAGTTTACCAGTTAGCTAAAATCAAACATTTCCTAGATGAGGAGACACGAAAAATGTTCTATACATCCCAGATACAAACACATTTAGACTATTGTTCCACAATTTGGGATGGCTGCACCATGTCCAACACTAAAAGACTCTTTTCATTACAAAAACGTGCAGTGCGCCTAATTTCAGACAAAAACCTCACACAGTGTGTAGATGCATATACATATCTTAACATATTACCACTAAGAAAGCGCCTTCTCTTCAACAAAGCCAAATTTATTCACAAAATCTTGTCACAGAATGCTCCAACGTATCTGTGGCCTATTTTCAAATACAGCGGAAGACGCAGTCAACGCTTAAATAAATTACACATGCCCAAGCCTAGGCTCGACTTATTCAAGAAAAGTTTAGCTTTTTCTGCTGCTCATCTGTGGAATACTCTTCCACACGACTTAAAAAATACTCTTAGTCCATATTCATTCAATCACAGACTTTTCAAATACATCATGAGTGCAGATTATATGCCACCCTAATTTCGTTATGTTCTTAAATAATTACATAACATCATATGTAGGTTTTAAAGTTAATTTTGTCCTGTTTAGTATAAATTATGATACGCATCTGTAAATCTGTGTAACTGTTATTGTACTGTTACAATGTTGGGATTTTATTTTATTGTACTTTCTTGTTATTTTATTATTTAAGTAACATTTAGGATACGTGTGAGAATAAATGGATTAACTATGGAAGAAGAGAGAAAGGAAGGGCAGAATGTTAGACGGGCCTGCGTGCTCAATTCTAAACCCTTTGAAAATAAAGTTCGTTCGTTCGTTCGTTCGTTCGTTCCCTGTCACACTCCTGTTCTTATTCCAAACGGTTCTGTAAGCTGTCCTTCATGAAGAACTCTGCATGTCATGTCTTCATATGTTTTCTTTATTAATAATGATCTTCAGGGGAACTCCGTAATGCCTCATCAATTTCTCTGTCTAAACTGTCAAATGCCTTTTCGTAGTCCACAAATCCAATGTATAGTGGTGAATTCCATTCCAGACTTTGTTCAACTATTATTCTCAAAGTGGCTATCTGGTCTGTACAGGATCTGTTTTGTTGAAAACCTGCTTGTTCATCTCTCAGTTTCTTGTCTATGGACTCTTTTAATCTCTCAAGGATAATCCCGCTTAATACTTTTCCTTCTTAGGCAACTTAACCAGATATCCTTCCTTCCATTCTGCTGGTATCTCTTCCTTTTCCAAGACTTTACCAAGTAATTTATAAAACATCTCTGTAGCTGTGTCGATATCTGCTTTGATGGCCTTTGCTGAAATGCCATCTGGTCCAGCCGTTTTTCTATCTCTTAGAAGCTTTATGGCTTTCTTTATTTCTTCCTTCGTTGGTCTTTCACAGTTAATTTGTAGCTCTTCTTCTGCTGGCTGGATGTCTGGGGGGTTTTGTGGAGCTGGTCTAATGAGAAGGTCCTCAAAATATTCCGTCCACTTCTTCATTTGCTCTTGAATATTGCTGAGAAGTTTTCCATTCTTGTCTTTTATGAGGCAACTTGTTTGCTTGTATTTCCCTGTTAGCTTCTTTGTGCTGTTATACAGTTCCCTCATATTTCCTTTGGCTGCAGTATCTTCTGCCTCTCTTGCCAAATCCTCAATATACTTCCTCTTGTCTCTTTTGATACTACTTTTTACTTCTTTGTTTGCTTCTTGAGCATTGGCTTTGGAACTTCTGGTTTTGCTTGTGTTTAAATCTGCTTTCTTGTTTCTTCTGTCTTTTATTTTATTGATGGTTTCTGTTGTTATCCATGCTTTTTGTTGTCGTTCCCTTTTCCCCAGGTATTTCTTCACATGTCTCATTCCATACAGTTTTGATTTGCTGCCAGTAGTCTTCTGTATTCACTACATCTTCCAGCTGTTGGAGCACTTGGAATTTGTTGGATATTGTGACCGCAAATTTGTCTCTTGTTTCTTAGATGTCCTACATTAAATTGCTGTCTATAACCTTCATTTTTACTTTGGCTATCAGAAGGTACCAACCAAGATCTGCTTACTCGTAGCAAGCAAGAGGACATGCACACCATCATAGCTGGCAGACGCTGGAGCTGGGTTGGTCATGTCCTCAGAAGAGACCCCGATGCCATCACAAGAACAGCTATGTTTTGGACCCCTGAAGGAAAGCGAAAGAGAGGTCGACCAAAAACAACTTGGCGGAGGACTGTGGAGGCTGAGATGCAAAGAATGAACCAGAGTTGGGGCACTGTACGAAGGATGGCCACCGACCGTGCAAAGTGGAATCAATTTGTTGTTGCCCTACAAGACGCCACTAGGCGTGATGGCCACTGACTGCTTTGACGGTCGGTGGTTAAGGATCGAAGAAGAAGAAGAATCAGAAGGTAGTGATCAGATACAACACCTGCTCCTCTATATACTTTTACATCCTGCAATGATGATCTAAACCTCTTGTTTATGCATATATGATCATTCTGATTTTTTGTTCTATGATCTGGTGATATTCATGTTGCATTGTGTATTCTCTTATGTGGAAACATGCTTCCTCCTATATCCAGTTGATTTGAAGCACAGAAGTTTGAGAATAGTTCACCATTTTCATTCATTATTCCTAGCTTATGTTTTCCCATGACTTCTTCAAATCCGGTGTTGACTGTACCTATCTTTGCATTCATGTCACCCATCAAAATTGTGATGTCTCTTCTTTTTACTTTCTACATAATTTCCTGCAGTCTAGTATAAAATACTTCTTTCACAGTCTGTTCTTTGTCATTAGTTGGTGCATAACATTGGATGGCATTTACATTTATTTTCTTTTTAGCTGTTTTGAAAGTAGCTGTTATTATTCTGGGTCCAACAGCTTCCCATTCAATGAGTGCTTTCTGTGCTTCTTTAGATAACATAAGAGCTACCCCTTCACTGTGGTGTGAACTTTCGTCTTCATATCGCGAGGACAGCACCAATTCACCTGTGATGAGTTTCTTCTTGTCTACCCCCTTCCACTTTGTTTCACACAGTCCCAGAACCTCAATTTTATATTCCCTCATTTCTGCTGCTACTTGTGCCACTTTCCCTTGTTCGTTCAATGTCCGAACATTCCAGGTGCCAAGTCTGGTGGTTCTAGAAGAAAGAAGGTTAGTCAGTAACACTAAGACAGACTCCTTTCGTCTTTCTCTGTGTTGCATCATACGCCTCCCTGCGAGAGGATCTTCCCCTGTCTTGGATGGCTCTGTTTTATTTTCCTTAACTGACTTGTCCATGTTTGTTGCAGTTTTTTGTGGTTGAAATTTTTTTTACAGGATGGGGTAACCAGCCCTATGCCCAACCCTCCTAAGTTGCTTTCTACGACATGCATGGCAGGGAACAGTGTTACTATTCTTTGCTCCCCTTTTGGGCCCCGGTAACACATGGGTGAAGTGAATGGTCAACTCACTAAGATTTAATCAGAATCTTTTGGAAAGTGAAAACCTGTGTTAAACAGTGTTCCAGATTAATATTGGTTAGTGTCCCTTGGGAAGGTTGGCCCAAGTGCACTTTTCACTGGCAGTTGAGGATATCTGCAGGTGTTTAACTCTTTAAGTCCCAATCGACTTTATAAAGGCTCAGGGGTTAGACGCGCTTGGCCCAATCGACTTTAAAAAGCCTGTAGTATATGTGCCTCTGTTTGAGACTGTTTCTAATTATAACTACCCACAAACCACCCAAAACGTCATTTCCTACTGCAAGTACATTCTTTTAAATACCGCATGTGTTTAAGAGTGAACGTGTTTCTGTTATTTTAGATTTTTAAAGCGATTTTTTTAAGCGCATATCCTCCATTTTACCTTGAATAACTAATCATTTTTTTAAGCGCATGTCCTCCATTTTACCTTGAATAACTAATCATTTTTCAATGAAAGCTTTTATACTTGTAGCACAAGAGTAAAGTACATCCAATTATCTTCAGTTTCATATACAACAACAAAGTTATTTATGCATATGAACATTTAAAAAAATTATTTCCAAACAACAACAATAAAAACGAACTGGGGTGGCCATTTTTGCTTGGGCCAAACCCACTTTTTTGCTTGGGACTGAAAGAGTTAAAAAAGAATAGAACTGATTTTGCTTTGGTGCAGATTTAATTGCCTCAGTGTTTAAGTGAGCTGGAGATAACGTGATATCCATGGTACAAGAACTTTGGTTGCAGTAAGTCCTCACTGAACACTATCCTGCATTGTGGAAAAGTTAGGATGTCCTGTATTGCCTTTCAAACATTTTAGCCAGTAGAGCAGAGTTTCAATGCGGTCAACTACCTTCTCTCAAAGCAAAGAAACAGACTGCAAATTACTGAACATGGGGATCTTTTTCTTCCTTGTTCGCCTTCAAACTTCCACATTAACTCTTTCACGTGGCTGTCGCCTGTATATCGGTGATCCTGATTTTTACCCCAAACGTGTCTATTGCTGGTAAAGCGGTGATCAGAGGGGTGTCTCTAAAAGCGAATGAAAAATAATGATTGCTCCCCTTATATTTCTGTACAATGAATTCCTCCCGTTAAAAACCTGGTTTACACTTCCGATACACGTAGTTTGAAACTGAAAGACGTTGGATTTTTCGTGAATTTTTGTTTCATACGAACTGTGTAAGATGGACATTTTTGTCGAAAACGATCTTGACATGTCAGGTAGCGAGGACTCATGGACTTCTATTTTAAATAGAAATAAGCAAGAATAGGAAAGCAGCGATGTTAGTAGTTGTGAACAGAATGAACAAGATTTGGCCAAAAAGACAGTGACACAATTTATGATGATGTTACCATCCTCAACATTACTAATAATTGGATGAACCATCTCACCACGACCAAACCCAATAACAAAGGGGTTCGGAATCCACTGCCAGCGGGATATAAACCTATCGATTATTTTAAAAAGTTCTCTTCAGATGATTTTCTTAACTTTTTGATAGATCTGTGTGAGCAATATGACAGGAGTGTAGGCTTATTGTTACCGTAGGCTATGTGACATTTGTGGTGGCAGAGACATGTAGATTGACAATTTCATTTTTAATTTTAAAAATTTTTTAAATTCCCCTTTTTGGATTATGTGTGTTTTTCTTCAAATTATTGGATTTTATGACTTCAAATTATTGCTAGATTACTATGTACCATTGATGCTGTACCGGAATCAATGACGTTATAGGCAAAAATAATGACACAAACAAGAATAAATCAAGGTAAATATGAAATTTTGCACTTTTTTCTTTATTTTTCAAATTTCTCTTATTTTTGTAAATTGAAAATTTCATATTTTAAAACAAAAACATCAGTCATTGTTAAGATCATTTAATTCCCTTCGAGAAAATGTATTGTTTTGTCAATCTATAAGAAATTTATTGAGACATTTCTACAACTACCTGATTTTGTTGCCATGTCCCTCAGGAGGGAGAATTCTAAAGGGTAAACAGTGCAAGGAACTGGCATGTGACAGGGTTAATGACTCTAATAAAGGCAGCAGTCACCTCAAGGTTCCTGACATCTCCAAACAGTTTGTCCTGGGGTGAATTAGATTGTTGCCATATGCTACTCTGTTCATTGATGTATGTTGGGCAGGACTGCAGCAGATGTTTGGCTGTCATGAGGCTGGTGCTACAGGTGCAAAGATCTGTTACACCTATTCTGTAATTGTGATATAGATGGTATCTCTTTCCCTAACACTCCATGCTCTAGCTGCACTATGCAGATGTAGGTGATGACCAGTTGCTTTGGGTGGACTCCATCAAAGCAGAGGGTCAGAAATTCTTCCCACCTGGCTGGTCTCCTTAGGTCAAGCACCACCTCACTGAGTCATATTTGAACATGGGGATCTGAAACTCCTTCTGAGTAACTTTTAAGCCTGATGTTGAAAAACTTATATCACCACACCAAGCTCATCCATCTCATTGAAAGTTAAGAGAGCCATGAAGTGTGTTGATTAAAGTTGGTTATACTGAATTAAGTAATTAAGTTTTATATATTAAACAGGGTTCATAGCAAATTTCTTCCAGGTCCAAGCACATGATTTTCAAGGATGGGAAACTCTAATATTTTCCTCATCTAATTTTCTCAGATTTAAAATGGATACCTGTCTTTGTTATAATCCTGGTGGCTAGCAACTTATCAGGCTTTACGCTGGCCCGGCCTTCATGGTTACTGTAGCAGCCCTGTGGGATAACCCACACCATACTTTGCCTAGGCCCAGCAATCCCCTACTTTGTTTTGACCTCCTACAATATAGACATGTTTATTTACATTTTATAAAAATATTTTGTCGTCTTTTAGAAGTCTCTTCTTTTCAGCTCAGACAATTTTTCATCAATTTCTTTGTCAACAGCTTTACTTTCTTCTTTTTCTCTTACTCGTTTTCGCAGGCTATTAGATGCAGTAATAAGAGATATCTTGCACAGTGTTTCTGCCTGAGAAGCATTATCATCTGCAGCAGCAGTCAGGGACTTGATACCCAGATCAAGAGCAATTTTTCTTCTTTTCAGTTACTCGTATCATCATCAAGAATTATTCTTTTATTATTATGTTTCTCTTCTTCAACAGTGAGCTTCTAGCTGTCGAGAAAAATCAAGTATCTGCTGTGAGAACTGCTCATACTAGCTAACATCTTAGGGGTGATTTCAATATTTTCAACTCCTCCCATCCTTCTGATGTTATCTGCAATGATTCTTCTGGATATTAAGGTCCTTTCTGCCATGTTGAAATCTTCAATCTCTTTATTAACAGAAAAACCTCTTTCAACGCTAGCCTGCCCATGAGAAAGAATCAGTAATAGCTGTATGACTTTCCAAATATTCTCAAACTGCTTTTTACCAGAAAGATGATCATGGAAAAATGTGCCCAGACGATCGACATCTCTCGTGAAAGCAGAAAATGATCCATTTGTGACAGTTGCATCAATAAAGCTTGAGTATTCTGATAAGACAGTCACACTCAGAGGCATTACATTTTCTAGACTTTACTAGAATATGTAACACCCTTTTCAGCTTGACTATGGAATGGCTTTCACCACTGACAGTCATACGAGCCTCAGACTCAAGATCTCCGTCCCGCAGCAAAGTTTGTTTATTCGTTGTGGTTTCCGTAACTTCAATTTTTAATTTGTTGTTGCCCTACAAGACGCCACTAGGCATGATGGCCACTGACTGCTTTGATGGTCGGCGGCTAAGGATCAAAGAAGAAAAAGAATGGAATGGGCTTTATTTGTAATTATTGCACAAGGATCCAAACAAGACAAGTCTCTCACAAGTGAATAATGCAGTGGAGATTTTGCTAACAATTTTTCCATAAAGCATACCAGTATTTTCTTGCAATCATTTCTGAAAGCAAAAATCTGGAGGTCACTAGCTTTCTTTTCCCTTCTCAATTCCTTTATTGTCATTTCAGCTACAAAGCCAACATCAATTTTATGGCTGGTCACATGATATTGGGCTTCACTGACATTGAAATGCAAAATGTCACTAGCTGGAAAGTGAACCAAGATGTTCATCTTTTATGAACCTCTGTAAGATGGTGAAGGTAAGGCGATGTAAATCAGTGAACATAAAAGGAAGCATAGGCCTATCAATTTAATATTTTTGAAGAAAAGGTTCAAGCTGTTTCAAAGAGAAATAAAAAAAAAGATAATTTAGCAGGTAAAAACAAGTCTTGCATGACAGCTGTTTTTACAGTATCAAAAGATTCTGTCTTTGGCTGAGGAATTTTACTTTTTTATATAAA
Organism: Oreohelix idahoensis; assembly: GCA_024509875.1. Lineage (NCBI taxonomy): Eukaryota > Metazoa > Mollusca > Gastropoda > Stylommatophora > Oreohelicidae > Oreohelix > Oreohelix idahoensis. The sequence continues at coordinate 1,511,663 of JAMPIV010000576.1, read as the reverse complement.
ATCAAAATATTTCCTCAGATTTGGCAAAATCTCAAGAGCTCTTTGTGCTACTTTGGAATTTTCAAGCCACCTATGCGAGCAAAATTTTAAAGGAACTACTTTTGAATCACATGATCTGAAGTAGTCCTCTCGTCTTGCAGGAGTGTCTTCAAATAGCTTGTAAACTGATTTCAGTATTTTATCCAACAACCAGTCAGCTACAATCATGGCCGATTTGCAGGCACCATGAACTTTGTGCAGCCCACAGCTTCCAACATTCAGTAGTTCTATGCCATAGTTCTGGTTCAGTAGCGCATTAATTTTGTCATGAAAAGCCCAATTTACATTAGGTCCATCCATGGACAGTTGGAGCAAATGTCCTAAATTTAATGATGAGCATGCATCATCAAATACAGTCTGCATCTCAAGAGCTATAGCATGTCCAAGAAACTTTGATGTAAGATAATGTGTTTTTATCACATTTACATCCCAGAAACGAAAATGGAAATCCATTTGCTGTCGCTACATTGATTTGTTCATGCTTTCATAAAACAGAACAATGTAACTGTTCTTGCTAAGCTGGCTCTCAAGAAGTGAGGTGAAATATGGAGCCAGTCCAAAAGAGGTCAGGTAGAAAGTTTTCCTTTCAGATAGACCAAACTGTCTGGCAATAGAACTATCAGCAAACATTTTCTGAAAATTTTTTGTTAATTCCTGTATTTGAATTAAAACTATGGTGACATTTGACTGAAAACAGAGTCCAAATAATCTCAGCTCTGAGAGTTTCTTCCTTGGTCACAAATGATGTCACATCTGTAGGTCTTCTAGTAGTGTTAGACATTTTTGACGTGTCCGAGGGAGTAGTGTTAGATGGTTTTGATGTTTCTGAGGGTAAAACTGCTCCTTGGGGTTGTGTTCTTTTCTGTATTTAAAAAAAAAAAAAAATGGAACACACAAATAACTAATGAGTAGGCCTAAGCTATGTATATGTACCAAGTCAAAGTTCTAAACGCATGCATAATATAATCAAACAATATTTAACTCGAACAAAAGTTAATATATAGTAATTGGGAGGGTGAAGGTATGAGGATATTCTTATGATAAGTGAAAATCAATTAAATATTTAACTGTAAACAGCAGGCTTTTACAACCCCCACTCCAACCCATCTTTACTATTTTTGTTTGGTGTTTTTGTTGTGTTTTGTTTTGTTTTATCTCGACACACATATATACCTATGCACAAAATTGGTAATTTTCATTTATCCTAATTAGTGATTTGACAGATGCAATGCCACTTTCATGTATCGGCGGTTATTTATGTTATCTGGAATTGAAAACATGTAGGCCTATCCTAGTTATAACTCTTCAGAGGTTGAATGGGATATGTCTCTTCATCATTTAAAAAAAAAAAAGCATTCAAAATATATTTCTAAACAATGTGGTGAAATGAACAGTGGGACATGGGTCTGATAACAGGGTAGGCTATAGAATCGCTATCAATTTCTATTCCTGACCATCTTAAACTGCGTAAAACATGTTCCCGTAAGCAGTTGTAAACCAAGAAATTTCATTCAAACACTATAATTTTGGCCATGGTTAAAAATAAAACTGTAAATACATTATAAATTACAGACGCAAGTACAGTAGGCCTTTCTATAAACTGGACTTATTTAAATATGTTTTATAAATGAGATAAATGAATTTATTACTTACCTCAATTGAAATGAACAATTTAATACAACTTGAATGCGTAGAGACAAGTTCTTGGTGTTTATTTCCAGAAGCATGCGACTTTACTGCACTTTCTCCCATGCTGGTTAAATATATTTCTTTTTTACACATGGTGCATTTGCATAATTTGCAGTTTTTCCAGGTGCTATCCATGTTTTATATCTTGGCATCTCTAGCCATTTATACTGAAAGCGACAACCAGGCATGTTTCTAAATGATAATTTGAAGAGTGAAGGATGCTCTCAAAATGTCAAAGATGACTTTCAAAGGTGGGAACAGACATGAGCCTAAAAATAAATTTGTGCATTCACATCATGAACGCAAACTCCCGAAAAACATCTGGAAATGGATTTAGTGCACAAAGGGAAGTAAAAATTCTACTATAACTGAAGTTTAACGAAAAATACCACCAATAATCGAAAAATGGGCGCCAAGCATCCAACTTTCTATTCATATTTTATTCCAGGTCCGATGCAGGAAATTCAAGGCTTTTAGCCCTTTTTTCAGCCTTTTCACGGCCTGGAATTTTTTTCCCAGTCTTTTCCAGGCTGATACGAACCCTGATTTAAAAAAGGTGACACAAATAAGTACATGTATCTATAGCTTTATATTAGAATTAAATAAAAAGAGCAATTAGTTGTCATTGTTTGGAATTAGCAGTTGCTCTTACATGCCATTCTTAATATTTTTTATGTAATGCAGGGAAATGGTGTTGGAGATGTTTTCTGCAAGCCATGGGGGCGGTGATCCAAAACAGTGTAGAAAACACTGATCTAGATTTTGTCAATGACCTAGAACTTCTGTCTCATAACCGTAATAAGATGCAAGATAAAATTTAAATACTTGATGAGATTACAGAAAAAGGATCTAAAAATACACAGGTAAAAACAAAGATGAGAGAAAAAAGAATGCAGGAAATGATAAGATTGTATGGGAAGAAACACCACTACAAAACAAAGAACAATTCACACACCTTGGCATCTGCAGTATCAATATAGTTGGAGGGATGGACAATGATATCTAAACAAAAATACAAAAGGCTACAGGAGCTTTCACTGCACTGGAAAATATACTGATATCAAAAGAAATCAGATATAACACAAAAATCCAAATTTTCAATTCAGATCTATTGTAGTGCTATGAAACATGAAAAACAAAAACAACAACTAAAAAGTGAGTGGCAGGATGCAGACGTAATATATACATGGCAAAATTTGGTAAGGACTTATGATGGCGTCAAGGAGGGGGAGCAGTATAATCTCTATACTGTTCCTACAGGGTTTGTAGATTTCAACAATATATAAGGAAAGCAGCAAATCATGCTTGGGATTCCAGGAACAGAAGAGGTCAGATTGGATAACACCAGAAACATTAAAAACCATAATCATGAGAAAAGAAATGAAAAGAAAGAAAATAGAAGCAAAGTACCCCAGGTTAAAGAAATTATATAGCGAACAGTACAGTCAGCTGGACAAGGATGTAAAACGTCAAACCTGAGCCAATAAAAGGAAATTCCTAGACGATCTTGACAGGCAGAAGGAGCAGCACTGAAAAATGAACAAAGCACAGTATATAAAATAACAAAAACCATCAGCGGAAAACGAGGTGCGAACCATATTACATTAGTAAGAGATAAGCTATGAAAGCTCATCACCACAGCAAAGGGACAGGAAACAAGATGGGCAGAGCTTTTCAGAGAAACTCTGATCAAGGAACCACCAGAGACACAGTTGAATGTTTCTGAGGCTGAAAATTATCTAGACGTTAATACAGACATTCCACAAATTGAAGAAATCATAATGGCAATCAAAAGGTTAAACAATGGAAATGCTCCTGGTCACGATAATTTAAATGCAGAGCTTTTTAAGACAGACCCTGAAATAGCAGCAGAACTATTGGAACCACTATTTGCACATGTCTGGAAAACAGAGACAACACCAACGGAGCGGAATAAAGGAATTAATTGTAAAATTGCCCAAGAAGGGTGACCTTGCAGACTGTAACAACTGGAGAGGAATTACTCTCCTCTCAGTTCCCAGTAAAATACTAGGCAGGATAATCATCCAGAGAATTTCAAAAGCAGTAGATCATACACTCAGGAAAGAACAAGCAGGTTTCAGAAAGAACAGAAGATGTGCAGATCATATATTTACCCTCAGGAACATTATTGAGCAGTGCTCAGAAAGGCAGGGACAGCTGTACATTAATTTTGTTGATTCTGAAATGGCTTTTGACAGCATACATAGGGACAACCTAAGGAAAATTACTTACTTACATACTTACTTAGTCGTTCCCGTTCTACCATGAGGTGTAGAGGTTTGGAAGAGAGAGCGCCAGACTATCCTATCGGCTGTCTTCCTCCTGGCCTGGTTCCATTCTAGTCCTCAGTACTTCAGAGATTGTCTAATGTTGTCCTCCCAGCGGATTCTGGGTCGTCCTCGGGGTCTGGATTCCTGGCTCTTTGTTTCCCATGCTTGTCGTGGTATCCGATCTTCTCCCATTCTGCAGACATGGCCAAACCATCTTAATTGGGACTGTTCTACTTGGGTCTGCAGGGGGTAGGATTTAAGGCCTTGATGTATCGTCTGGTTGCGTACCATGTCTCTTCTTGTTACTTCAACCACCTTCCTCAGATACCTCATTTCTGAGGTTTGGATCTGGCTTTTATGGGTTGTAGTCATTGCCCATGACTCGCATCCATATGTCAAGACTGGGACATAGGTGGAGCGGTATACAGCCATCTTCATTTTCTTACCAACCTCTCAATTGCTGAGGAATCCTCGATTTATGGCCTGAAAAAGTCTTCCAGCTGCTGCTTTTCGAGTGGCCAACTCTTCTTTGATGCCTCCCTTTCGGTCTATAATAGCTCCGAGGTATTTAAAGTGGTCGACCTGCTCCAGGACCTGTTCTCCCAGCTTAATCTGATGTCTTCTTTCTTCTCGTGATATCACCATGGATTTTGTTTTAGAGCTGCTTATGACCATCCCTCTCTTCTCCAGCTCTTCCTTCCAGACTTGCAGGTTGGATTAGAGATGTGCCTCTGATTTAGCAATCAGGGCAACATCATCAGCAAATGCCAGCTTCGAAATATAGACCTGTCTCATCTTCCAGTATCCCACTGAATATTTTCTTGTTCTCTCCTTTTAAAAACTATTGATTATTTTCCTTAGATTTATTTTTGCACTTAGCCTCATACCTAAATGTGCGAACACTTGTTTTCCATTATTCTATTCATAAATAATTAAGCAAATCAAAGATTTTTCCTCTAGGATAATATGAAGTAATTCAAAGCTATATACTTCACTTTGATGTAGATTGTTAGATCATCATTACAAACTTACAGGAGCACACACTTTCATGCGCAATATATTTAACACTTTTCATTTGCACCTCATGTCATACATTATTTAACCAGAGAATTAAAGTGTGATCAGTAGTGAGCAATAAGATAAATGAAAGTCACCGATTGATATTAGATGTGAAACTTATGAAGTCACTTTGTGAATCATCAGACCAACATAGGTTTGGCATCTAACCAGAAAGAAGCTAGAAAAATCGTACGTCTGGATAGCAGAGTTCACAAGATAGGACATCCTACACTTCCTAAGTTGCAAAGGAAGTCTGATACGCATTTGTAAACATTGTGGGCGGCATTTTATTCACCTGCTTATCAAGTGCTCACAAGTTGAATGCATATAGAAATATCAAGTTCAACTCACTCAAAAGCTTACCGCATGAGTCAAGCTAAAGCACGCATAAGTTGATTCTCATATTTATATAAAGTTCAACTCATTCAAAAGCATATTTTATAAATCAAGATTTCATATTTACAAGTTGATTTGCATATACAAATAGCAAATTCAGCTCACTCAAAAGCGTATTTTATGAATCAAGAGAACATACTCAAGTTGATGAGTCTACACACCAAGATCACTTAATCACAAGTTGATTTGTCAAGATATGAAGGTCCAATTACCAAGTTCAGCTACTCACTACATCAGTACATGAAGTGAAGTCATCAACTTTCATTGTATATTGCACAATGTAAATTCACTCTGACTAGCTTCATTGCACGAAACTCACTTGTTACAAGAAGATCATTTGAGAAGAGCTCCAGTCTAGCCAGTGCCTTTTAGAGATCTAACAGCAGACATTTTCCTGAGACAACGGTAAACAGTTTATCAACGCTAGGGAGAGATTCACTAATACTGAAGGACAGTATATCTTCCAAGTTCTCATTACTACAAAGCTCTGCATCAGTACGTCCTCATCTTGGAGATAAACCCACACAACATTCCATATACCAATACTGGACAGTCTATGCATACCTGTGTATAATATTACAGTGAAGGAGCATTGAGAGTCACACTACAGTGTAGATTGGACATCAGTGTGGTAACACTTAAAATATCACATCATCATTTCAATATTCACATAGGCTCATTCTATTTTACTAACTACATTATTTATCTCATCTGTATGTGTGAACTGTCTTTCACCATCATCACATTTTGTTTTCTACTAACCCTATATATGTATATATTTAATTAATAAACTCGATAACTGTTTTGATCATTATCTAGTTAGTTAATGTATCACTCGTGCTGTCGGTGTTAAATATTTACATATAGGAACAATTCTACATTTAGATGAGGGTAGGGGCTCTTTCTTAATCAAGATCTAAAGGTAGAAACTAAGGTCATGGGGAAATAGAACACTTTCCATAATTTACTAGAAAACACTATCTAGAGGAGAGCATTTGCCTTTTCTTCTTCTTGTTCTGATCTCAAATAGGTCTCTTTCTTTCTTAATAAGCCAATTTCTAGAGATCTTCTTGATAACATTCCATAAGCCATCACCAGCAACAACTACTATTGCAGTTGCACCAAGGGCCTATGAATGTTTTCATAAATATGTTTTTATTCAGGATTTCTTCATGGATAAAAACCTATGTAGTTTCAGAGCATTCTTTAAGAGAACACAAGATGAGGACAACTGATTCAAAAATAGAACATTTTAAGAAGTGACATAAGTTTAGGTTATTGTGCTTGCAACTTCATTATGTGAGAGAATCACTTCAGAAATTATCACAAAACATAATGTGGTGGTCCTATGCTTCTCAGGGAACAAAGAAGGTACAATCTTTTATTGATGAGAAGAAAATTTATGAAACACTGTTTTGCTGCCAGTTGTGAAACAGGTTTTAGGACTAAGCTACGTCTTCAGATGATACTAGACTGGTAACATGTATAATCTTGTTGAATATGCTACTATTTCTGCTTGTTCCTACAGGTGATACTAGATTACAGACAAGTGTATCATAGATGTAAAGGCGATTTTGTTACCATGGTGGTTTAAGCTCTAAGATCTTTTAATGTTTGATTTACCATTACTTTTTTAACCCTCTTCCAATAAATTAGCTATTGATTCAGAATTTCACCTCACAAAGGCCACATTTTAAATATAACATCAAAATGGAAGAAAACAATGTTACAGAGTGATTCAGAAGGAGTTAGATCCATAGGGTGGCAAACATCTTGAAGTAACACAATAAAGACAGCAATAAAGAATGGCAATTATGAAAAAACTTGCTGGAACAACTTGGGGTGCAGATGAGAAAGTGCTTAAGACATTGTACACAGGGCGAGTGAGGCCAGTTCTTGAATATGGCATGGCAGCATGGGCAACAGCAGCTAAGACAAACTTCAATAAAATTAGCAGACTCCAAAATCAAGCAATGAGAATTATAACGGGAGGCATGAAGTCAACACCTATAAAGGAACTCGAAAAGATTACATGCCTCCAGCCAATGACAGATAGAAGAGACTGCAGGACTCAGCAACAGGCCGAAAAATTCAAAAGACCAACAGATCACCCAATGTGCCATAGAATAAATACTCTTAGAAGGCAAAGACTCAAACGAAGTAATTTTGTAGAATCAACCAAACAACAAATGAGCGCAGTATCCATAGATGAAATATCCACTGTTAAACCCATCTACACTGCACACAAGCTTCCAGTTTGGAAACAAAATCGTTTCCCTAAAATGATAGAAAACATTCCTGGAATTGAAAGTAAAAAGAGCCAAACTGCAACAGATAGAAAATCCATAGCGACAAAATACATAGAGAAACATTATCCACGCAACACCTGGACCCATGCATACACAGATGGATCAGCAACAAATGCAACAGAAAATGGAGGTGGGGGTGTCTTTCTGACCTCAAGCACTGGTGCAGAAAAAAGGCTGTCAGTGGCGACAGGGCGATTCTCCAGCAACTTCAGAGCAAAGGCAGAGGCCTTGAAAACTGCAGCAGAGGTTATATTGACAGAAGAAAGGGCAGAGAGACAAGTTGCTTTCTTTACTGATGCACAGTCAGTAATTGCAATGTTGAAAAGCCAAAATAATACAGACCTGGATGATCTCAGAGTAGTGCTCCACAAACTTTGTCAACGATTCAAAAGTGTTGTGATCCAATGGATCCCATCTCATTGTAACATTGCCGGCAATGAAGATGCTGACAGAATGGCAAAAGAAGGTTCACATCTACCTCAGCATGATGCAAGCATAACTTTTGAGGAGGCAAAAAGTTATATCAGAATCAGTTACAGAAACAAATGGAATGTAGAACATCCAGGGCACACACAGAATGATGCTTACTACCAGCTCCACAGAAGAGAACAAGTGGTAATCTTCAGACTCCGCACTGGCCACAACAGATTGAGATACCATCTATTCAACAAGCTAAAGATAGGAACTACCAATCAGTGTAACTGTGGCACTGATAAAATGACTGCTGAACATCTGCTTCAAAGTTGCCCCTTATATGTGGTACAGAGAAAGTGCATATGGCCGACGCCAGCTCCTTTCGTGGAAAAGCTTTACGGGGATTCAAATAGCCTCAAACTGACTACTGCTTTCTTTGAGAACATTCAAGTGGTTGTCTGAGAGTGTACGAGGAAGAAGAAGAAGAAGACAGCACACCAGTCTACATTATATGCACCAGTATTTGGCCTCAACTAAGATGCTTCTTTGCTTAAAAAATGAGCAGAAGAAGCTTATTTACATGCTTACCGATTACATCTTTCCATATATCTGACTGTTTTACTTCATGCCATTCTGATCTCTTCCGGTCCATGCTTCCAACTTTCTGGGAATTAATGTCTGAATTTTTAGAGACACTAGTCCAGTCACATTCCTGGATAACATGCAAACAAAATCATAGGTTATGTGAAGGATTCCTGAAATCACCACCAACTAATACTTTTATCACCAGGTTCAACTTTGAGACAGTCAACAGTTCCAGAGTGTTTGAAGTGTATTTGTATAAACAACAAAGTCTGTGGTCTATACCCTTAAATAATTTCTCACTGTGCACAAAGATGATGTACAAATGTGCCTGAAATTAATGATTCATAGTCTTGCCGTCTGATCTAAAATTTGTTTCCTGTTCAAAATTCTGCATGTTCATTCAAGAGTTTGTTAATCTAAAGCTTCTTTCACATGGAATAGCGTCACTCAGGTCAGAATTTTGTTTAGCCACTGCCAAGTTTTATGTCTCAACAGTTGGTGTGTATAATCACATTGTCTCTCTTAAGTAATTTAAATATAACAAGCTGGAAGGGAACAGAAAGCCAAGAAAATGAACACAGAATAAATGGAGTTATCTTCAGAACATAAGACAGGTATAGGGAGACTAAAAAGCATGGAGAAGAGAAATGGAGACAGTCATGAAATGGATAACAAAACATAGAAAGACCCGCAGCTGGTATAGGATAGGAAGGTTTGCTATGAATTTGTTGAAAGTATGCTCTTTAGGAAGCTGAAAGGTAATGGTTATCTTTCACTCATTTCCTTATGTGATTTACAAATGGCTAAATATAGCTTGATGTTTTTTATGCTCTGTTTACATTAAGTTTTTCTATTACCATCATAAGGCCCCTGATGCTGGCTGCTCATGGACCAGTTTCCACAAGATATAAACCATTTTAAAATCTCCTGCATATCAGTTCAATAGACTAGCTCCACTAAATCCCCCAGATTTCCAGCCAGAAGAAGTTAAGCTACAGATTAACTGTGAAAGACTACTAAAGAAAGAAATAAAGAATGCCATAAAGCTTCTTCAAGATGGAAAAGTGGTCCAGATAGCATTCCAGCAGAGGTCATCAAAGCAGATGACTGCTACAGAGATTTTCTACAAATTGCTTGCAAAAGTGTGGGAGAAAGAACGAATGAATGAACTTTATTTTCAAAGGGTTGAGAATTGGGCAAGGAGGCCCATCTGACATTCTGCCCTTCCTTTCTCTCACCTTTCATACTGAATTCACTTATTCTCATATGCATTTTACATATCAATTTCAAGGAATTCAACGTTGTAAAGTAAAATAATAATATAACACACTCATATTAACGTTAATTACTTATAAGCATGACATAACATTTTCCCTGTCGAATACACCACAAAGCTCTAAACCAGTGCTAAACGGAGACAATCTACATTTAAATGAAAATCCAAACTACCTGGGCATTACTTTTGATTGCTGTCTGACTTAGAAAAAAACAAGTTGATAGAAACTGAATGAGAGCAAGGCAAAGAAAGGTAATTATGAAAAAACTTGCTGGAACAACTTGGGGAGCAGATGACAGAGTGCTAAAGACGTTATACACTGGGCGAGTGAGACCAGTCCTAGAGTATGGCACTGCAGCACGGGCAACAGCAGCTAAGTCAAACTATGATAAAATCAGCAGACTCCAAAATCAAGCAATGAGAATTATAATGGGCGGCATGAAGACAACACCTATAAAATAGAAATACTCAAAAAGATTACATGCCCCACAAGAATTCAGAAGAAGACACTGGCAATGGATAGGACACATACTGAAGAAATGTGTTGATGGCATTACAAGGCAGTCCTTGTTCTGGAACCCTGAAAGTAAGAGAGGCAGAGGTAGACCAAGAAACACATGGAGAAGAGAACTGGAGACAGATGAAAATGATGGAGAAAACATGGAGAGAACCTGAGCTCATGGCATGTGACAGGAGGACTTGGCATGTGTTTGGTGAAGGCCTATGCTCCTTGAAGAGCTGAGGGTAATGAATGAAAACCGGTATGTAAGCAATTTGATTATAAACATTGTTTATTGTGGGCTTTCCCACATCCAAAGTCTAGGATTTTGTCTGAACTGAGTGTTTCCTATTATCACATGGTGTGTTCATGCCAACTCTACATGTTTGTTGCCTCTTTCAGCTTTTACTCTCCAAGCCATAACTTGTGGCCACTTCCACTCTTTCATTACCAACTTTCACACTGAAGGCTGCAAACACCACAGCTGTCTTATGAGATTTGCATTGGGCCATAGCCATGCCAAATTCATTGTAGAATGTGCCAACTACTTTTCTTTCCTTCCCACTGCTGGTGTGTGTATTTGTGTGAAATTAGCTCTTAGTATATGGCAAGCCATTTCAAGTGGCTCACAGTTTGGCTCAAATTTAAGGAACGCCACTAATGGTGAAGTCCCTATGATTGAAGTTCAAACAAAATTTACTTAAATTTCTTCCAGTTCAGTATTTGTAATGTCTTCTGCTATAACTCTTATGTTTATATGTTCTAGAATTATTTTTTTTTAAATCTATGATGTGGCATTAGTTTTTAATACTATAAGCAACAGCTACTTAATGTAAACAAACTTTTTCTGTCTGAAATGGCTGCACATTTAAATCACTGTAGGCAAAGTTTATTGGTTGAACATAGGTTACAGATTATTCACTTATGGACTGGAAAGGGCAATGATAATTTATTGTTGTGATTTAAAAGAATTTAGTGAGTGAATCAATAGATTCTGAGAATGAGGGGGCATTTACCCAGGCTAGACCTAGCTGAAGAAGGGGGAGAGGAGAGATGAAAGGAGAACATAAAGGTTTTATAAAAGATAAAGAATATAGATTCAGATCACAACTCAGACCAAAAACAATTACAACTGATAAAACAGTGCTTCTGGCTAATATTAGAATTAAAGGCGGGCGCCGTATGTCTCGGCCACTTTGACCACCTCTTAGGGGAGAAGCTACAGTGAAATGCTATTTTTGTAAGTAACTGCGGAGTTTTGTAAGTAACAGGCATAACTTACAACACTGTCAACAGTAATATATATGCACAGCCATGAATCTGATGATATAATGCTATTGGTTGCCATGGAAATGGTAGCCATATAAGAGTTTAATCCAATATTTAAATTGCCTAATGTGCTTATAAGTTATGAGAAGCAAATTTAAAACAGATACTCCACATTGTATTTTAAAACTTTTGTCACATTAGATTTTTTATTCCTTCAGTAGATTCTGAGATATACAACTTTAAAGCTGGCATCTAAAACTGGTAGCACATTTTCGCAAACTTTTGCGAAATTATTTGCAGTTAACTTAAATTTTTTGTAAGATATCAGAAATCAGTCTGGCTGAGAGAGTAGGGATCGAAGAGGGAAGGCTAACCCGGTCCCAAAAAATGCCGTGCGGAAGTCGGATGTGTCGGCCGAAAGGCGCAAATATTGCAGCTCCGCTGTAAACGGGCACAGCGCAACCAACGTCCTTTTCAGGACGAACGAGGAAGAAGAAGAAGAAGAAGAAGATCTGACACATTTTGTTATCCAGTGGAAAGCATCTGTACCAAATCTCATATTGATTGATTAAAACATGTTATAAGAAAATTATAAACGTAAAATTAAATTCTGAGAAATTCATTGTTTCCTTCATATGAAAAGCAAAATTTCTTAAGAAAATAGAATTTGAAAAATAAACATTTACCTTCTTAGAATGTGTTCTGACAAATAATTTTGACACTTAGATTCAGGAGAACATAAATTATCAGAACACAAAGTAATCCCAATTTTCACTTTTGTCTACTCAAAATGCAGGGACGCTCCACCCCTTAAAGACATCAATAATACTAAAGCATCATGTTATAAATATTTTACATACCTTAAAATCTGTTTCTGGCTCTATTTCTGCAAACAGACCTGCAACATTAGCTTCCATATTGCGTCCAACCTGAAAGCAATGAATGCAGAAGGTGTCTTCTTAAGACTATAAAGATATACTACATATATTTACATAACACTTGAATACCATAAATGCCAAGCAATAAAAGTAAAGGATCCTGTTATCCTGTTATTGAGGCATTTTGGGAATACGGTGTTAGACCCGTATTTTCTTGACCATCGGCACACTAGGGGTGATATGGTCAGTGTCATGCCTTAACCTTCCCAGAGTTGTTCTGGTACCCAATTCATGAGGCCGGGGTGACCCCGGAGCCGTTTGCGGTCTAAAAAATCCCACCTCAACTGGGGATTGAACCATGGACCACCAAGCTAGGAAGCCAGTGCACTAACATGGCTCCCCAAGCAATAATCATTGTGAAATGATGGGGCCTAATGTAGCTGCATTAGCCATAAACTGGCATGTTATACAGATATGCCTTTTTTTCAATAAATAACTCATCACTTTCCATGTCTTCCTTGTGCTAGTCTGTTTAGACACCTGTGCTGGAGCAGAACTGATTTAGGGTTATCACTTACAGATCCTGAAATTCCCCTGTTTAATCTAGTCAAGCTGCCATCAATGGTACCTATACCTTGTAGCGGTATGGCAGCTTGCGTACCCTGACAATTCCCAGAGCTATGCCAGTGGGAGTTTTACTCCTGGTAGGTTCAACCAAACGACAAGCATGGGAAACAAAGAGCCAGGGATCCAGACCTCCAGGACGACCCAGAGTCCGCTGGGAGGACAACATTAGACAATCTTTGAAGGACCGAGGACTAGAATGGAACCAGGCCAGGAAGAAGACAGCCGATAGGATAGTCTGGCGCTCTCTCTTCCAAACCTCTACACCTCACGGTAGAAGAGGAACGATTAAGTAAGTAAGTAGGTTCAACCAAGCTGGACTGGTCTGTGTGGTAGGGGTCAGACAAAAGCTGGTACCCTGGTCCTCCAGGTTGGGGGTTTTAGCATAGGGCTGACACCCCTGTCAATGTAAAAAAACAATGAAGTTACGGAAACAACAATAAATGAACAAACTTTGCTGCGGGATCGACATTCGGAGTCTGTAGCTAATATGACTGTCAGTGGTGAAAGCCGAAAGGAAGCCACTGACATGACAACGGATGTCCTGACCGCAAAACAGGATACAAGAATATGATTTTGGAATGTCAGGACAATGAACGAGACAGGTAAACTAAGACAGGTCACGGCAGAAATGAGAAACTATAGGTTACACATTCTAGGGATAAGCGAGAGCAGATGGACAGGGGCAGGAAAAGTTAAAACAGCAACAGGAGAAACAGTACTTTACTCTGGAAGAGAGGATGGACAGCACAATGAAGGCATAGCCATTATTCTACAGAAAGGAATAGAAAGGACATTACTGGAATGGAAACCCATCAACAACAGACTGATAACATTAAGATTGAGAGGGAAATTCACCAACACTACAATAATGCAATGCTATGCACCAACGAATGATAGCGATGAGGAGGTCAAGGATGAATTCTATCAACAACTGCAGAAAGAAATGGAAGACACACCTAGATATGATCTTGTTATAGTAATGGGAGACCTCAATGCGAAAGTTGGTACACACAATACATATAATGAAAGAACAATGGAGAAATGCGGCAGCAGAACAGCAAACGAAAATGGGGATAAACTAATAAGTTTCTGTAGCATTAACAACCTGGTCATTGGAGGAACACTTTTCCCACATAAAGAAATTCACAAATTAACATGGGAATCACCAAATGGTCGGGACAGAAACCAGATAGACCACATCATGGTTAACAGTAGATGGAGACATGCATTACAAGATGTGAAGGTAAGAAGAGGTGCAGATGTGGGAAGTGATCACCATTTAGTAGTAGCAAAACTGAAAGTGAAACTAAGAAGGGCTGGACCAACTGTAACTACACAGAAAAGGTTTGACATCAGCAAATTGAAGGACTCCCTTACCAGAAAAGCTTTTGTGGCCGACATAAAGAAACGATATCAATTTGCCAAAAGTCAGGAAAAGACATTGACTGATGATATAGACCAGAATTTCAACACCATTTCAACAATATACAAGGAAAGCAGCAAATCATGCTTGGGATTCCAGGAAAGGAAGAAGCAAGACTGGATAACACCAGAAACATTAAACACCATAACGATGAGAAAGGAAATGAAAAGAAAGAAAACAGAAGCGAAGTCCCCCAGGTTAAAGCAACTATATAGCGAACAGTACAGTTAGCTGGACAAGGAAGTTAAATACCAAACTCGAGCCAACAAAAGGAATTTCCTAGACGATCTTGCAAGACAGGCAGAGGAGGCAGCACTGAGAAATGAACAAAGCACAGTATACATAATAACTAAATTCATCAGTAGAAAACGAGGTGCAAACTATATTACATTAGTAAGAGATAAGCAAGGTAATCTCATCACGGCAGCAGAGGGACAGGAAACAAGATGGGCAGAGCACTTCAGAGAAACTCTGAACAAGGAACCACCAGAGACACAATTGAATGTTCCTGAAGCTGAAAATGATCTAGATGTGAATACAGACATTCCACGAAAAGAAGAAATCATCACAGCAATCAAAGGGTTAAAGAACGGCAAAGCTCTGGGCCATGATAACTTAAATGCAGAGCTATTTAAGAGTGACCCTGAGCTAGCAGCAGAACTATTAGAACCACTATTTGCACAAGTCTGGAAAACGGGGACAACACCATCAGAGTGGAATAAAGGAATAATTGTCAAATTGCCCAAGAAGGCAGATCTTGCAGACTGCAATAATTGAAGAGGAATCACTCTTCTCTCAGTTCCCAGCAAAATACTAGGCATGATAATTATACAGAGAATTTCAAAGGCAGTAGACCACAAAGTGAGGACAGAACAAGCAGGATTTAGAAAGAACAGAAGATGTGTAGATCATATATTCACTCTCAGGAACATTATAGAGCAGTGCTCAGAATGGCAAAGACAGCTTTACATTAATTTCGTTGATTTTGAAAAGGCTTTTGACAGCATACATAGGGACAGTTTATGGAAAATACTGAGGGCTTATGGAATTCCAAGCTGCATAGTGTCAATCATAAAAAGCCTCTATGCCAACTTTACGTGTAGTGTTGGGCAGAGCAACCTAACCTTTGAGGTGAAGACAGGAGTACGACAGGGATGCCCCTTATCAACCACTCTATTTTTAACAGTCATAGACTGGGTGATGCGCCAGACAACAGAGGGCAGTCCAAGAGGAATAAGATGGACAACATTTTCGACATTGGAAGATCTGGAATATGCAGATGACATTGCACTACTAGCACATTCACATCAACACATCCAGGAAAAAATGGATAGACTTAATAAGTTTAGCCAGCAGGTGAGCTTGAACATCAATTTAGCACGCTGCATTCTTTTCCCAAAACTATGCTCCTGCAGCTGCATTCTTTAACACAATGATAGTGGGTGACTAGGAATGTCTATAGTTTTTGTGTTTCTTGGTCAATTGCTATCATTTTTGGAATTTATATAAATAAATGAATGATGAATCTGATGATATAAAATTTGTTTGTGTACATGTTAAATGTGATAGGAAGAGAGGAAAGGAAAGATGAAAAAAACGAAAAAAAAAAATTAAAATAATAAAAAAAAAAAATTTTTTTATTTTAAAATTAAAAAAAATAACCAAACACACGAAGAGTCCATATCCCTTCCATCTCAATGAAAGTCATTTGACCAATACAAATCAAATGACGATCTTTTCGTTACACCCATCATCAGTAGCAAAGCAACAAACGCCCTCGTCAGCAGTGACATTCGGCCGTATTCCTAAATCTTTCCGATATTCCTAGTCCTAACCCCTAAAATTATACATACTAGCAATGCCATTCTACTTTCGTTTCCATCTCGGCCATCAAACATATTCTGAGAACCGATATCAGCGCTTATAAAGACAAAAATCTCATCCCTACCGCATGGCGTTAGAATCCAATAAAATTAGAGCGAAAATGGCCGCGTGTTCGATGCCGATTCATTTCGATTAAAAAAATTTACAAAAAATAAACGCGGATACACCCATCACTTTTGTAAGATCGGAAATGGAAGCTAACTCTCTTGCAAATAACATTACAACTTAACATCCGGGGCTGAAAATCACGTGTACACAAGTCATGTGCTAGAAAACGATGATAAACGCTGTCGACATATGTCGACAACAGCTGGGAGAACATAGGTTGCCTTCGTCGACATATGTCGACGGCAGCGTGCTAAAGGTTAACAGTATTTACTACACACGACAGTAAATATCAACACTCTTCGTCTACAAAGATTATTAGTTGAAATATTTCATCCACTGAATGATGGCTGAGCCTAATTCAAAGAAACAAAAGCTTGCAGGTCATGGTAAGTTTCAGGTCGAATGGGTTAAACTCTTCCCTGGCATTGTAGATGCATCCAAGTTAGGATCAACCCATGCTTTTTGTAGATTATGCAGCAAAGATATTAAAGTAGTAGCTTCAGGATTATATGATCTGAAAGTACATTTTAAATCGAAATTGCATGAACAAATGTTTGCAATGAAGAAGGGAGCATCTATTAAGACCTTTTTTGCTCAGCTAAAGCAGGAAGAGGGTGGCATTATAAGGGTTGAAGTTTTATTTGCCAATTTCATTGCCCAGCATAACTTAACTGCATCTGTTGCTGATCACTTTTGTGACTTGGCGCCTGTAATGTTTCCTGACAGTGATATTGCCAGAAAGTTCCAGTCGAAGAGGACAAAGACAACACTTATCATTAAAAACTGCCTGGCTCCATCTGCAACAGAACCAGTGATAAAGCTGTGCAGGGAAACACCCTTCTCATTAATGGTTGATGAATCAAATGACAAGAAAACAGAGAAGCGGTTAGCTATTATGGTGAGAGTTTTTGAAGAAGGATTGGGACCAAGAACGAGATTGTTGGACATGCCTGTATGCAGTGGTGGAACCAGTGAGGCGATATTCAGTGATGTTGATAATCTGTTCACAAAATTTCATATTCCATGGAAAAATTGCATCGGCTTTGCTAGTGACAACTGCAATGTCATGGTGGGGAAATCAAACTCAGTACTTACTAGGATCAAGCAGAGGAACCCTTATGTTTTTAGTATTGGGTGCATTTGCCACCTTGCAAATTTATGTGCACAAGATGGAATCAAACAGTTGACTGTGCCAGTAGAAGACCTTTTGTTAGACATGTACTATCATTTTGAGCACAGCTCAAAACGACGAAAGGCTTATAAGGAGTTCCAACTATTCACAGAAGCAGATGACCTGAATATTCTTAAACATTGTCAGACTCGCTGGCTGTCATTGCAGAAGGTAGTGGGTAGAATTATTAACCAGTATACAGCTCTCTCATCTTATTTTGAAAGCCACAATGATGTTGAAAAGCCTGGCAGAGTCCAAAACATCCATAAACTTTTAAAAGCACCACTAACCCAGCTGACCCTTCGTTTTCTGAGTTTCATTCTGCCACTGTTAAATGAGTTTAATAAACTCTTTCAAACAGATGAGTCGCAGATTGGTGGCATGATGGAGGAGATGGACAGATTGCTTAGAAAATTTTTAGTTAAATTTGTGGAGATGAAGTATGTTAAACAGGTTGTTGACTTGAGGCATATCAAATTTAGTGATCGTGGGGTGCAGCATGATGACAGCATACTTGCAATTGGCCTCTCGAACAGAGCATTTATCGAAGAAATGGAGCTTGATAGTGGAGTAAAGAGTTCATTTTTTGAGGATGTCAGAAATTTTTACACATCAGTGGTTAAAAAAATTACTGATAAATTTCCCTTTAACAACCAGGTTCTAAAGGACTTAAAAGTGCTAGATCCAAGCACTAAAGATAATCTCAGGTATCCAAACATCTGCAGATTGGCAGATGCTTTTGCCCAAGATCTTGATCAGGAAGCACTGAAAGATGAGTTCGATGACTACTGTATGTTGTCTGATGTGTGTGAATGCCTCTACCAACAGATAGTGGTCAGAAAAAGAGCTTCTGTAGCTATTGGCTGGAAGTTGTTGACCAGAAAACTAGTACTGGTGCCATCCGCTTCCCTAATTTAAAAGTCATCATTCAGCGACTGCTGATACTCCCTCACAGCAATGCTGACTGCGAAAGATCATTTTCAATGATGAAAAAAATCCGCACAGACTGCAGGAGGTCCATGAATGCGGACACACTCACTTCTATTTTACAGTGTAAGATTAACATTGATACATGCTGTGCAGACTTTAAGCCCACAAATGCAATTCTGCAAAGTGCTAAAAGTGCATGTGTTGATTATAATACAAAACACTGTACATCGAAAGAACAGTGTACATCATGATCACTTAGTTTTTTATATGTAAAGAACAGTTTGAGGCTATTAGCATGTTTTATATCACAATAATTCAAATGCTAATAGATTTGTATATGTCATTTCTCATTTTAAAACTGTATTGCGTATAATTTATTAATATATTTTTTGCGTAAGGATTTTTGGGTGTTTGTAAGGATTTTTTTGGTCCGGCGTACAGATTTTTGTCTCAGGGGGTTGACAGGTATGCAATGTAGAAAATGTTGTCCATCTTATTCCTCTTGGACTGCCCTCTGTTGTCTGGCACATCACCCAGTCTATGACTGTTAAAAATAGAGTGGTTGATAAGGGGCATCCCTGTCGTACTCCTGTCTTCACCTCAAAGGTTAGGTTGCTCTGCCCAACACTACACGCAAAGTTGGCATAGAGGCTTTTTATGATTGACACTATGCAGCTTGGAATTCCATAAGCCCTCAGTATTTTCCATAAACTGTCCCTATGTATGCTGTCAAAAGCCTTTTCAAAATCAACGAAATTAATGTAAAGCTGTCTTTGCCATTCTGAGCACTGCTCTATAATGATGGCAAACACCCTAACCTGAAAATTATAAATTTCAGCTGTGACATTTGCATTTCCGAAATAAGTAACCTGCTTACATTAATGTATATATTTGGACGAATCCAATGATATAGAGTATGTAGTGGTGTAAGCTTGGTTGCTATGGAAGAAAGCAGGTCTAATTAGACATATTTTCTTGAGCTTGAGAAAATCTCTTCATACAATACCTTTTTAAAAGTTAAAAAAAACATATTGTTAGAATGCATTTTGACAATTCTGTTATAGTTAGATTCAGGAGATGCTAAAGTATCAGAAAATGAACTAATCCCCCAAAATTCCTCATTTTTTTCTATTTCGATCTACAAATGCCTCTCGCTCCTCTGCTTAAAGCTATTTTATAAACATTTTACATACCTTAAAGTCTGTTTCCTGCTTTATTTCTGCAAATATACCTGTGACATTAGCTTCCATATTTCTTTCAAGCTGAAAGCAATGAATGAGCATATGATAGGTTCATTTTAAGACTGTTAAGATATAATACAAATTTTTACTCTTACACCTGAATACCATTTGCTGCAAGCAACAATCACTGTGAAATGATAGGGCGTAATGCAACTGCTTTAGCCATAACTGGCACATTACTCAGATATGCTTGTTTTTCATTAAGTAATTTGTCACTTTCCATTTCTTCCTCGTCTCTCTACTTCTTTTATTTTCAATATTTATGTGACCCACAGTTCCAAATCTTCATCCTGTCACCACATATTTCACATTGCAGTGAAGACAGCCAAATCTAAAATTTACCTCTCAAATTAAAAAAAATAAGACCTCTACACCTCACAGTAGAAGGGAAACGACTAAGGAAGTAATTTAAAAAATCAAACAAGCAGAATAAAAAATAACAGCTCAGTCCTGACTCACTCTCACTGTGCCGAGACACAAGTAAATCACTGTTGGACAAGATTTTAACTCTTAGACTCTGGAGCAATGCTCACAGCCTTGGTCAGTTTAGAGACCTGTACTAGAGCAATGCTGACCAAAATGATTCATGTTTACCAATAATAATATCAAGATAATATGGGCCTAACACCATATTCCCAATATGCCTCAATGGGCGTGTAACGGGTTCCTTTACCTTTCCCCTACACCTCACAGTAGAAGGGGAATGACTAAGTAAGTAATAATAATAGCCCTTTCTGTCATAACTGACTACGGGAATGAGGCTCTGAGGTGACAGCCTTCAGCTGCTTATTTTCCAGGTGTTCCTTTTGACATTTTCTCCTCTCTTCTGTGTTGCCGTGAGAGATTCTTTTCACAAATCAGAGGTGGCGCTATAGAGAGCATTGCCACTCGGTGCGATTGGCAGCTTCATCCTCCCAGGTAGCGGGATTTATGTCCAGTGCTCTAATGTCTCTCTTGCACACGTCTTTGAACTTCAGCTGCGGTCACCCAACTGTTCTTTCGCCATCTGCCAGTTGTCAGTAGAAGATATCTTTCGGGATGCAACCATCTTCCATGCGGCTGATGTGGCCGTGATGAGGGTTACGGTTTTCATTTCTTTATAGTGTTCATATAGTGTTGATGTTATAGGTTCAGATCACTGTCCTAATCAGTGGTCAGCATATGTGAACAGACAATGTAAACACTCTGCTGTAAACAAGTGATGAAATGCACTGTTAGACAAGACGTACAGATGGTTGATGGTTTCTAACTCTGTTAACACACTGTACTCCAACAGCAGTAAACGAACTTCAAAGTTTTATTTACATAAAATAGAATCCGCTTCTCTCTTCTGCGAATTTATCTCATAGATTTTACACATTTCAATTTGATATAATTCCCATTCGTACCTTTTCTCAATTTCAGCGAACATCCGAAAATCATATTCTTGTACATATCTGTCACTGATCTGCTCTCATCAATTTTCTCCACTTCTATGTCATCTGGGTGATCTTCTAAAGAAAGTTAGTTTATCCTTATAACTTTTCACTTAGTGACTTTCTGGTGTATCTTGCTAGAAACCCACCAAAACTTACAAGGGATGTAATTCCAAGTTATCTCCCTTTGATGATTGTACTCAAAAACATACACTTATCTTCAATTCTTATTACAAAAACTTTACAAAAATTTTTCCACCGGACTCACTTAATATGCACACTGACATGGTCAAGCCAGAGAAGTCTGAACTGTCTAAGCAGTGTATACATGCTTTGAAGGCCAGCATGCGACAATACCTTGACATTGTTCACTTTGTTCTTCCATGAAATACTGAGGATGTGGCATAGACACTGCAGATGGAAGGTATTGAGCCTTCTTTCTTGATTAGCATAGGTTTCCCATGTCTTGCTGCCAAATGGAAGTGTGCTGGTGATGCAGGCGTGATATACCACAGCTTTGGTCTTCGTTGTGAGTTTGGAGTTTCCTCAAACATGCATTGTGAGGCAGACAAAAGTGGCTGCAGCTTTGCAATTGTCAATTTCTGTGTCCAGAGAGAGTTTGTCTTTGATGGCAGACCTCAGGTATGTGAAGTGGTGCACCACTGCCAATTCATAGTTATCAATCGGGATAACTGGTACGTACAACATCCACATCCTGACCCAGCATATTTGTTTTCTTAAGACTTTTTGTGTGGCCAAATGTCCTTGCATGCTGGGGTGAAGAGATTCATCAATAATCATCTAGATTTTTTACCAATAATAACCCAGAATTTCTCCTGCTTTATCTAGTAAAGAAGTCGGCAACTGGTCTACCACAATCTACTAGTAGATCACAGAGGATGATTTGGTAGATCTTTAGGTGAAGTAGGGGGAAGGGAGGGGGGAGGAAACTAGGATAATTTGGACCAACCCTCGGGACTTTTTTAAATCTCTAAACAATGATCCTGTTTAATATTTTCCATGGCATTGGTAGTTACATTGTTCCTGTGATACTTGTAAATCTTCCTTCTTGGGCAACATGACCAGATATCCTTCCATTTGAGTGGAATTTCTTCTCCTTCCCAACTAACCAAGTAATTTGTATAATACTTTGGAGGAAATTTTAATATTTCCTTGAATGGCCCAAACTGGAAAGCCATCTGGACCAGCAGCTTTTCCATCTTTTAAAAGTTTTATGCTCTGATTCATGCTATACAGAGCTTCTACAAGTCTTGCAGAAATTATGTGAGGACAGCAAACCATAAGTCAGAAGAGTTCAGGATCACCACTGGTGTAAGACAAGGTGGTATCCTGTCACCTTGTCTTTTCATACTCCTCATAGACGGTGTTATCAAGGCATATGAGGAGAGAATTAGAAAGTATTCAGTGGGGTACTGGAAGATGAGACAGGTATGTATTTCAGAGCTGGCATTTGCTGATGATGTTGCCCTGATTGCTAAATCAGAGGCACATCTCCAATCCAACCTGCAAGTCTGGAAGAAAGAGCTGGAGAAGAGAGGGATGGTCATAAGCAGCTCTAAAACAAAATGCATGGTGATATCAAGAGAAGAAAGAAGACATCAGATTAAGCTGGGAGAACAGGCCCTGGAGCAGGTCGAGAACTTTAAATATCTCTGAGCTATTTCAGACCGAAAGAGAGGCATCAAAGAAGAGTTGGCCACTCAAAAAGCAGCAGCTGGGAGACTTTTTCAGGCCATAAATCGAGGATTCCTCAGCAAGAGAGAGGTTGGTAAGAAAACGAAGATGGCTGTATACCGCTCCACCTATGTCCCAGTTTTGACATATGGATGCGAGTCATGGACAATGACTACAACCCACAAAAGCCAGACCCAAACCTCAGAAATGAGGTATCTAAGGAAGGTGGTTGAAGTAACAAGAAGAGACATGGTCCACAACCAGACGATATGTCAAGGCCTAAAATCCCACCCCCTGCAGACCCAAGTAGAACAGTCCCAACTTTGATGGTTTGGCCAAGTCTGCAGAATGGGAGAAGATCAGCTACCACAACAAGCATGAGAAACGAAGAGCCAGGGATCCAGACCCCCAGAGTCTGCTGGGACGACAACATTAAACAATCTTTGAAGGACCGAGGACTAGAATGGAACCGTGTGGTATTAGCTTCCATATTTCTTTCAAGCTGAAAGCATCACATAAGTATATCATATGTTCATTTTAAGACTTTTATAAGATATACTACACATTTTTACTTTAACACCTAAATATCATCTGCGCTAAGCAATAATCAATGTGAAATGATAGGGCCTAAACCAGCTGCAGTAGCCATGCATTACTCAGATATGCCATTTTTTAATTTAATAATTTTCCACTTTCCATTTCTTCCTTCTTGTTTTATTGCCTGATTCATGTTTACCAATAATAATAATAGCCCTTCAGTCATAACTGACTATGGGAATGAGCCTGTAAGGGGACAGCCCTCAGCTGCTAATTTTCCTGCTGTTCCTTTCAAAGTTTTCTCCTCTCTTCTGCTTGCCACGAGAGATTCTTTTCATCCATTCTGAGGTGGCACCATACAGAGCAGTGCCACTTGGTGTGATTGGCAGCTTTATCCTTTCAGGCTGCTGATTTATGTCCAGTGCCCTCTTTTGCACACATCTTTGAACCTCAGCTGTGATAACCCAACAGTTCTTCATCATCTGACAGTTCTCAGTAGAAGATATCTTTCGGGATGCGACCATCTTCCATGTGGAGGACATGGTTAAGACAGAGTAGTCTGCACTGTATAAGCAGTGTATACATGCTTTGAAGGCCATCATGGTACAACATCTTGACATTTGTCACTTTGTCCTTTCACAAAATACAGAGGATGTGGCATAGACATTGCAGACGGAAAGTACTGAGCCTTCTTTCTTGCTTAGCATAGGTCTTCCATGCCTCGCTGCCATAAAGAAGTGTGCTGGGGATGCAGGTGTTATATACTGCAGCTTAGGTCTTCTGTGAGAGTTTGGAGTTTCCCAAACAGAATTTGTGAGGCGGGCAAAGGTACTTTGCCAATGTGGTTGTCAATTTCTGTGTCCAGAGAGAGTTTGTCATTGATGGTAGACCCCAGGTATTTGAAGTGGTGTACCACTGCCAATTCATAGTTATCGATAGTGATAACTGGTACAACACTCACGTCCTGACCCAGTACATTTGTTTTCTTTAGACTTATTGTGAGGCCAAAGTCCTTGCATGCGTGAATGAAGTGATTCATCACAAATAATCCAGATTGTTTACCAATAATAACCCAGAAATTCTCTTGCTTTATCGAATACTGAAGTTTGCAACAGGTCAACTGCAATATACTAGTAGATCACATAGGATGTTTTGGTAGATTTTTAGGTGATGTGGGGAGGGGGTGGGGTAGGAAACTAGGACAATTTGGACCAACCCTCTTGACTCTTTTAATCTCTAAAGGATGATCCTGTTTAATATTTTCCATAGCATTGGTAGTTACACAGTTCCTCTGATACTTGTGCATTCTTGTAAATCTTCCTTCTTGCGCAGGCAACAAGACCAGATATCCTTCCTTATATTTTACTGGAATTTCTTCTCCCTTCCAGACTTACCAAGTAATTTGTATAACACTTTGGAGAAAATGTTAATATTCCCTTGAATGGCCCAAACTGGACAAGCAGATTTCCTTCTTTAAAAGTTTTATGGATTTCTTTATTTATTCCTTATTTGACATCGAAGCTTGAAGATGGTCAGGTATCACCTGTAGCACATGATGCCCCTTAATAGACAAGGTGGTTCCACTAGGACCCTCTTTAATATGGTTCTCAACTATAGAATCTATTTCAGTTATTACTATATTTAAAAAAAAAAAAATAACAAGATAGGTTTTCTGCTGCCGTTCATTGATTTGTGTGTGGTAAGAATCTCCATAAACCTTCAACAACAAAAAAGTCTAACCCAAATGGCAGTGGTAAGGGGAAGAAAGTAAGGCACCTCAATATTGCCCACTGTCAAGTCATACAGCTTTAAAGAAGTTTTATACAGAATACTGCTCACTATGTCTTTACATGTACAGGATATTGCAAAATAAATCTTTCTCTAAAATTTAATAGTATATCATGCATTTTTTAAAGCAGGGGCTAGCAACCAGTCAACCTTGATCAGCTGGTACATCCCAAGGAATTATATAGCAGATCTCTAGGTGTGGAGCTTGGGGGAAGAAACTTAGGTAACATTTGGAATAGCCCTCTCCCACCGGTACTTAAAAGCACAGTGTCCATAGGTTTAAAGTTACTTTCACCTCCCAGTAAAAAAATCTGCAAGTTGGTTTACTAAAATTCTCTTTACTTGCTTACTGAAATTAACTTTCTTCTTAAACCGTATAACACAAAAAAACGTTAGTGTTCTAACAATATTTTGCTTTAATTTTCTAGCGCTCTGATGATAGGATTGCAGGAAACAGATTGTGCGGCAGAGATAAAAATTACATATATACTGGATTTATTCCTAATTCAAGAACACGTATGAATTTATCACGGTAGTAGTAGTAGCCCCTTAAGTCATAAGTGAAAATGTTATTATGTCTAGTGTTCCTTTGGGTGTGTTTTTTTCCTCTTGTGCTTGATGTGAGAGCTTTTCGCCCAATCTGAGGTAGTGTGATAGGAAGCATCCCACTTGGTGCAACAGGAAACTTCATCGTGCCAACTGTGCAAGATACTTATAACCAGTAGCTGCTACCCCCTGTGTTGTGCTTACACCATAAGTTGAAGCTGGAGTGTCCTCTCCATGGCATGAGCTTGGGCAGTTATATGTAGATCAGGCTGTTGCCCATGCAGCATGTAACTGGTAGGTCCAAAGGAACAGCAGTACCCAATATAATGTGGTACTAGACACATTGTAGGAGTTGCCAGAATAATACTGAATCAACATTAGACTACCTTGGGGACTTCAGAGTTTTTCTTTCTTCTTCTTCTTTGATCCTTAGCCGACGACCATCAAAGCAGTCAGTGGCCATCACGCCTAGTGGTGTCTTGTAGGGCAACAACAAATTGATTCCACTTTGCTCGGTCAGCGGCCATCCTTCGAACAGTGCCCCAACTCTGGTTCATTCTTTGCATCTCAGCCTCCACAGTCCTCCGCCAGGTTGTTTTTGGTCGGCCTCAGAGTTTTCACCCAGGGTTTACTCTCGAAGCCTTTCCAGAAAACATATACTCCCACAAGGAAGCAGAGATTTAAAATCAGAGCTTTACCTTCTCCTAGATAGGCTACCAACCAAGGATTGTGAGCCATATATGCCTGAAGCTGTTGGTTTTAAGGCACCAGAGGCTTGCCTTCACTCGTCGGTGAAAACAGTTCTGCTGGGCTCAAATTGAGCCAGATGTAAAGATAGATGGAGGGCTTGGTTGTCAAAGGCTATTTAAGGTGCATGATGTACAATCATTTACCTGATGGTAGGAGCTTATGCCTGCCACAATTTCTGGCTGTGACAACCTTAAAAACAATGCGGATCTTTAGATACCATAGCTAAGTGTTGTTAAAGTAATCTCTACAACTTGTTGGTTGCCTACTTTTGCTTTAAAGCTTCAAAATAATGATATAATATCTTACATACCTCACAATCTGTTTCCTGCTTTATTTTTGCAGTCAGACTTGTGATATTAGCTTCCATATTTCATCCAGCCTGAAAGCAATGAATTGTAGCAGATGATAGGCATCATTTAAAGCCTACTTTATATAGTTATATGACACTTAAGCAACATCAACCCCCACCAATTGTCATTATCTAATTGCTGGCCTAATGTAGCTGCAATCATTTATCACCATACAGCTCCAAAGGAGCATATGCCTTCACCAATCTTATCCCAAGTTTTAAGGTCACATGATATCAGCTCAAGGTCGTTACACATCTTCTTAAACCCTTCAAGCCTGTCTCCAGTTTTCTTCTCCCTGTGTCTCTTGGTCTACCTCTGCCTTTTTCTTACTTACTTACTTAGTCGTTCCTCTTCTACCGTGAGGTGTAGAGGTTTGGAAGAGAGAGCGCCAGACTATCCTATCGGCTGTCTTTTTCCTGGCCTGGTTCCATTCTAGTCCTCGGTCCTTCAAAGATTGTCTAATATTGTCCTCCCAGCGGACTCTGGGTCGTCCTGGAGGTCTGGATCCCTGGCTCTTTGTTTCCCATGCTTGTCGTGGTAGCCGATCTTCTCCCATTCTGCAGACATGGCCAAACCATCTTAGTTGGGACTGTTCTATTTGGGTCTGCAGCGGGTGGGATTTTAGGCCTTGACGTATCGTCTGGTTGCGGACCATGTCTCTTCTTGTTACTTCAACCACCTTCCTCAGATACCTCATTTCTGAGGTTTGAATCTGGCTTTTGTGGGTTGTAGTCATTGCCCATGACTCGCATCCATATGTCAAGACTGGGACATAGGTGGAGCGGTATACAGCCATCTTCGTTTTCTTACCAACCTCTTTCTTGCTGAGGAAATCTCGATTTATGGCCTGATAAAGTCTCCCAGCCGCTGCTTTTCAAGTGGCCAACTCTTCTTTGATGCCCCCCTTTCGGTCTATAATAGCTCCGAGATATTTAAAGTGGTCGACCTGCTCCAGGACCTGTTCTCCCAACTTAATCTGATGTTTTCTTTCTTCTCGTGATATCACCATGGATTTTGTTTTAGAGCTGCTTATGACCATCCCTTTCTTCTCCAGCTCTTCCTTCCAGACTTGCAGGTTGGATTGGAGATGTGTCTCTGATTTAGCAATCAGGACAACATCATCAGCAAATGTTAGCTCTGAAATACAGACCTGTCTCATCTTCCAGTACCCCACTGAATACTTTCTTGTTCTCTCCTTACATGCCTTGATGACATCGTCCATGAGGAGTATGAAAAGACAAGGTGACCCTCTGCCTTTTTCACTAGAGATTAATGCAGCTGCATTTGCCATAAACAATAATAACATCCTGCTTTCCACTTCTTTCACTTCATTTCATTTCCTGTTTTATTTTCAATATTTCTGAGACCAACTTCGTCTAGGGCGGTCCCAAGCCTGCCTGAAGAAGGAGGAGGGCAGCTTTTGGAAAAAAAAATGTATATATATTCTTCTTCTTCTTTGATCCTTAGCCGCCGACCGTCAAAGCAGTCAGTGGCCATCACGCCTGGTGGCGTCTTGTAGGGCAACAACAAATTGATTCCACTTTGCTCGGTCTGTGACCATCCTTCATACAGTGCCCCAACTCTGGTTCATACTTTGCATCTCAGCCTCCACAGTCACAGTAAGAAAAAGTGATTTTTTGTTTCATTGAGGCCAAGATGTCAGACTACAAACTAGCCAGCTGCAGTCATGGTTCCATGCTCTGTATGGAGCAAAAGAGAATGAAGAACTACTGGATATACAAAAGTATAGCAGGAAATGGAGGGAAACACAAGGTCTGTCAATAGTAAAGAATAACCAAAAATGGGCAAGTGGCTGGCACAAATAAAAAATGAAAGAAAAAAAAAGGAGAAGATAGGTAAATTAAAGCAGGAAGTTATAGGCACTCTGGGAATTCCAATTTAGCACCATAGGATTGGTGCAATCTTTTCATAGTGAGACTGAATGTTTTATTTTTATTACTGTACTATCAGTTATTATAATACAGTTAGGTCATTAGTAAGAGCTGTCTGCCCATAATGTGATCAGAGTTGGTCAGACTGAGGTCACTGTTTGATCTCATTATATATTCATCAAATTTTTCACTTTGCCTGTTGACTTCTGTTCACACAGTTGCACAGACTGCACACACACAAAATTATGTGTGACGACACATATTTATAAATTATGTGTGATGACACATATTTATAACTTGGTCTTCTGAGGTGAAGTGAAGACAAAACTTCTGCTTAAGCAAGTCTTAATACAATTAGGGATGGAAGAATTACCTGGATGTATAAAAAAATTTCATTTAACAGAAATCGACATAACCGTCGTTTATTAGCAAAGGGAAAAAAGACATGGCCGGGATCTGCTCAATTGCTTCAAGTTAAATGAAAATTAGCTTAAGCAAGTTCCGCTTACATGGACCACACTGCATTGTGTAGTACTCAAGGCCTATTTGTTCTCTATATCAGGTTTGCAGTTATGGGTGATCTGCAAGCCTGTAAATAATCTAATATTGGTTTTCTCTATCATTGTAATCTTCCATTTTAGTAGGAAAGGCTCTATATTATTTTTCAGTAAACGACCTGTACAGTATGTTTCTGCTATTCTAAACTAAACCATTCCCAGTTGTAGTCTTTGTGTTTTCTTACTGCTGGGAATTTTTAGTTCCCTAGATACTTGACATGTTCTTGTTAGAGCCTTGAGCAACTTTCAAATAATTTTAATACAACTATCCAATGCCACTGTCCATTCATCAGTCACTATTTTGAATCAGTTATACTCATCCCCACATCTGATTAACAACTGGCGATTGCAGACCCAGATACCATCGGATAAAAAAACTGAAAATTGAACAGACAGATGAGTGTGCATGTGGGAAGGACAGAGAGTAGAACATGTACTCAAAAAACTGTAAGCTCCATGATAGGAGCAGGAAAGCAGTGTGGCCTTCTCCAACCCAGTTGAGGGAGAAACTGTAAGGTGATGAGAGAAACCTGTGACAGCTTTATAAGAGATAGATTTGGTTATTTGAGATCGATCAACAAAGATGGTTTTTAATAAATATAATTTTCTCGGGAGGGGCTGCCATATGGGCTTTAACACATTAACTGCCGCAAGCCGCTGTCAGTGGCTCACGAAAGAAACACATTTGGACGGCAAACCGCTCCCATCAGCTTGCTAAGTTTAGTAAGATAACGAATGAAATATATGACGAAACACATTCTGATCTGGTTCGAGATTTTAATTTAATACCGGAAAACAACATTCCAAAGCGTGGGTAAATTTGTGCCTCTCAAAATTGATATTATATTCATATTCATCATACGATTCAGGTTAGTTACCAAATCGCAAAACTGTTTACTATGGCAACGAATGATAGCGCCACAAAAAACGCACGTACACCTCGTCCAACTGCTGAACAGGCTAGAAACTTATTTCAGCAATTGATTGATAGATCTAGCGATGAGGAGGACAGTGAAAACAATGTGGACATTGATTCAGGTAGTGATTTTTCTGGCAGTGATAACAGTAGTAGTTACAATTCAAGCAATGAAGATAGCGAAGATGTTAGAAGTCTTGGGCCATCGGTGGGTCGTAAAAGAGCGAAAACCTCGGTTAGAGTTACCAATAGTGCAGAAAATACTGTAGGCCTAGGCCTAACTAAAATAAGAGAACAATGGGAGCAAGTGACTGAGGGTGAAACGAATTGTTTTTATTTTGATACAACTCATGAACCAGGTTTGCAAGCAAATCTTGATGCAACTTCCTCTGTGCTTGATTGCTGGCTTACATTACTGACACCAGATGTTTTACATTCTTTGGTCAAAGTAATAAATGACTATGCTGACATAAAGAATTAAAAACCGCCATCTTCAAACAGATCTTCGTCTGCTGCTTGGAAACCTGTCACTGACTATGAGCTTTTGAAATTTTTCGCAGTAACAACTGCGATGGGTTTAGATAAAAAGCCATCGGTAAAAGATTATTGGGCACATACACCTCATAATTATACACCCTGGTATGGCAATTTGTTTTCAAGATCTAGGTTTGAAATAATTTACCATACAATGATGCATGTTGGAGATGCTGATTCAGAAGGGAAGGACAAAATAGAGCCTTTTTTAAATTTGCTCGTTGCGAAGTTCCAGGATGCATTTTATCCATTTCAGAATTTAGCCATGGATGAAATGGTTATTGGGTATAATGGATGCTGGAAACACAAGCAGTACATTGCAACAAAGCCAAGCAAGAATCACATTAAGACCTTTGGATTGTGAGATTCTGCCACTGGATATGTCTATTCTGTATTGACATACTTTGGGAAGAATACATCATATATTCTTGCTAATGACTCTACAACAAGTCAGGCGGTGAAGGTATTTGATTTCTTCCTGCAAGGAATTGGGAAGGGCCACCATGTATTTGCTGACAGATACTACACTGTGGATACACTGATAACCTATCTGTTGAGTAGGGGCATTCATTATACTGGCACAGTCAACATCAACAGAAAAATTTTTCCCCTTCAACTGAAGACCCTCTCCCTCCATCACCGAGAAGCCAGGTGGTACAAAAATGGTGATGGATCTCAGATATGTGTTGCTTGGCGAGACAAAAAGGCAAAGAAACCATGTATTGTTGTGTCCACTGAAACATCAGTTGAGATGGTGCAAGTTACAACTCGACATCACAACTTAGTCGAAAAACCCAAACCAGTACACCAGTACAATTTTTGCATGAATGGATGTGATCAAAATGATCAAATGGTAGCTTACTATGGCAATTTCCAAAGAAAAACTAGAAAATGGTGGAAGAAAATTTTCTACTAGATTATAGAGGTGTCCCAGGTAAATGCCCATATATTGTACACCCTCAGTCATGCTGATGAGAAGTCAGTGTCATTGAAATTTTTCAAAGACAAACTGATTGATCAGTTGACTGAGAAAGCTGCCTCCATAACTCCACCTGATCTAGTAGCCACCAGTAGCAACAAGAAAGGTAGGAAATTGTTAGGAAACAAAGTTAAAAGATTTGAGGGTGCAAAGCACATTGTGGATTACACTGACAAAGATAGGAACTGTATAGTGTGCTCAACACCTGCGAAACGAGCCCGAACAAATTTTTATTGCATCGGTTGCCCCGAAAAGCCCCATCTCCATCCAAAGAGCTGTTTTAGGCTGTACCATACGCATGATCCTTCAGCTGTAACTTACTAAAGACATTGACATACTGTAAATAAGTTATAGATGTTGTGCTTTCTCAAAGGAGCTATTTATTCAAAATTTCTGAGATTTTTTGGAAGTGGTGTAGGTGTGATAATGTAAGTCATTAATAGCTATTGTGTGTGTTCTTGGGCTTGTTTTTCTTGTCACTGGATATACTACATGAAAATCACAAAGAAAAGAAATTAGCTGCCTCAGGAACAAGCAAGTTCCAGGAAAATTGATAATTTAAAGAAAATGTTGCATGCTTTTTCTTTCTTTCAATCATTTTACATTACTAATAATATCTACCATATTAAGTAAACTTTCCTTTTATCAGCTTTAGGCAACAGTACATTCATGTATCATCAAAATGACATATCAGTAATAAAAATCTGTTTAAAATTAATAAATCTGCAGCTTAAGTTCTCCAAACACTTACAGGGAGAAAATGAGGAAAAAATTTCAGACATTTTTTGGGAAGTGGCACAGGTGTGATAATGTAAGTTACTAATAGTGTAAATATTTGTCAGTGTGTGTGTTCTTGGGCTTGTTTTTCTTGTTATTGGATATACTATATAATAATCACCTTAAGAAAGGTATTACCTACCATAGAAACAAGAAATTTGAACATAAGTTGATAATTTGGAAACAAATTTGAATTGATTTTTGTCTGTCAATCATTTTTTATTAGGCCCTGCTAATAATATCTACCATATTAAGTAAACTTTCCTTTTATCAGCTTTAGGCAACAGTACATTCATTTATCATCAAAATGACATATAATTCATAAAAATCTGTTTAAAATTAAGAAAACTACAGATTAAATCCTTCATACACCTAGGCCTACAGAATGAAAATGGGAACACAATTTAATTCGGCCACAGTGTTTTTTTTAATTCGGTAGTTAATGTGTTAAAGACGGACATTTTACTCTTTAAGCTTGAATTTTAGTTTTGTTTGTATTTTTAAAACAGCCTCACTCTTTGTCGACTAATATTAATTTTGACAAAGATAGGAACAGAATTGTTGTTAGGTTACGGCTAACTGTAGGCCCTAATGTAAATATAGATTGCCAGTCAGGCAATGTTGCGCAATATGGCGGACCATGTCCAATGTCGTAGACCTTTACTATTTTCTTGGAATGTACTGTCAAAAACCGCCGCCCCAGTACAACCAAATCGCACTGCTAAGAGCGTACTCATCGTTAAACGTATATAGTACCACAAATAACCTCAACATACTCGAGTGGTATTGGCAATTACCTCTGGGTCTACTGCAGGCTGGACAACAACGCTAGTCAGAGATCAGGGTTGCCACTAGTTGCCAGATGAAAATGTGAGCACAGCCAAACACATCAGGGTTGCCAGATCGAAATTTCAATATAAAGCCAAACAATTTTATAGGGAGCTGCGGTAGCGCAGTGGTTAGTGCACTGGCTTCCTAGCTCTGTGGTCCATGGTTCGATCCCCAGTTGAGGTGGGATTTTTTGAGACAGCAAACGGCTCCGGGGTCGACCCAGCCTCATGAATTGGGCAACAGAGCAACTCTGGGAAGGTTAAGGCTGCCGGCGTGATGCTGACCACATCACCCTAGTGTGCCGATGAACAAGAAAATATGAGCCTAACACCACATTCCCAATATGCCTCAGTGGGCGTGTAACGGGATTCCCCCCCCCCCCTTTTTTTTTTTTTTGTTTACTAAACAATACTAGAAAAAAAAAACCACCAAAAAAAAAAAAAAAAAAGCCAAACAAATTTTAATATATTTTTCATGACATGAAAATCTCCAGATCCAGGTCATTACTATCCTCCCCACTGGAATGAGTGGAACATACGGCATAAACCTTGTCCGATGTGAAGTTTTTTTTTAGCATTTCTGGAGATGCAGTAAAGTCTTTGCAACATTTGCTTTAAAGCAACAGTTCTGCCATGATTCTCACAATTGCATTAAGAAGATTCAGCTGCATTCTGTTTCTTGCCTTCGTTTTAACGTTCCGCTTCTGCCATGATCTGTAGAGGTTTGTAAGAGAGAGCGCCATACTATTCTATCGGCTGTCTTTTTACTGGCTTAGTTACATTCTAGTCTTCCGTCCTTCAAAGAATGTCTAATGTTGTCCTCCCAGGACTTTGGGTCATCCTGGGGGTCTGGATCCCTGGCTCTTTGTTTCCCATGATTGTCGTGGTAGCCGATCTTCTCCCATTCTGCAGACATGGCTAAACCATCTCAGTTGGGACTGTTCTAGTTGGGTCTGCAGGGGTTAAGTTTTTAGGCCTTGATGTATCGTATGGTTGCGGACCATGTCTCTTCTTGTTACTTCAACAACCTTTTTCAGATACCTCATGTCTGAGGTTTGGATCTGGCTTTTGTGGATTTTAGTCTTTGCCCATGACTCTTACCGACTTCTCTTTTGCTGAGGAATCCTCGATTTATGGCTTGAAAATGTCTTGCAGCTGCTGCTCTTCGGGTGGCCACATTTTTTTTATGCCTCCTTTATGCTCACATGTATTTAAAGTGGTCGACCTGCTCCATGACCTGCTCTCCCAGCTTAATCTGATGTCTTCTTTCCTCTCGATATATCACCTTGTTATTTTAGCTCCTTATGATCATCCCTCTCTTCTCCAGCTCTTCCTTACAGGCTTACAGGTTGGATTGAAGATGTGCCTCCGATTTAGCTATCAAGGTTTATGATTACAATTCATAACAATCATGTCGATATAATAGGCAGCTCAGCAGGACTCCTTTTTTTTATACGGAGTCTCTTAGGAAGTGACGTCATGCCGAGATGGTTGACTTTCGTGACAGGCGTGAACGAATTTGAAGCAGAAGTGAGGTGATCGTCTGCAAAAGAGATGTGGCTTGTGTTTGGAAGTGTGCAGACGTGTGTATTTTGAGCTCCTGCAAATATTCTGTGTTTTTCCTGAATTATTCCATCACCAGGACATCAATATACTTGGTTGAGGTGCCCTGGCTTATTCTAGTAAGAAAATGTGTGCTTATTCATAAAGATGTCCAAAGGACGATATTAAATAAAGTTTGACTGATTGCCAATGACCATCATTTGATAGGGAACGAACTGGACTTATACGTACTACTGAATTTTGCCTTTGGGCTTATATATCTATTACCACGGAGCTGTTTGTCAAAACGAATTGTTGATGGGGTCGTTTGTATATATATGTCTCCATGGTTACTTTGTTTCCTACTAGAGTTACTTGCCCTTATGCTAGCTTCCTCTTCTTACTTTCTGCTTCTAGAAACATGGCTGATTAAACGTGTTGAGTGTATCCAGTGTGTTCAGGTTTCGTGATTATGCTTCATAATGTGAGAATGTTTGACAGCCAGCCACGTCTCATTACATTTAGCAAGATTTACTATATACAACAGTAAATATCAACATGGTGGCAGCGGTGTTTATTTCTACATAATTCGAACTATTCTGCTGAACATTTTGTAACACGTGTGCTGACGTCATAGACTTGAGGTGAGGGGACGATAAACTGGTAAAAACCAAGTTTATCTCTTCTGTTGGTAGGTGTAGAGCCCTTTTCGTAGGCCTTTACAGTCGTTTACAGATGAGGGTAGTCGCATATTTATTCCTACCTCTGTAATAAACTTTACGCACTGACTTACAGGATAGTAAATATTATTGGTGAGTTTGATTTTCGTAGCGCACGATTGTGCACTTATGCGAGTATTGGGTTACCCCGCCCGCATGTGTTGCCAAAGAGGAGTCTACGTCATAGCTGGGGTTGAGAAGTTTAGTGCCCAAGGATCAGTCCATTGATTCGTGGCGTTCGAACCCGTGTTGCGGGTATATTTTATTCTTTATATGACCGTCCGTCTGTTAAGAAGATGAGGACTCGGGTCAACAGTATTCTGGTGATTTTTCTTGGGAAGAGAAGCAAGTATGATTTAGATAATAATGTATTTCGTTCTCATGTAGACGTCTAGTTGTACCAATGACGTATTGGTTCAAAATGGAGTCCTACTTGAACTTATTATGTGAATTTTAAATCCGACGGATTCCGACGTTAGGATTATCCAGGATTGGCTTGGTATATTTTTATGATATGAATCAGTATTCGGCCGTTACGAATACGTACCCCGCAAAGCAGAGGTGACTCAAGTATTTGCTATATCTAAGCTATGATGCCACGAAGGTCGTTGGCAGGAAATTGTATTATTGTTATTTCACATTGATTGAAGTAAGAGGCCAGTACTAAAAGGAGATACGTAGTATCAGAACATTATATGATATAGAAGACCTGACAAGGTTCTCCGTCATTGCCAAGGTCATAGGACAGTGGAAGATTGACATATCGTATATAACTGCCTCATTTGTTTACTTGGATGCCATGTTATGAACACTGTATAACTAGTCTGACGTTACCTAAGAGATTATCTTACGGAACGAATTAACTGTAATTTTAAATATGAAACTTACGTTGTGTGCTGTCTGGTGGAACGTCAACCGTCCGTCGTCAGAATTAAATGTTCGTCTAGTCAACCGTATGATGTCAAATAAATTGAATGAACTGTATACCGTCTTGGCATTAGTTGATGTGCCCCTGGTTGGAAGTTCAAGTTGACTTATTACTACCTTGTTCAGAAATTGAATCCATTCGCGTTATGTCAAAAGTAGACAGATTCAACAAACCCACTTATTCAAAGAAAAGCATCTAACAGTAGGTTATTGCTTGCATACCATTATTAGACATTTCGTCATGGCAGAACGGCCCATGTTTCGGCTACCACCCTGCCTAGACATAAATAACGTCGAACCAGACACATTTCGTAAATGGAGACGACAGTTAGAACTGCATATGGATGCAGCAGAAGTTGCCGCAAAACCTGATTCCGTTCGGGCGGCCATCATCCTTCACTGTGCTGGACCTCAAGCTGTTGAAGTTTTTGATCAACTTGCAGAGGAAGGAGACCACTCTAATCCTACTAAAATTCTCGATTTGAAAAAGAACCATTGTAGCTCACAAAGCAATGAAGTATTACATACGTTCAGATTCTGGAACACACCTCTTCAAGAGCCTTTTGATTCCTTTTTGACTGAGCTGAGAACTAAGGCAGACTCATGCAACTTTAACGACAAGGATCGTATGATAAGAGACAAAATTGTCTTTACTGTTAACAAAAGGTTACAAGAGAAGCTCTTGAGAGAAGCTGAAATCGATCTAAAGAAAGCCATTCACATATGCAGAGTCTTCGAGCAAACTGGAAAAGACATAAGAGAGATGAATAATACAGTACAACCTTCTGAAGCAAGGGTTGAACAGGTACAGAAAAAATCACTCAACCATAAACCTCCCAAGAGAGACCCTGGGCAGCATACTGGTAAAGCCTGTCAAAGTAACACTGACAGTGGGTACTTTGAACCTAGAAAGGAGTGTCATTACTGCGGACAGAAACATCCGTTGATTAAGAAAAAGTGTCCTGCATGGGGGAAGTTTTGCTTAAACTGTGGGGGAAGAAACCTTTTCAAAGTTAAATGCAAGAGAGTTCACACTGTTCACACAGAGTCAGTGGAAGATTCTGAAGTTTTTCTTGCTTGTGTGAAGTCTAGCAAAGCTTGTACATCTGCACAACTCATTGTCAATGGAAAAATGGTAAAATTTCAGCTAGACACAGCAGCTGATGTGAATACAATCTGTCAACGCTTTGTGACGCAAGAATAATTGTTACCCACTAAACAGAGGCTTGTTATGTGGAATGGTACTAAGATGACTCCACTGGGAGAAGTTCTATTAACTGCAGTGAATCCCAAGACTGGGATAAAACACAATATAAGGTTTACTGTTGTGAAAAATAGATTCACATGTTTGCTGGGCAACAACACACTGCAGGATCTACAGTTTGTGACAGTCAACACAAACAAATTTATTGCTAAGGTGGTTACTGACAGTTCAAATAATGATCATAACTCTAATAACCATCTAGGTGTCCTGGGTGAAGCTGTGTTGCATGTTGATCCTAATATTCGTCCAAAGGCACTGCCGTGCAGAAAAATTCCATTTTCACTTAAGAGCAAGGTAAAATCAGAGCTTCAAAATCTAATGAACAGAGGTATATTAATACCAGTAGAGGAACCGACTGAATGGGTTAACCAAATGGCTGTTGTTGAAAAGTCTGATGGTTCTTTAAGAATATGTATTGATCCTAGACCCCTGAATGAGGCTTTGCAGAGAGAGCATTACAGATTACCAACTTTGGATGATGTATTGCCTGAACTCAATAATGCCAAGATTTTCACAAAGCTGGATATCAAGGAAGCATTCTGGCATATCAAACTTGATGAGAAGTCTAGTAAACTTACAACAATGATTACACCTTTTGGTAGGTTCAGATGGTCTAGATTACCATTTGGGTTGAATTTAAGCAGTGAAATTTTCCAGAGGCATCTAGCACAAGCTCTTGAAGGTCTTCATGGTTGCATGAATGTTGCTGATGACATAGTTATTGCAGGTTGTGGATCAAACAGACAGCAAGCAATTAAGGACCATGATCTGAAGCTTAAAGCACTGAAACATAGGTGTAAAGAGAAAGGCATTAAACTGAATGAAGCTAAAGCTCAAGAGAAGAAAGAAGAAATTACCTTCATGGGTCACCTTATTACTGCTCGAGGTGTTGAACCAGACAAGAAAAAGGTTGAGACAATACTAAACATGCCCGTTCCTAAGGACTGTCATGAGGTTCGCAGATTTTGCGGCATGATACAGTATCTAGCAAAGTTTCTCAACAATCTTTCAGAAGTTCTTCATCCAATAAGAGAACTTACCCGTAAGGTCACTCCCTTTATCTGGTCTGCTGAATGTGAACATGCCTTCAAGAGAATCAAGAAGCTGATTGCTTCTACTCCAGTACTTGCATACTATGATCCTGATGAATCTTTGTGTATTCAAGTTGATAGAAGCAGCTATGGACTTGGGGTTGTCCTCCTACAAAATGATCATCCAATAGAGTTTGCTTCAAGAGCTCTAACTGAAACAGAACAACGCTGGGCTCAAATTGAGAAGGAACTCTTAGCTGTTGTATATGGTTTGGAACGCTTTGACCAGTACACTTATGGAAGGAAAGTTACAGTCATCAACGACCATAAACCTTTAGCAGCCATCGTTAAGAAACTTCTGAGCCAAACTCCTTGAAGACTGCAGAATTTACTGATGTGCAGCCATCGATATGACTTTGAATTCCAATGGGTACAAGGTTCCGATCTTCTTATAGCCGAAACACTGTCCAGAGTTTGTATTCATAATGTCACATTGGATTTCTTAGCTGATAAAGAGAGCAATGCAGGAGCTGATCCACCTGTAAGATTACCTGAAATACCAGATGTGATGATGGAAAAGATTAAAGCTGAAACTCTCAAAGACAGCGTGCTTCAGAGGTTGAAGTCGACCATTTTGCATGGGTGGCCTACAAAAAAGTCTGATGTACCAGCTGAGCTTATTCCTTATTTTGACATTCGTGACACTCTGACAACAGAACAAGGCATAATGCTTAAAGGAGAGCGTATTCTTATCCCAAAAGCACTGAGGCCTGAAATCAAGCAGAAGCTACACAATGCTCATCTTGCAAGTGACAGCATGATGCGCCGGGCCAGAAGTTGTCTGTTTTGGATCGGAATGACAGCTGAGATTTGACAGATAGCTGACAGTTTTCCAGAATGTCAAGAAACGAAGGCAAGGAATATTAAAGAACCTTTAAACCAACACTCAAGAGGTTTACAACCCTGGGAGAAAGTTGGCACTGACATCTTTATTATAGAAGGCCGATATTATTTAGTTCTGATTGACTACTTTTCCAACTTCATTGAAGTAGACTTTCTACCTACAATGACAGCACAGTTAGTCATCAGGAAATTGAAGTCTCATTTTGCTCGTTATGGTGTTTCCAAAGTTATTGTCTCTGACTCAGGTACGGTACTTAGTTTACGTCTGCACAGTTCAGATCATTTACTGTTAGATGGGGAATACTTCATGTTAAATCAGCACCAGGTCACCATAAAGCCAACAAATTAGCTGAATCTGCTGTGAAACCCATTAAGGATATGACGAGAAAGACTGATCAAAACAATACAGATGCAAATGAGGCACTACTTGAACTTCGTAATATGCCAAGACAAGGGTTTGATCAAAGTCCAGCAGAAATACTGTTTAACAGGAAACTGCGTACACTGATACCTTCTGCAGTGAAACCCGTTGCATCTCACAGTAGAGTTATTGAAAGTAGAGGCAAGAGAGACAGATCAGTGAAGACGTATTATGATAAAACCGCTCATGATCTGCCCAAATTGTCTCACCAGCCAGTTTACTATCAAGACATTGAACAACCAAACTGGCAACCTGGAAGGATTGATAAGAGGCTCTCTGAAAGATCTTATTTAGTTGAAGGGAGAATGGAGGTCAATATGTCAGAAACAGAATTCATCTAAGACCGAAAACAACACCTTTCACACCTGATCCCGCGGACCTGGAAACCGATTTCTCCTCTCCAGTTCTACCCGAGCAACAGGTTGTTTTGCCAGACATGGAGAACACTAGTGAAGTGAACAGTTCCAATCCTCCAGAAGTTAATCCTTCAACCCCAGCTACTTCTAGTCCTGGGAAAGCTGGCAAAGAACAGAAACATTCTCCCCTACCATCTAGCCCTAAGAGACCTCAAAGAGATCGCAAGAAACCCTCTTGGATGAATGACTCTGTTCACTCATAAAGAAGGGGGGGGATGTTGATGGGGTCGTTTGTATATATATATGTATCCATGGTTACTTTGTTTCTTACTAGAGTTACTTGCCCTTATGCTAACTTCCTCTTCCTACTTTCTGCTTCTAGAAATATGGCTGATTAAACGTGTTGAGTGTATCCAGTGTGTTCAGGCTTCGTGATTATGCTTCATAAAGTGAGAATGTTTGACAGCCAGCCACGTCTCATTACATTTAGCAAGATTTACTATATACAACAGTAAATATCAACACGAATAAACTGCATGTTTGTAAAATTGTGGAGTACAATGGAGGGTTTGAAGAAAAAAAAAATCGAAAAAAGGTGATTCGTCTTACGAGGACAAAAGACAAAGAAAATAGTCTACGTTACGGCCACAAGGCCTTCGTCAGGAAAAGAAAGAAAGTGAAGGCTAGATAGGACACATAAGAACCAAAATAAGTATAAGAATAAAAAAATATAAAAATAAAGCCTAAGTACTTCCCTGAAGGTAAGGCATCGAAATCCTATCACAATCTGCTGTCCGCTGATGGACGCGTGGCTGGAAAGGAAGTGACTTCCACCACCGGATGTGCACAATATATACTAAGAAACTAAAAACTAAAAAACGAAACTGAACAATAAACTACCCAAACGTAATAAAAGTGGGGTCTGGAAATAGAAGAGGACAGAATGAGTGGGAGATAAATAAATATGAAATAAAAAATCAAGATAAATTAGAAACCATGTATATTCATACATATTATGGAGGATGGCATAAAAATAGAAGAATAGGATAAGAGTAGAAAGAGTCAAAATAGAGCAAGAGAGGAAAGGGTGACCTCAGACAAAGGTGGGTAAAGTGTTGAG
Organism: Oreohelix idahoensis; assembly: GCA_024509875.1. Lineage (NCBI taxonomy): Eukaryota > Metazoa > Mollusca > Gastropoda > Stylommatophora > Oreohelicidae > Oreohelix > Oreohelix idahoensis. The sequence goes on along the minus strand of JAMPIV010000576.1, from coordinate 1,469,726 downwards.
ACCGGCTGGTTTTAGACACCCCATGCGGTGGATAAGACGGTTCTCAAGCTGTTCTCGACTGGCAGTATCAGAGGAGCAGGATCGGATCGCAGTGACCTGGATGTCGATGGGACCATGGTGGTCAGGACCATTGAAGTGTATGGCAACTGGTGTGGACTTTTGCTGAGAGATGTCATTTAAGTGCTTGCTGAATCTGTCCCCAAATCGTTTGCCTGTTTGGCCAATATAGGTTTTGCAGCAACATTTACATATGGTCGTTTAATGACATTACGCGATTCACACATGAAGCTACCAGTGATGGTGTACGTAGCCTTAGGAAAGGACACCTTCTGGGTTTGGATGACATACTTGCACGTGTTGCATCGTATCCGACCACAGGGTAGTGTGCCAAAGTGAGGAAGTTGGGGGGAACTGCGGTAAGACGTGGAGTACAATGGATGGGTTTGAAAAAAAATCGAAAAAAGGTGATTCGTCTTACGAGGACACAAGACCTTCGTCAAGAAAAGAAAGAAAGTGAAGGCTAGATAGGACACATAAGAACTTAAATAAATATAAAAATAAATAAAACCTAGGTACTTCCCTGAAGGCAAGGCACCGAAATCGTAGTATACTGAGGTATTAAGGCCGGAGGGCGTGATAGAAATAGTAATGTCAAGGAAGTTGACAGATACTGTGGAGACGAGGGAGGTGAAATTGATGGTGGGGTGAAAGTGGTTGACAAAGTCGATGAAGCGGTATAAATCAGTCTCAGACATATCTGTGAGACCTATGCCATCATCGATATATCTGCGGTAAAACCCGGGGAAAGGACCGGAGTATTGTTGCCATATCTGATGCTCCAAGTGGCCTATGAACAGGAGGCATAGCTAGGACTCATCTTCGTCCCCATGGCAACACCACTAATTTGGTAAAAAAACTGACCATTGAATTCAAAGGAATTCAGTTGAAGGACCAGGTCAGCAAGACGGAGAAGAGTGTCAATGGATATAGAAGGGCAAGTGCGCTGGTCAAGAAAAAACCGAAGAGCTCGGAGACCATCAGAGTGGGGAATAGAGGTATACAGAGAACAGACGTCTAACAAGAAAAGATGGTAGGAGCGATCTGCTGGGAGTCGGATAGAGGAGAAAGTTGTAAGAGCATGATTGGTGTCTTTGACAAAGGAGGGAAGATTCTCAACGATAGGCTGGAAAATGCTATCGAGGAAGTCAGAAATGTGTTCAGTAGAACAGGAACAGGCTGAGACAATAGGTCTGCCAGGGTTGTCGATCTTATGAATTTTGGGGAGCATGTAGAATACAGGCTTGCCCAAAGAGCTGTCATGAATCCTAAGACGAGATGCTTCGGGAGGAAGAGCATTACTAGTGATGAGCTGTTTAATAGTGTTGTGTACAATGCGATTGTTAGAGACAGTCACATCGCTGGTCCTGGGCCTGTAAAAAGAGCCATTGGTCAACTGGTTTTTACCTTCACTTAGGTATAAGTCCTTCTGCCAGACGACAATGGCTCCTCCCTTGTCAGCCGGTTTGATGACAATGTCGTCTCTACGGCGAAGAAGGGAGAGAGCACGGGACTCTGCCGAAGTGAGATTGGAATAATGCAATCTACGAGGGCGGAGCTGCTGAATGTCATGGATGGTGTTCTTGATATACAGGTCCAGGGCATGAGAGGCTCCAGATTTATGTGTAAAAGGAGGTTTAGTAGAGTCAGAAAAGCGTGCGAAGATGTCGGATTCAGCCTGAGACTGCGGAGTGCTGTCTTCCTCTCTAAAATGGAACTTCAGCCTCATGCGACGGTGAAACCGATGAACATCCTGGAGAAGATTGTATTGGTCTAGGGTCGGACGAAGAGGAACAAATTTTAGGCCCATACTAAGAACAGAGCGCTCTTTCTCAGAGAGGGGTAGATCGGGGGATGCAGACTACCTGAGTGCATGATGGAGTGGAGGATGGAGGGGTAGCTTTGGGGGTAGGGATGAGACGGGATAGTTTATGGTGTTTAGACGTGGAAAGGAACTCATGCAGCTGCCGGTTCAGTGTGTGGAAAGTGGTGCGTATCATAGAATAGAAAGGGAAGTTGTTGGAGGTGAGACAACGTAAGTGAAGCAGAAGCTGGGTCTGTTGGGCACTGAGGTCTGATAAAAGGCGGGAGTGACTGGCGGCCACTACGCGCATACGTTGAAAGCCACATCTGGTCTCAATTCGTTGTAGGAGACGTTGTTCCCTAGGATTGGGTGTACCAGCAGATGGATGAAAATTGGAAGAGAATCCATTAGGAAGAATTTTGTGGTAAAATCGTGGAGGAGGTGTTGGTCCTCTCAGTGCAGTTATGCTGATTTCGTGTGGTATGACTGCCCCTAGAGTCTACTTTGGCCACGGATAATAATAATAATAATAGCCCCTTCAGTCATAACTGACTATGGGAATGCGCCCCTGAGTTGACAGCCCTCAGCTGCTTATCTTCCTGGTGCTCCTTTCGACGTTTTCTCCTTACCTCTGCTTCTTGTGTGAGCCTCTCTTCGCCCAATCTGAGGTGGCGCCGTAAATAGCATCGCCACTTAGTGCGATCGGCAGCCTCATCCTCCCATGTTGCTGGATCCATGTCCAGTACCCTCATATCTCTCTTGCACACATCTTTGAACCTCAGCTGTGGTCGCCCAACTGTTCTCTTGCCATCTGCTAATTGTCCGTAGAAGATATCTTTTGGGATGCGGATAATATCTCCGGAATAATTAACATTACGATACATATCACAAGGCAACATCATCAGCAAATGCCGGCTCTGAAATACAGACCTGTCTCATCTTCCAGTACCCCACAAAACTTTCCTGTCCTCTCCTTGATGACATCGTCCATGAGGAGTATGAAAAGACAAGGGGACAGGATGTCACCCTGTCTTACACCAGTAGTGGTCCTGAACTCTCTTCTGACTTATGATTTGCCGTCCTCACATAATTTTTGCAAAACATAATGGTGAAGTACACCAATCCAAAACTGTAAAGTTTCTACAGGGAGTCCATCTTTCTTAAATGGAGCTTCTTTTTTCCAGTTGACAAAAGGCATTTGTCTGTATTGTTCTTAAATTATGCTGACGTTGTTTCCTGCATGTTGTATAAAGAGTAACTCGGAAAACATAGGTCTTGATTTTTTATTTAAAATAATCACATGGCTCATGTAGGTAACTTGATTGAGAGCTTCTTCTAGCATAGACAAACATCTTTCTTTTGACATTTTTTATTTCCAGATGAGCCTCAGCACTATTGTTCTGCTGTAGGAACTTATTACATGCTGTTAAAAATTTGACACCAAAATCAACTTGATGAATATTTTTTCTGTTTTTTTTTTTTTTTGGCATCACACATCCTGTGTTTGACAACATTTCCTTTAGAAGTCCTGCTTTGAATTTTGTATCAAACTGTGATTGGGCTAGTTCAGCAGAAGTGAAATAATCCTTTAGCTCTGCCCAGGTCATCAAAATATTAAACATAACCTTTCCACGCACAAGCCACTGCGTAAACGACGGATTTTTAAAGGGAAGAGGGTGGCAGTTCGGGTTGGCTCAAATTCTGTAGCTGTGTTCATCACTGTAAACAATTCTTTGTAAGCTTCTCGTCTTAATTCACTAAGGCGAAACCAATCGGGTATTTCTGACAGTAAAAATCTAATATTTGATGGTAGCTTGGATACTGTATATTTAGTGCACAGTGCCATCGAATGACATATACATATGGGTTGCACACAGGAAGGAGATACAGCTTTTAGTCTAGACCACACAGAGTTGTTGCACCCAACCATGTTTGATGCACCATCCGTTGCAAAACCAAACTTTGTATTTCGTCGTCAATCAAATTGAATATCTTCTCACCTGTAGCCTCTTTCTCCGGAATTAAACCTATAAATCAAATTACAATTTCCTTTCCCCAACACTTAAAAATTGAACTAACATACACACGTGTTTTTGTGTTGATCTGTCAGTAGATTCATCTATAAATATGGCATATTTCTGGTTCTAAAAGTCATCAATGAGATCAGTTTTCAGTGCAGGCGAAATGATGTTCTTGATTAAGCATGCACATTTACTTCTATGTAACTTTATGTGCTTCAGTGCAGAGTACTCCTATGCCCATGTGCTATCATGATTTCACTCACGTGGTCAACTGTAAGTATCGCACAATGGCAGGTCAAGCTTACAGCAATTTGCAGCACTACTACCTTAACTGTATCTTTATCTTATCCTTAAAAGGGTGTGTACTTGCACCGACTCTGTTCAGTATCAAGTTTTCTGCTGTGCTGACTGATGCTTTCAGAGACAGAGACACAGGAATTGACATCAGATATCGTACTGATGGAAAATTGTTTAACCTTAGGAGGCTTCAGGCAAAAACCAAGGTCAAATCACACACTATCAGAGATCTTCTGTTTGCTGACGATTGTGGCCGCAATACTGGCTCAGAGGCTGATCTGCAGCATAGCGTGGATAGATTCTCCGAAGCCTGTTCCAACGTTGGGCTTACCATCAACACGGGGAAAACAGAAATCATGTACCAACCAGCTCCCGGCACAATTTATACTGAGCCAATCATCAAGGTAAATGGTGAAAAACTGAATGTTGTGAACAGATTCACATACCTTGGTAGCACACTATCCCAGAACATCGTAATTGATGATGAGATGAACATCAGTATCTCCAGGGCCAGCAGCACATTTGGCAGACTATACACCAACGTTTGGCATCGAAGTGGCATTAGTCTACAGACAAAGCTGAAGGTGTACAGAGCTGTGGTGCTTCCAGTGCTGCTTTATGCATGTGAAACATGGACTGTATACAGGCGCCACGTAAAGAAGCTAAATCACTTCCATACAGTCTGTCTCAGGAAGGCAATGAGCATCAAATGGCAAGATAAGATCCCGGATAACGCCGTTCTTGACACAGCTGGTATCAATAGCATCGATACTATTCTGATGCAGTCACAGATTTGCTGGGCAGGTCATGTAGTCCGCGTGCCAGTGAGATGCAGAAGAGTAAACGCTCCCAAGGTGGCCAAAAGAAGCGCTTCAAAGACTCGCTTAAGACTTCATTGAAAACATTTGACATAACCCCTGACACATGGGAAGCTGCTGCGCAAGACCGAACCGCTTGGTGCACATCTCTTCGTAAAGGTGCAGCGGCATGCGAATCATCCAGAAGAGCAGCGGAACAGCAGAGACAAGCAAGAAAAGACCGTGTAACACAAACTTCACATGATGCAAACATTCCCTGCCCACACTGTCCGAGATCTTTCCAGGCCCGCATTGAGCTCATCAGTCACCTTCGTACCCATAGACTAACCTAACATATTCCTAATAATTGGATGAACAGAGTGGTCGTCATCACTCGTGATGGACGAACAACACATATCTTGCCTAGGAGTCTTTCTTACATTAAGTTGCTTCTGGCCTTGTAAGGGAGTTCCCAGCTTGCGTTTCTCCGATTTTTCATGATTTGAGAGGTTGCTAATTCTTGGTAAAATGTTGCAGTAGCACAATTTACTAAAAGCTGCCTCGATCTATCAGCAGCCTTTTGGACCCATACAAATGTTTCTTTCCATTTGCTTTTGTACTTACGATTGCTATCGTAAGAAGCTTTCCATTTATTTGACAACATGGCCACGGCTGTTGGTAATAAATGATTTATAAATAGAACCGAAGATGTCAAAGTTTCACCACAAAACGTTATTACATATCGAAAGTACATTTCACGGTAGATTAGTATGTTTATAAATCACATCCAAACACTTCGGAGGTCCGAGACAAACTGAACCGACGGTCCCCGGAGGTGTCACGTGTCCACCCGACTTACCGTTTGGAGCCTTCTTGCCAGATTCTTGGCGGCAGAAATATTGCCAAATGTAACTGACCAAAACACATTTCTCTTAAAGGAAAATGATTTAGAAAAAGGATGGTATGCAATTTTCGTGCAGATAATTTTAGCATGTAAAAAAACCTAGGAAAAAGCCAAAAAGGCAAATGAAATTTCTGACGTCAACAAAATGAAAGAAAAGACAGATTTCTGAAAATTGGAGTTAAAAAAGCCAATCTGGAAACCCTGAAACACATTCACAAAAAAGAAAAGCACACATGCACACAAAAAGCCAAATTCGTTCACAAAGAAAAACAAACAAACAAACAAAAAGAAAAGCCAAACTATGTAAATGGAATATGTATACACACATCACACAAAAAACTCTAGATCGAGGTCATCCTCGTTCGAACCTTCGTGATATACTTTGTCAGATGTATAGTCTTTTAACATTTTTGATGATGCAGTCCTTACAACGTTTATTCGAAAACAGCAGTTCAGCTCTGATTCTGAAAATAGCGTCAAGCAGATGCAGCAGCGTTATGTTTCTTGCTTTTATCTCAACTGATAATATTTTCTCCAAGCTACAGCATTACTCACGTAAATGCATATGCGGCGGCTCTTTGAATAACTTTGTGCACCAATCCAAAATTATTCACTTTCTATTGGGGAGTCTATTTTTCTTAATTTGGGGTTCTTCTCTCCAATCAAGAAAAGTTATTTTTCTGTATTGCTCTTCTAATGTGCTGATATTTGTTTTCTGTGATATGTATGAAAGGTAACTCTGAAAATTGGGGCCTTGAAACCTGGTTCAAAATTATCACAGGGCTTAGCTTTGACATGCCTTGAAGAGTGTCTCTCGCTGAGAGAGGTCTGCATCTAACTTGACTGAGAGGTTCTTCTAATAAGACAAGCATCTTGCCTTAACATTTTCTGTTTCGTGAAAGGCCTCAACGTCCTTGTTCTGATGTAGAAACTTATCACATTATGTAAAGAGCCTAACACCAAAATAAAGTTGATAAATGCTTTTTCTGCCCACTGACATCACAAATTCTGTTATGAAGACTTTATTAAAAGAATAGCTCTTGGCACAGACTGTTTGGATCAGCTTGTTTCGCTGAAAGAAGACAATTAAATCTGTTGATGTATATATATCGTCTCGATGTTTACTTTATTTCATACTAGAGTTACTTGCCCTTATGCTAACTCTTCTTCTTCCTTCTTCCTGCTTCTAAGATGGCCGATTAAATATGCCGTATGTATCCAGTGTGTTCGATCTTCGTGATTATGCTTCATAATGTGAGAATGTATGACAGCCAGCTACGTCTCATTATATTTAACAATATTTACTACACACAACAGTAAATATCAACATGGTGGCAGCGGTGTTTATTTCTACAGAATTCGAACTATTCTGCTGAACATCGTCTAACACGTGTGCTGACGTCATAGCCTTGAGATGAGTGGACGATAAACTGGTAACACCAAGTTTAACTCTTCTGCTGGTAGGTTATTGCTTGCATACCATTGTTAGACATTTCGTCATGGCAGAACGACCCATGTTTCGGTTACCACCCTGCCTAGACATAAATAACGTCGAACCAGACACATTTCGTAAATGGAGACGACAGTTAGAACTATATATGGATGCAGCTGAAGTGGCCTCTAAACCTGATCCTGTTCGGGCGGCCATCATCCTTCACTGTGCTGGACCTCAAGCTTTTGAAGTTTTTGATCAACTTGCAGAGGAAGGAGACCACTCTAATACTACTAAAATTCTCGATTTGCTCCAGAACCATTGTAGCTCACGAAGCAATGAAGTATTACACACGTTCAGATTCTGGAACACACCTCTTCAAGAGCCCTTTAATTCATTTGTGACTGAGCTGAGAACTAAGGCAGATTTGTGCAACTTTAACGACAAGGATCGTTTGATAAGAGACAAAATTGTCTTTACTGTTAACAACAGGTTACAAGAGAAGCTCTCGAGGGAAGCTGACCTCGATCTAAAGAAAGCCATTCACATATGCAGAGTCTTCGAGCAAACTGGAAACGACATAAGAGAGATGAGTAATACATTACAACCTTCTGAAGAAAGGGTTGAAAAGGTACAGAAAAAAATCACTCAACCATAAACCTCCCAAGAGAGACACTGGGCATGCTGCTGGTAAAACCTGTCAAAGTAACACTGACAGTGGGTACTTTGAACCTAGAAAGGAGTGTCATTACTGCGGACAGAAACATCTATTGATTAAGAAAAAGTTTCCTGCATGGCGGAAGTTTTGCTCAAACTGTGGGGGAAGAAACCATCTCAAAGTTAAATGCAAGAAAGTTCACACTGTTCACACAGAGTCAGTGGAAGATTCTGAAGTGTTTCTTGCTTGTGTGAAATCTAGCAAAGCTTTTACATCTGCACAACTCATCGCCAATGGAAAAATGGTAAAATTTCAGCTAGACACAGCAGCTGATGTGAATACAATCTGTCAACGCTTTGTGATGCAAGAACAATTGTTACCCACTAAACAGAGGCTTGTTATGTGGAATGGTACTAAGATGACTCCACTGGGAGAAGTTCTATTAACTGCAGTGAATCCCAAGACTGGGATAAAACACAATATAAGGTTTACTGTGCTGAAAAATAGATTCACATGTTTGCTGGGCAACAACACACTGCAGGATCTACAGTTTGTGACAGTCAACACAAACAAATTTATTGCTAAGGTGGTTACTGACAGTTCAAATAATGATCATAACTCTAATAACCATCTAGGTGTCCTGGGTGAAGCTGTGTTGCATGTTGATCCTAATATTCGTCCAAAGGCACTGCCGTGCAGAAAAATTCCATTTTCACTTAAGAGCAAGGTAAAATCAGAGCTTCAAAATCTAATGAACAGAGGTATATTAATACCAGTAGAGGAACCGACTGAATTGGTTAACCAAATGGCTGTTGTTGAAAAGTCTGATGGTTCCTTAAGAATATGCATTGATCCTAGACCCCTGAATGAGGCTTTGCAGAGAGAGCATTACAGATTACCAACTTTGGATGATGTATTGCCTGAACTCAATAATGCCAAGATTTTCACAAAGCTGGATATCAAGGAAGCATTCTGGCATATCAAACTTGATGAGAAGTCTAGTAAACTTACAACAATGATTACACCTTTTGGTAGGTTCAGATGGTCTAGATTACCATTTGGGTTGAATGTAAGCAGTGAAATTTTCCAGAGGCATCTAGCACAAGCTCTTGAAGGTCTTCATGGTTGCATCAATGTTGCTGATGACATAGTTATTGCAGGTTGTGGATCAAACAGACAGCAAGCAATTAAGGACCATGATCTGAAGCTTAAAGCACTGAAACATAGGTGTAAAGAGAAAGGCATTAAACTGAATGAAGCTAAAGCTCAAGAGAAGAAAGAAGAAATTACCTTCATGGGTCACCTTATTACTGCTCGAGGTGTTGAACCAGACAAGAAAAAGGTTGAGACAATACTAAACATGCCCGTTCCTAAGGACTGTCATGAGGTTCGCAGATTTTGCGGCATGATACAGTATCTAGCAAAGTTTCTCAACAATCTTTCAGAAGTTCTTCATCCAATAAGAGAACTTACCCGTAAGGTCACTCCCTTTATCTGGTCTGCTGAATGTGAACATGCCTTCAAGAGAATCAAGAAGCTGATTGCTTCTACTCCAGTACTTGCATACTATGATCCTGATGAATCTTTATGTATTCAAGTTGATAGTAGCAGCTATGGACTTGGGGCTGTCCTCCTACAAAATGGTCATTTAATAGAGTTTGCTTCAAGAGGTCTAACTGAAACAGAACAACGCTGGACTCAAATTGAGAAGGAACTCTTAGCTGTTGTATATGGTTTGGAACGCTTTGACCAGTACACTTATGGAAGGAAAGTTACAGTCATCAACGACCATAAACCTTTGGCAGCCATCGTTAAAAAACCTCTGAGTCAAATTCCTCGAAGACTGCATAATTTACTGATGCGCAGCCATCGATATGACTTTGAATTCCAATGGGTACAATGTTCCGATCTTCTTATAGCCGATACACTGTCCAGAGTTTGTATTCATAATGCCACATCGGATTTCTTAGCTGATAAAGAGAGCAATGCAGGAGCTGATCCACCTGTAAGATTACCTGAAATACCAGATGTGATGATGGAAAAGATTAAAGCTGAAACTCTCAAAGACAGCGTGCTTCAGAGGTTGAAGTCAACCATTTTGCATGGGTGGCCTACAAAAAAGTCTGATGTACCAGCTGAGCTTATGCCTTATTTTGACATTCGTGACACTCTAACAACAGAACAAGGCATAATACTTAAAGGAGAGCGTATTCTTATCCCAAAAGCACTGAGGCCTGAAATCAAGCAGAAGCTATACGCTGCTCATCTTGCATGTGACAGCATGATCCGCCAGGCAAGAAGTTGTCTGTTTTGGATCGGCATGACAGCTGAGATTCGATAGATAGCTGACAGTTTTCCAGAATGTCAAGAAACGAAGGCAAGGAATACTAAAGAACCTTTAAACCAACACTCAAGAGGCTCATCACCCTGGGAGAAAGTTGGCACTGACATCTTTATTATAGAAGGCCGATATTATTTAGTTCTGATTGACTACTTTTCCAACTTCATTGAAGTAGACTTTCTACCTACAATGACAGCACAGTTAGTCATCAGGAAATTGAAGTCTCATTTTGCTCGTTATGGTGTTCCTAAAGTTATTGTATCTGACTCAGGTACTCAGTTTACGTCTGCACAGTTCAGATCATTTACTGCTAGATGGGGAATACTTCATGTTAAATCAGCACCAGGTCACCATAAAGCCAACAAATTAGCTGAATCTGCTGTAAAACCCATTAAGGGTATGATGAGAAAGACTGTTTAAAATAATACAGATGCATATGAGGCACTACTTGATCTTCGTAATACGCCGAGACAGGGGTTTGATAAAAGTCCAGCAGAAATACTGTTTAACAGGAAACTGCGTACGCTGATACCTTCTGCAGTGAAACCCGTTGCATCTCACAGTAGAGTTATTGAAAGTAGAGGCAAGAGAGACAGATCAGTGAAGACGTATTATGATAAAACTGCTCATGATCTGCCCAAGTTGTCTCACCAGCTCACACCTGATCCCACGGACCTGGAAATTGATTTATCCTCTCCAGTTCTACCCGAGCAACAGGTTGTTTTGCCAGACATGGAGAACACTAGTCAAGTAAACATTCCCAATCCTCCAGAAGTTAATCCTTCAACCCCAGCTACTTCTAGTCCTGGGAAAGCTGGCAAAGAACATAAACATTCTCTCCTACCATCTTGCTCTAAGAGACCTCAAAGAGATCGCAAGAAACCCTCTTGAATGAATGACTTTGTTCACTCATAAAGAAGGGGGGATGTTGATGTATATATATCGTCTTAATGTTTACTTTATTTCCCACTAGAGTTACTTGCCCTTATGCTAACTCTTCTTCTTCCTTCTTCCTACTTCCTGCTTCTAAGATGGCCGATTAAATATGTCGTATGTATCCAGTGTGTTCGGTCTTCGTGATTATGCTTCATAATGTGAGAATGTATGACAGCCAGCCACGTCTCATTATATTTAACAATATTTACTACACACAACAGTAAATATCAACAAAATCTTTCAAATTCTTGCACAAAAAACGTAGCAAACAGAAAGTACAGGTAGTGTTGTTGTTCTTCTTCTTCTTCCGTCCTTAGCCACCGACCGTCAAAGCAGTCAGTGGCCATTACGCCTAGTGGCGTCTTAGGGCAACAGCAGATAGGTTTTCTTTGCCATTGTTTCCCATCACGACAATTGGCGTCTTTAGGTCAACGGCAAATCAATCCATTTGCTGTTGTTTCCGTAATCGAAGTGACTGGCAAACGGGTGATCAGCCCGTTGGTAGGTAGTGTTGTGGCCTGACAAAATTTCCTATAAAAAATAAAAGTCTAACTTTGAAGGTTGTATCTAACTATGCCTTGTCTAGCTCAGCGGAAGTGATATAAGCCTTCATCAAAAGTATTATATAATTTAATTATATAATTTAATTTAGCTCGTACAAGACCCCGACTGAATTAACAGTAAAATTCTTATTATTATTTTAATTATTACTTGGCTCTATAGATACACACACACACCTTTATATATATATATATATATATATATATATATATATATATATATATATATATATATATATATATATATATATATATATATATATATATATATATATATATATATATATATATATATATATATATATATGAGGGAAGGTCAAAAAGTAATGCCTCCTATTTTTTTTATATATATAAATACTGCATCGGTGTGCAATTTGTAAATTTAGCAGGATTCCTCAAACACTCTTCTGCACTGTATAGCATTACCAACCTGTTTCAGTAACAGGTGGCACCACTGTAACAGTTTTAAAATGGCTGCCAAAGACGTTCGGTTAAAACAACGTTATGTCATAGAATTCCTCAGTGCTGAAGGCAAGACCCCAATTCGCATCCACGAACGTTTGAAGAATGTTTATGGAGATTCAACAGTGGATGTTAGCACTGTCCGATGTTGGGTACATCGTTGTGACGAAGCTGAAGTAGGTCAATCCTCAATGCCTGACGCAAAGCGGACTGGCCGTCCGTCTACCGCAGTTTCTCCACACAACATTCATCGAGTTGAAGGCATCATTCATGGTGACCGTCGGGTAACACTGGATGAACTTTCTTCCATGTTGTCCATTAGTAAAGGCAGTGTCCAGAACATTTAAAGACCTGGGTTATTCAAAAGTTTGTGCACGGTGGGTACCCAGAATGTTGACAGACAGACATAAAGAAACAAGGAAAACCATAGCCATTAACCTCCTGCACCGTTACGAAACTGAAGGAGAAGTTTTTATCGAATATTGTGACAGGTGATGAGACTTGGTTTCATTTTTTGGAACCAGATTCCAAGAGGCAGTCAATGGAATGGCATCACACAACATCGCCGACAAGAAAGAAGTTCAAAAGTTCACCATCTGTAGGGAAAGTTATGGCCTCCGTGTTTTGAGATGAAAAGGGTGTGATTCTTCTCGACTTCTTGGAACAGGGAAACACGGTGAATGCAGACCGTTACATTGAAATTTTGAAGAAACTTAGAGGTCGTCTTCGTCGACTTTACCCATTAAAAGATCAGAGAACTGCACTACTGTTGCACGATAATGCCACGCCACACACTGCTAAACGCACCATTGATGCGATTGCAGAATTTGGCTGGACATTATTACCACATCCCCCTTTACAGTCCCGATCTTGCTCCTTCTGACTTCCATCTGTTTGGACCACTGAAAGAAGATCTTCGCGAACATCACTTTGAGGACACCGAGACCCTTTAACGCGCCGTACGCCAGTGGTTTAGGAAAAAGGACACACATTTTTACCGTGCGGGGATACATGCCCTTGTGAGAAGATGGACAAAAACTGTAATAAATAACGGAGACCACATTGAGAAATAAATTTTTGAAGTTCAGACTTGGGGCTACATTTCAATGTGAATTTTATCTGTTGTCTTGCCTACTGAATGAATTTAAAAATTACGAGGCATTACTTTTTGACCGCCCCTCGTATATATATATATATATATATATATATATATATATATATATATATATATATATATATATATATATATATATATATATATATATATATATATATATATATATATATATATATATATATATATATATATATAATTAAAGATGCTGATTCATCCGTGTGCATTTCTCTCTGTAACAACTATATCAACTATGAATTTGTCAAAAACAACATATAACAAATTTAATGATCAATTACCGGTACTTTGGAACGAATATAAATGAATATGAACTGGTATTTACGAAAAAAAGATTTCGTCATTGAAATCGGCTTTAGGAAGCTTAGTTGTGGAATATAGATCAATATGTTATGTTGTATTGGCCTGCTAAAAATTTCATTAGCTTCCAAACTACTGAAGTGCTGATGCTGCTGTTTTCGTCAGTTCATCTCTGTTGCGAGGTCACTTCTCCTGGTCAAGGAAGGTATATTCACAACCCGTTGAATGTAAGTTTCAATTGTGGATAACAAACTTTGAACCACAGAACAGCAGTACAGCTGATATCGTAGAATCGAACCTCAAATCGTCTCGTTAACTCGTATCACCAACTTTAGAGGGAATAAAAGAACAAATTCCGCTGCTAAGTCTTTGAATTCCAGAAATTAATCAGTCGCCTTTCCCGTCAACCGAATCTTTTTTCTGGATTATTACTCTCCCTGAGCATATATCATATAACTCATGTGAAATTATGACAAATCACCATTCTTTTAGTTAATTTAATGGAAAAAATGCGTTTGGACAGCAGCAAGTGGTTTGTGCCTGAAGGAGCATTTTTAAGCATACCTTGTACATACAACTTATTATAAATGATAATACATATATACATCCGACGGTATCATCATCCACTCCCTGCTCCACTTGAAGACTGGGGTTACGTCTGCTTTTGGTTCCCTGTGAGAACCCACATGAAGCAATCACCAGCGCTTTGCTGTGGTAGTTCATTAATATCTCATTTTCACGTGCTGAGGACCTGTATAACCATCAGCAAGTTCAAAGATGTCAAATTCAAAGTGTACAATTAAATTATGTTACAACTTACCTCAATACTGGGATCTTAGACTTCTTGCTCAGTTTTAATAGTCTCAACAACTCGGTACTACTGCTTCAAACACACGTCTGGGATATTATTTCTATTATAGAATCCCTCTCTGACTTTGTGAGTAGGTCATTTAGGAGTCCGGTTTTCGTATTAAGAGGAGGAATTTCCCTTATCGTATTAATCAAAATTGCGTGTTTTACCTGCATAATTCTTACTTCAATTCGTTTCTGGCTTCAGTCCGAGCTGTTTACTTGTAACGATTCACGAATGCAGTGTTGTTTGTCCAAAATGTTGTACGTTATATCGCATTTATCGGTCCACGGTCACATGTTGTTTACTACATGGCATTTCCTACAAACTTACAATCAACGTGAATGTCCATTTGCCTGTAAACTGCTAAGCCAATACATTCAAAAGTTCGTGTAATGACAACTTTCTTTATGGAATTTTCTGCATGACTCAAGCGTTTGCAAAATTCAAACAGTCAATTTTCCGTATATGGATTTGCTATATCCGTCTATTCTCGGTAATCTTTTACCACTACACTTTCTTACATCATCCATGTGTCTGTAACATGTCACCAGTTTCGATAATGGACTAACACTCCCCGTGAAACATAACACTGGGTCACTACACGAAATGACCATTCCAGCCAATCTGGTCTGATTTGTATCAGTCTCAGATAAACAAATACGACGCTAATGAATGGAAGGAGTGTAAACATTGGCTCGAAAATACCAAATACGGTCGAAAGGTATGAAAATAGAATGTGCCGACAATCGAATCAATCAATACCCTTTAGCTCAACGAGGAGCATAGGCCTTTAACTAACACATGTCAAGTCTTCCTGTCCTGTGCCATTCGCTCAAGTTCTTTCCATCTTTTCCTCATCATTTTCACCTCTGTATCCAGTTCTCTTCTGCATGTGTTTTTTGGTCTACATCTACCACTTTTTTCCCCTGTGGATTCCAGAAAAAGGACTGCCTTGTAATGCTATCAACAGGTCTCCTCAATGCGTGTCCTATCCATCGCCAGCGTCTTCTTCTCAACTCTTGTTCCACTGGCACTTGTCTAATTCTTGTCATCAATTCCACATTTGTGACTTTGTCATACCATTTCAGTCCTTCTATTCTACGAAAGCACCCTTTTATAAAAGTCTGCAGCTTTTTAGTTGTTGTTTTTGTTGCTTTCCGTGTCTCAGAGCCATACTCTGACTTGACACTTGAGTTGAAGATTCTTATTTTTGTGTTGGACTTGATTTCTCTTGTTCTCCATGTGTTTCCCAATGCAATGAATGCTCATCTTGCTGTTTGTATTCTTATTTTGATATCATTGTCTGCCCCTCCAACTCTGTCTATATTACTGCCAAGATATGTGTACGATTCTTCATCCTTTAGTGATGTTTCTTCAAGTTCAACCTTGTTATAATTTCTTGCATTTATTCTCATAATCTTTGTATTTTCCGTGTATATTTTCAGACCCACTTGTTGTGACCTCTCATCGAGAATTTTCATTTTTTCTTGCATCTGATTATGGTTATGAGACAGAAGAGCCAAGTCATCTGCAAAATCCAGACCATCAAGCTGTTTTATCTGATTCCCCTGGATTCCATTTCTATTGTGTGATGTCGATGTTTTCATAACCCAGTCTATTGCTATATAGAATAGTGCACATAATTACTACGCACAATAAAGGTAGTTCAATAATGCCGGAGAGGAAAAGAGAGTAAACACAATTTTGTGACAATGAGCATAGGCCTTCAACAATTGTTGAGCCAGGTTGTCCAGTTCTATGCCATCCCTTCAAGATCTTGTCATATCTCCTTTATCTCTTGCTCCACCTAAGAGTAAAACTTCACAAACTGTGTCAGCAAGTCAAAAGATCTGTGAGGGACCCAAAGATGCAGCAATACAGAATGCAGTCAGCGACCCATAGCTTGACTGCTTGCATCAGGGTCAGCGAACCAGAGCTGACCAAGACCCTACTCCACCTCCACGTGGTGGTCCTGGAAACAGGCTGCATCACTGCAGTCTGGCTGAGAGAGTAGGGATCGAAGAGGGAAGGCACACCCGGTCCAAAAAATTGCCGTGCTGAAGTCGGATGTGTCGGCCGAGAGGCGCAGATATCGCAGCTTCGGTGAAAACAGACACAACGCAACCAACGTCCTTTTCAGGACGAACTAGGAAGAAGAAGAAAAAGATCTGTGATTCGGTGTATCCTTTCTCACTGCAACATGCTCAGAAATAAAGAGTCTGACAAATTGATAAAAGACGGGGGAAAGCTACCTCAACCTGACACAAGCATAACTTATGAAGAGACCAAGAGTTTTATCGAAAGCAGATACAGGAGCAAGCCTCAATAAAAATGATGCATATAACCAGCTCAACAGAAGTGGACGAGTGGTAATCTTAAGATTTCGCACGGGTCACAACAGACTGGGAAACCATCTATTCAACAAGTTAAAGATAAGAACTACCGATAAGTGTAACTGTGGCATTGACATAATGACTGTTGAGCATCTGCGTCAAAGGTGCAAAACATTCGAGGAGCAGAGAAGGCTCATTTGACTATCACGTGTTGCGGGTCGCACTAATGACCCTCATCGAAGCATCATTTTTTAGTGATGCCTAGATGGCAAGGATGATAGTGTGATTCGCTTGCATAGCTAGGCGGGGTTGTCGCACGGAAGGTCCTGGGTTCGAGTCCTGGGTAAGCCACTCACGTCTGTTGTTTTTCTGTTGTCTAGTTTTCTACTTCTTTATTTCTTACGAGTGCCTGAAAATATGCCTTTATGTTTGTCTAATATTTATTTGTATATGACCATCACCACTGACATTCCTAGAAAAGCTCTACGATGTTGTCAACAGCCTCAAACTGACCACTTCTGTCTTTGAATATATTCAAGCTGACGTCTGAGGGTGAACGAATATTATTCTCATTTCTTCCTCCTAGCTTCAACACTGGGTTTCAAACAAACTTGCCAATCAGAGCTATTGTTTATTTCCTGCACTCGATTGAACCAATCTTGCTCTTAGAACTAGGGGCGTGGGGTGTTAATTGTAATTCTTCCCCGTGTGTTTAAAATTATCACGTAAAAATTTAAACCTACGACCTATCTTTCAAATATGGCATGATTACTTCCGTTGCTATTAAACATTCATGCCAACATATCTGTGATCTCACCCATAATGATTACCTTGCTCATAATGTCTCTTCAGACATGTTTTATCAGTAACAAAGGCGCCGATAATGTCTGGACAAAAACGATAAAGTGATTATCACGCATACTCAAATCTTCCGCCAGACAGATAATCCCTGACGTACGCGGTCCACAGCCAGCTTTCTCAGACAGACAATATGACTTCATTTGTCCCCTCCAGCCGAGGTGTCGGGAGGCGCAGTGACCAACTGCGAAACACAGGTGGTCACTCACCTGCTCTGTCTGGGTCTGAAATGAGTTACGTTAAAGTCAACCATTACTTTCACGTTTACCGTCTGCAATAAAGCTGGCGCGACCAAGATAGCCAATTACCCGTGAAATAACACTATTGCAGTATGAGAAAGGGTATAGCAATTTAGGAAGTGTCTAGCAATTTAGGAAGTGTCAAAGGCACGAATTCATGTGCGAAATGAATAAATGGATAATGTAGGAGAGAAAGAAAAAAATGTAAAAGGACACCAACAATATCGCCACAAAGACATCTTCTACGGACAACTGGCAGATGGCAAAAGAACTGCCGGGCGACCGCAGCTGAATTTCAAAGATGTGAGCAAGAGACATGAAAGCACTTGGTATAAAGCCAGCAACTTTGGAGGGCGATGCTCCCAATGGCGCCACCTCAGATTGGGCGAAAAAAAGCTATCAAAACAAACAGAAGAGAAAAAAACACGGCGAAATGTACACCAGGGAAAAACTGTAGCTGAGGGCTATCATCTCAGAGGCGCATTCCCACAGTCAGTTATAAGTGAAGGGGGCTACTACTAGACCGGTAAATAAACTTAAATATAGACAGATAACAAAACAGAGAAGTCAGGAAATAGAGACAATTTTTCAATGACAGTATTCAACAAATACCAAGTACTCCAACAGCTGGAAGATGAAGCAGATATGGCAGACCATTGGCAACAACTACAAAATATATGCAATGAGACATGTGGAGAGGTACTGGGAAAAAGAGAACATCAGCACAAAACATGGATAGCAACATAAACCATTGTCGTGAAGTCTGATTCACAATCCGTCATTCTGACCAAACAGTGCGCCATACTTTATAAAAACGGTATGATAGACGAACCAATGAAAGGCTTCCTCATGCAGTGTTTACAAAACGATTAGGCATTCAACATGGCGATCTCAAATCTGTGCAAACCAGTTAAGGATGGAATTAAACTACAGCAGTATGAGCGTGGACTGAGGAGGGAACAGGCGGGCTTCAGAGGGAGCAGAAGATGTGCAGATCATATATTTACCCTCAGGAACATTATAGAGCAGTGCTCAGAATGGCAGAGACAGCTGTACATTAACTTTGTTGATTTTGAAAAGGCTTTCGACAGCATACACAGGGACAGCCTATGGAAAATTCTGAGGGCTTATGGAATTCCCAGCCGCATTGTTTCCATTATAAAAAGCCTCTATTCTAACTTGACGTGCAGTGTTGGATCGAGTGATGTAACTTTCGAGGTGAGAACAGGAGTACGACAGGGATGCCCCTTATCAACAACATTATTTTTGACAGTCATAGATTGGGTGATGCGCCAGACTACAGAGGGCAGTCCGGGAGGAGTTAGATGGACGGCGTTTTCTGCACTGGAGGATTTGGAGTGTGCAGATGGCGTTGCACTACTCGCGCATTCACACCAACACATTCAAGACAAAACCGATAGACTGAATAAGTATGGCCAGCAGGTTGGCCTGAACATCAATTTGAAGAAGACAGAGGTCATGACACTAAATGTGGGCAATCCTGAGCCAGTAACAGTAAGGAACCAGAAGTTAGAACAGACAGACACATTTACTTACCTAGGAAGCATGGTGACACCTGACGGCGGAACAGGCAAGGACATTAACAACAGAATGAATAAAGCGAGAACAGCCTTTGCTGCTCTCAACAACATTTGGAAGTCTTCCCAGTACAGCACAAACACCAAATTAAGACTGTATGAGAGCTGTGTACTTTCTGTGCTTCTCTGTGGTGCGGAATGTTGGAGAGTAACAGAGAAGGAAATGTCTAAACTGTCCTCTTTCCACACAATCTGCCTAAGGAAAATTCTCCGAATCTTTTGGCCACACACCATCAGCAACCAAGAACTACTTATTCGGAGTAACCAGGAGGACATGCACACCATCATAGCTGGCAGACGCTGCAGTTGGGTTGGCCATGTCCACAGAAGGGACCCTGATACCATCACAAGAACAGCTATGCTATGGACCCCCGAGGGAAAGCGAAAGAGAGGCCGACCAAAAACAACTTGGCGGAGAACTGTGGAAGCTGAGATGCAAAAAATGAACCACAGTTGGGGCACTGTACGAAGGATGGCCGCCGACCGAGCAAAGTGGAATCAATTTGTTGCTGCCCTACAAGACGCCACCAGGCGTGATGGCCGCTGACTGCTTTGACGGTTGGCGGTTATGGATCAAAGAAGAAGAAGAAGTATGAGCGAAGTACCACCTGGAAGAGGTTAGTAATTTAACAATAGGAATGTTACTTAATAGGTAGGTGTAAAGACTTCCACGAATAGTATTATACGAATGGAGACATCTCGAGTGAAATGCATAGAGACATTGGGAAAGTCGAAAAATTTGCTGTTTTGGTTACGCATAGAATAAAATGGTCTTAGGAAAGTAAAAGACGATTAGCTAGGAAGGAAAAGAATATTACAGGGCGTATGTTAAGCCTAAGATGAAGGAAATCGCTCCAGGAATAAGGAAGATAACTGAAATCTTAGTTTCCAGATTTGTACACCTGGACAGATTATGCATACATTTTCGGAAAGCAAACACACTTTAGCAGTAAGCTCCCTCTGTCGTTCGGCCTTGGCCTATATATATGACGTGCCCTAAATAGAAAGCAGGCCATACAAATTTCAAATACAGCGAGAGCGCCAGTTCTGTCAGTGAAGACTTCTTTGCCTTCTGCATCTGAGAGCAGACTGCATGACCATTACCAGTTCGACTGTATATGGTACTTGAGGGTAAGAAATAATGTATATATATATATATATATATATATATATATATATATATATATATATATATATATATATATATATATATATATATATATATATACATATATATACATATTTCTAATTAATTAATACAATTGTGTGTTAGGAAGTGTGTACTTGTGTTAATAAACCACTGTGTAATTTCTGGAGACCTTTAAAGCCTGTGTATATTCAAAATAAAGTGAGAAGGTTAGCGAAAGTGTGTCTATAGTTTTAGAAAAGTATTTAAAGAATTATTTCTTGAAGGAATGGATCACACACCGGGAACATAGGAAAGGATGAAAGGAATTACTTTACTGTATTGATTGATACGGTATATTAGTATTTTTACTCAAGGCCTAATAAATGTATAGAGGCGAATCATGGATAGAGAGCTATAACCAAGGAATTGGAGAAAGGTATATGCACAGTAAACTCGACTGGGTTATTACTGATATATTATGTCCTGTGCGTCTGCTAGCACATTGTCTAAAAACTGTCTCTCATCCCCTACATCTGTAATAGAGGGGTAGTGATAGACAATATAGTGGTTAATCCAATCAGTTTCAGGTTATATCCTGTCATCCAAGGATACCGTACCTTAAAGAGTCAGCCACTACTGAACGGTCATTTGACCTTTCCTTCCATGTCAGAAGAGTGACCAGCTTCAATACAACAGATAAGTGGCCAAACAAGGCTACTGTTCAGAGTATTCCAGTAACACCACTATTACAGACAGTAAAATAGAAAAGAAAGCTTGTATAAAATAAATTGTAAATATTTACCAACAGACTAACTTGAATTATTTAAGTTAAGTTACAG
This sequence comes from Oreohelix idahoensis, assembly GCA_024509875.1. Classification (NCBI taxonomy): domain Eukaryota; kingdom Metazoa; phylum Mollusca; class Gastropoda; order Stylommatophora; family Oreohelicidae; genus Oreohelix; species Oreohelix idahoensis. The sequence goes on along the minus strand of JAMPIV010000576.1, from coordinate 1,448,176 downwards.
TTTTTGTTGGCAGATAGTTTAGTTAATACCCCTAGCAGAGCTAATAATATAATCAAAGGAGGATCTTGAGAGGAGCCATTAGGAACCTAGGATAAAACACTATCATCATTTCTAGGAACTTATACAGCTTGATCTTACCTTTGATGTCCATACACCCTTACTCTTTTCAGAGAAGGGGTTATTTCTTATAAGACCAGTATTTTATCTGACACTATCCTGGTATCACCTGATACAACTTTGTGTCCAGGATATCTTATAATTTAAACAATAATTTACCCTCTCGTGACACTGGTGCCTCAGTCCGGGAATTCATATACTACCCTGGGGTCTTTTATTTGAGACATTCAACTTTATAGGTATCACTGACAGGTTCTGAGTAGGCAGTAGGAGTATAAATTTAATACATAATATTAATTATAATAAGTAGAAATAAATAAAGCACATTATAGTACCATTGAGTACAAACCAAACATGTGGTGACTGGATACACTGACAGGAATCTTTTAATTAATTAGTGGTTGTATTAATTTTAGATTGGTAATAAGAGTGTTTGAGCATCTGCAAGATATTAGTATTATTAGTGTATGAGTACGGCAGACTTGGCAAAGTTTCGATCTGCTACAATGCAGTCGGCAAAGGAGTTTGGGTTAAGTGGGGAGGCCCTTATTCAGTATGTCACTACTGAGTGTGACAAGTTTATTGAGAGAGAGGAAAAGAAGTTGAAAAGGGAGGCTGAGGACAAGAAGTTGCAAATGGAGGCTGAGGAAAAGAGGTTGCAAAGAGAGCATGAACTGAGATTGAAAGAGCGTGAACTTCAAGGAAATGTTACTGGTAATGGAAGTAGTCCAACCACCTCTGACAATAGTGCAAGTAGTAGTACCTCAAATGGACCCATGAATTTTTACTTGGATCCATTTGTGGAGAAAAATGACGAAATTGAGGCTTATCTGGATAGGTATGAGAAAATGGCCACTAGCTATGGTTTAGAGAAGGAGAAATGGAGCCTTAAGAAGCTATCGCAGAGGCTGAGAGGCGTTTCTTATGAAGTGTATGCAAAACTCGGAAAAGAAGACCAGGAGGATTTTTGAAATCCTGAAGCAGTTATTGCTGGTTCGGTAAGAAAAGAATTCAGAATTTTATAGGAAGAAATTCCGAACTGCTAAGCTTCTCCGTGGAGAAACCTACCACCAGTTCTCTGCCAGATTAGAAACCTATTTGGAGAAGTGGACTACTCTGGGCAAATGTCAAGACCTAAAAGAAATGGTCATGATGGAACAAGTGAGAGAGTCTATGCCTCCAGACATGAGAAAATTCCTTATGGAACAAGGTGCAGAGAGATTGGGGGAGATTTTAACAGTTGCTGAGAGATATCAGGCAGCTCAGGCAGAAGTAGCAGGAATTAAGAAGAAGCAAGGAGAAAGTAATAGGCCACCACCAAACCAAAATGAGTTTGACAATAGGGACCAACAACACAAATACAAACAGGGTTATGACAAACCTAAATTTGATCATAGAGACAGGAACCCTCAGGTACAAAATAAGAAACACTACAGACAGGGAGAAAAGTGGTGCAAAATTTGCAAAATGAACCACAATACTTTAGACTGTGGAAAGAAAATCCCTCCATATTACGCTGCATGCCTTATAATGGGACAAGGGAAGGAAGGAACTGGCAGCTAGTCAGATAGATATCCATTATCCCCCACCTGTGAAGAAGTAACATGTAACGGCACTAAAATCATGTGCCTTTATGATTCAGGAATGGAATAAGACTCAGTCGTGAGTGCATCCTTAGTGCACCCTGATCAATATACCACAGAAACAGTGGAGATACAACGGACATTAAAGGGAACTGCCACCATGACACTTCCCATAGCTAGGATCAATGTCAGGACTCGCTACATGGAAGGAGTGATTAGAGCAGCAGGGAATGATGATACTATTTACCTGCTGGTAATAGGAAGCAGATGTTCAGTGAGAAATTTTCACAGAGAAAAGAAAGCTTGTATAAAATAAATTGTAAATATTTACCAGCAGACTAACTTGAATTATTTAAGTTAAGTTACAGTTCTTGTTGGCAGATAGTTTAGTTAATACCCCTAGCAGAGCTAATAATATAATCAAAGGAGGATCTTGAGAGGAGCCTTTAGGAACCTAGGATAAAACACTATCATCATTCCTAGGAACTTATAAAGCTTGATCTTACCTTTGATGTCCATACACCCTTACTCTTTTCAGAGAAGGGGTTATTTCTTATAAGACCAGTATCTTATCTGGCACTATCCTGGTATCACCTGATACAACTTTGTGTCCAGGATATCTTATAATTTACCAGCCAGCAGAAGAGGAGCTACAAATCAGCTGCGAACAACCAAATAGAGAAGAAATAAAGAAAGCCATAAAGCTTCTGAAAGATGGAAAAGCAACTGGTTCAGATGGCATTCCAGCAGATGCCACCAAAACATATATTGATACCTATGCAGAGATATTATACAAACTACTTGGTAAAATCTGGGAGAGAGAAGAAATACCAGCAGAATGGAAGGAAGGTTATCTGGTCAAGTTGCCAAAGAAGGGAAATTTACAAGAGTGCACAAATTATAGAAGAATAATGTTACTATCAGAGCCAGGAAACATATTTTTTTTTTTTTTTTCCCTTAACCAGCGGCACTTGGGCTTTCAGCCCCTTCGGCCCAATGACATGTCATTGCGAGGCTGGGGAACCTGAGGACTTTCCTTCCAACCCGGTCAGGAGCTTCGCTCCTTCCCATCCACAGAGGGTTTATCACAGGAGCCGTTCAGGCTATTCAGTCAAATTTCCGGCCGTAAACATTTCTTCAAACGCCGACGCCCGGGTTTGAACCATGAACACCTGGTCGCCAGTACAACGCCGAAGCCATTACACCAGCGCGGCTCCCAGGGAAACATATTAAACAGAGTCATCTTTGAGAAATTAAAGGTCATAGACAAGCAACTGAGAGATGAACAAGCAGGTTTTCGACAAAACAGATCCTGCACAGACCAGAGAGTCACATTGAGAATAATAGCTGAACAAAGTCTGGAATGGAATTCATCGCTATACATTGGATTTGTTGAATATGAAAAGGCATTTGACAGTGTAAACATAGAATCGCATTGGAAACTGATGAGGCTGTCATGGGTCGCCTCCCCTTGCTCTGCAGTAGTGGTCCAACATTGGCCAAAACCTAGTATCTAATGCGGGTCTTCAAATGTGTCTACCTTCGCACAAGATTACTCTTGGCAGAGTTGTAGATAGAAGGATAATGATGCTTCTACCTCTAGGGCAGGGTCTGGCAACTTATTTGGGTATTACCCCAAAAGTTTCCCCCCAGACTTCAAGGTAAACAAGAACAAGCTAATTGCTCTTAAAATGAAGAATAAACTGCTCTCAAAGTCAAGAATTAATTTAAAAAAAATTAAAAAGCCACACATGCTGTCATAATAATAGCACACATACAAAATTAATAAAAAGGATTGAAGAACTGAACAATTTCATTCAAAACATATCCAATTCAGGTTTTGGAAAAAGTGTGCTGTTTCATATTTGATAAAACAACATCCATATCAGGGCTTTATGATGTCAGAACAACTTGGATGCTGTCTTCGGGGTGGAACTGATTTATGTACTTTGTTTTCAAGTTCATAAGTGTAGAAAACCTTTGTTCACAAAGGCAAGTTGTTGCAAAAGGCAGCAGCATTTTTCTCACTTCTACATGTGCAATTTTAAAAGCCTTTGCAGTTTTTGACATCCAAAAAGATAAGAGATCTGTCTTGTTCTGAAATTCCATGCATGCTTCACTGTTGGAGTGAAGTTCAAGAAGTGCATTTACCAGTCCTTCAGGCATATCAGCAAGTTGACAGTTGAAGGGATTTCTAACCCAACTGACAGTATGTGAATCAAGCTCTGGAAAGTAATCAAACACCCGCTTTTTGAGTTTGGTCAAATGACTTGTAACTGACTAATTACATTTCAGAGTGGCATACACTTCGCACATCGATACATTCTTCTAGAATTACCAAAGACAAGGCATTGCATTATCTTCTCATATCTAACTACACAATTATAGCACTGAGTTACATGGCTCTTCCACGTACACATGATCACTTCCACATGACAACTACTGTCAATATTATTTCAAACTGTCTCAAGACATCTAACCACAACTGTATACAACGACTTTCAGTCACCTGCTATATTTCTTACGTCAACCATCCAGTAAGACTTCCAGTCACAGGCCACAAAAGAAAACGTTCATACCAAAACTGTCCTGTCTGACGTACAATCACAAACTCCCTCATACATCTTCTCAGCCACGCTACTGCATTCACTGTAGAACAAGAATTATACGAGCTCACGTTACTCTCCTCACAAGCTAGCTACACTCATGAAAAGTAATCAATCATGTTACACACTCATGACTGTCAACTAACATTTAAATAATGCAAAACTCACTCCCTCACCCACTCACAGATACACAAGTCTTGTTTACCATAACATTACAGATATGGTTGTGCTATTTGATAATGGACCAGAGCCAAATAAGATATAATACAAATGGACCCACTGTAAAATAAAGTAAAATCCTTAACTTCTTGGACTAATTTTCAGCTGGATATACACTTAGATTCTGGATTTTTTCCATGAAAAGAATTGAAACATTCACAGGCAAAGTACACAATTTTACTTCAAAATATTTCTTTAACACATCTACACTTTACAAGACAACAAATAATTTTTACATTGCATAAAAATTTACTGAATTCTATAACCAATTTTCTAAAATCTGATACATGTGTGTATACTTAACAGGAGGATGATATTAGGAAGTTGTTTGTTGTTGTTATTTAACAGGGCTGCTGAGCTTCTCGCTCTTTTGAAGCCCACACCAAGTTGAAGACTCCTTGGTAATATCTACACTGTAAATCTTTGCTTCTCCTGTGGCTTTTCTGAAATGTTCAGAGTTGAAGTCATCAGCTCCAGGTTTTCCAGGCTGGCTTGCATTTAAAGGATCGTCACATCTGGAGATACCCCTTCCTCCAGGTTATAGGAGGTTGGGAAACAGGACTGACAACCCTGCCGGAAAAACCTAATTGTCACAGAAACTAACTCCGCCTATGCCGGTCCCAAGCCCGGATGAAAAAGGAGGAGGGCGGCCTGCATGGAGGCCGTAAGGAGGCAGCCCCTCCACCATGCAAAGGCACAACAGGCCAATCACCTGTTTGCTTTAAATCATGATTACGCGAACTACAAGAGAGAAAACCGGACTGATTCTAAAGGCGACGAACTGGAACGGACTACGGACTACGACTTATGGAACTTGGAACACAAGAAGTATAAATGGGAAGGAAGAGGAGCTGGTGGAAGAGATGAGGAAAGCAAAACTAGAAATCCTGGCTATAACGGAAACGAAGAAAAAGGACAAGGAGTCATGGATCTCGATGGCAACACGTTGCTCTACAGTGGTGTACCCATATCTGAAAGAGCTAAAGGGGGCGTGGGTTGCATTGTGGCCCAAAATCAAAAAGATAATATCAAGGGATGGAACTTTGTCTCAGAGCGCATTATGGTTGTAAAACTAAAAGAAGGAGAAACCATAGTCAACCTGGTCATAGTGTATGGGCCAAATGAGGATGAGAGAGCAGAGGTCAAGGAGGAATTCTTCGAGCTGCTTCAAAGGACAGTGGATGACTGCCTAGATGAAGTTATTATGCTCGGAGATTTTAATGCCAGAGTTGGAAATGACCATGCTAGATGGGGTGGAGTTATCGGAAGATATGGAGAAGATACTCTCAATGACAATGGAAAGCGACTCCTTAGATTCTGCAGTGAGCAGAATCTGATCATTACAAACACAAAGTTCCCCCATAAGCGCATACATGCATACACTAGATGTGAACCAACCAAGAATGAGAAGTCAGTGATCGACTATGCCATTGTTCGGAGAAGCTCATTCAGATATGTCCGAGATGCAAGAGTCTGGAGGGGGCCAGAGATTGGAAGTGATCACTACCTGCTAACAATCAAACGAACAACTGAAAGAGTTGCTCAGCCTAGGAACTGCCCAACATCACGCAAGAAACCAAGTAAACGAGCAGGAGAAATGAGCATTAGGACCTACAAGCTGAGAGAGCCAGAAATTAAGACCAGATATCAGGGGCTTATTGCTTCAGCAGTGAGCAACACAGAAGAACGACCTGATGACTTGGAAACCCTCTGGAATAAATTCAAGGATATCATAAAGACAGCTGCTGCAGAAGCATGTGGTGAAGTCCGACTTGGGAACCAGAGAAAGAGGACACCTTGGTGGACAGAGGAAGTCAAAGAGAAAATAAGAGAGAAGAAAATGGCATGGAAACAATACTTAGGAGCTAAAAACACAACAGGACAAATGGAAAAATATAGAGAATATGTGACACTCAGAACAGAAGCAAAGAACAAAGTGCTAGCAGCAAAACAGAAGTCCTGGGAAGAATTTGGAGAAAAGCTAGAAAAAGATGCACAAGAAAACCAGAAATTGTTCTATAAGACCCTAAAGAACATGAGGAAAGAAAAACAATGCCCTCTCAAATTTATAAAGGACAAGCAAGGCAAATTGCTTACTGCCCCGAAGGAAGTAATGGAAAGATGGAAAGAATATTTCTCAGAACTCCTTGATGGTGAGCATGGTGAAGCATCAGAAATGATAACCACTAGCACAGAAGAGAAAACCAATGATGGTGAAGATGACATAAAGATGGAAGAACTGAGGGCAGCACTAGAGAAAATCAAGATGGGCAAAGCAGCAGGGCATGATGGTATAACACCAGAAATGGTTAAGTACATGGGAGCATCAGGTGACCTATTACTCTTAAAGGTCCTACAGGCAGCATGGTGCAACAAGACCATACCAAAGGATTGGGAGATTGCCATCATAACACCAATTTTCAAAAAGGGTGACAATCGACAATGTGGAAACCATAGAGGCATATCCCTTCTCAGTGTCCCTGGTAAAATCTACTCTAGAATCCTAGAGCAGAGACTCTGACGCCTAGCTGAGCCACAATTGGATGAGGTCCAGTGCGGATTCCGAGCAAACCGAAGTACTCAAGACCTAATCTTCACACTCAGACAGCTGAGTGAAAAGGCCCTTGAGTATAAGAGTGAGATCCATCTTTGTTTCATAGATCTGGAAAAGGCGTTTGACAGGGTCCCCTGGAGCAAACTTTGGGACTGTTTGGCAAGGAAGAATATTCCAGCACCTCTGATTCATGCTATACAGAGCTTCTACAAGTCTTGCAGAAATTATGTGAGGACAGCAAACCATAAGTCAGAAGAGTTCAGGACCACCACTGGTGTAAGACAAGGTGATATCCTATCACCTTACCTCTTCATACTCCTTATGGACGATGACATCAAGGCATGTAAGGAGAGAACAAGAAAGTATTCAGTGGGGTACTGGAAGATGAGACAGGTCTATATTTCGGAGCTGGCATTTGCTGATGATGTTGCCCTGATTGCTAAATCAGAGGCACATCTCCAATCTAACCTGCAAGTCTGGAAGGAAGAGCTGGAGAAGAGAGGGATGGTCATAAGCAGCTCTAAAACAAAATCCACGAGAAGAAAGAAAACATCAGATTAAGTTGGGAGAACAGGTCCTGGAGCAGGTCGACCACTTTAAATATCTCGGAGCTATTATAGACCGAAAGGGAGGCATCAAAGAAGAGTTGGCCACTCAAAAAGCAGCGGCTGGGAGACTTTTTCAGGCCATAAATCGTGGATTCCTCAGCAAGAAAGAGGTTGGTAAGAAAACGAAGATGGCTGTATACCGCTCCACCTATGTCCCAGTCTTGACATATGGATGCGAGTCGTGGGCAATGACTACAACCCACAAAAGCCAGATCCAAACCTCAGAAATGAGGTATCTGAGGAAAGTGGTTGAAGTAACAAGAAGAGACATGGTCCGCAACCAGACGATCCGTCAAGGCCTAAAATCCCATCCGCTGCAGACCCAAATAGAACAGTCCCAACTAAGATGGTTTGGCCATGTCTGCAGAATGGGAGAAGATCGGCTACCACGACAAGCATGGGAAACAAAGAGCCAGGGATCCAGACCTCCAGGACGACCCAGAGTCCGCTGGGAGGACAACATTAGACAATCTTTGAAGGACCGAAGACTAGAATGGAACCAGGCCAGGAAGAAGACAGCTGATAGAATGGTCTGGCGCTCTCTCTTCCAAACCTCTACACCTCACGGTAGAAGGGGAACGACTAAGTAAGTAAGTCACAGAAACTGAAACAAGAGGGACGTATGACGCAGAGACCAGATGAAAGCCAGTCAAGGGAAGTCTGTCTGCCGACACCACTTCCATCGACAAAGGCAAAAACTAGAATAGGCACCTGGAACAAAAGAACAATGCAGGAAGCCGGAAGGACAGCACAGGTAGCTGGAGAGACGAGACAATATGGAATAAAACTCTTAGGACTAGCAGAAACGAGAATAAAGAGAACTGGTGAATTCATAACCAATTCAGGGGAAAATGTCAATTATATTCAGGACACGAGGATGAAGACCACACACACTCAGAAAGGATTTCTATTACGATGTCCCAGGAAGCCAGAAAAGCACTAATAGAATGGGAACCATTATCACCTAGGATATCAATAGCAAGATTCCAGGGAAAAGGAAGAAAAATCACCATCATCCAATGTTGTGCCCCTACAAACAATGCAGATGAAGATACGAAGCAAGATTTCTATGATGAACTCCAAGGAACATTGGACAAAGCACACATGAGAGACATTAAGATAATAATGGGAGATTTAAATGCAAAAGTACGAATAGACAACAAAAACTGTGAACTAATTATGGGAAAGAATGGCATAGGAAACAGAAATGAAAATAAAGAATTCTTTGTAAACTTTTGTGATTTGAACGATCTGGTCATAGGAGGGACGATCTTCCCACACAAAGACATACACAAGACCACATGGAACTCCCCAGATGGGCACATGCAAAATCAGATAGATCACTTCACCATAGAAAGAAATTGGAGACGCTGCATACAAGATGTTAGAGTAAAGAGAGTAGCTGATGTAGCATCAGACCACCACCTTCTCCTAGCATCACTGAGGATAAAATTGAAAGTGCAAAAAGACAGAGCAGAAAGAACAAACCCAAAACATAATACCCAGAATCTTATGAACAAAGACATAAGAGTTCAGTTCAACCTAAAATTGAGAAATAGATTTGAAGCACTGGAGAACCTTGAAGAGGAAAGTATAGATAATCATTTGTTACATTTCAAAACCAAGCACTGAAATAATTCTTACTTGTGATCTGTTTAGTCAAAGATCAATAGATTGTAGGACATAAACAGACAAATCTGTCATGACATACAGGACACCCTCACTATACATGTTGCCAGTATCCCAGTCCTCTCATTCAAGCGTGCAATTAATTTTAGAAACATGTTAAAACTTCTCAAACTTAAGTTAGATTTCCTCTAACTCAAACAGAATTTTCTGCACATCACATGCCCTGAAAGAGTTATTACAGCAGGTTTTTCAGCAGAACTGCTATTACCTAAAACGCTTGACACAAATTGAACTAAGGCTATAGTGAAGCTTGGTTAGCTCCTTTTCTACCAGGTAATGAGTTCTACTTGACCACGAACTGTTACCTACTTTAAAAAAAATCAATTTTTTTAAAATGGGAAAAATAAACTGGTTGGAAAGTTAAACTAGTGTACAAGGATAAATAACACCACAAATTAACATAATGCAATATTCAAATGGCTGTGGTAGAACTGAAAACAAAATGTACCAAATATGTTTTTTTAAACTCCCACACTCACTAATGTCATCAAAAGATGGTAATATTTTCAATGTTATTTATCCTTTATTTTACAATATTATATAAATAAACATCATATACAAAATGCAAACAATTAAAAACACAGGTCACTGACTCATATTAGCTTACATTATATACAACTTGGGTTATATTTGCTCCCAGGAATTAACAAGTATTGTTAACAATCTGCTGTCTATCTGAGAAGTATTAAGATGAAAATAGCACCTCTTTCCATACATTCACCATCATTCAAGCTTTCTGAATATATATATATATATATATATATATATATATATATATATATATATATATATATATATATATATATATATATATATATATATATATATATATATATATATATATATATATATATATATACAAGGGATTTGACTTAAGTCTTGGGCCTGACCATGAAGGACATGTCACAGAGAGCTGAAATTTTGTATAGTGTTTATTCCTTTTCAATATAGCCACAGTCTGAATTGACACACTTCTGCCATCTCTGCTTGACCTTGAAAACACCTTGGGAGTAGAAAACCCTATTTTTCCAACTAAACCAGTCATCACATGCCAGTATAACCTCTTCATCGCTGTCAAAATGATTTCCTTTTAGCTGTTTTTTAAGATTTGGGAATAGAAAAAAGTCTGATGGAGCCAAATCTGGAGAATATGGTGGGTGTGGAAGAATTTCAATATTCAAATCGTTGGCTGCTAGCTGCACAAGCCGTGCTTTGTGAGAGGGCGCGTTGTCTTGAAGCAAAGGAAGATTTTGAGTGCGTGTTATCCCTCATTTCCTGGTCACAACCTTTCTTAGTTTGGTGAGAAGATCTGCATAGTACTGTCCATTAACTGTGTTGCCACGAGGCAGATAATCTTTCAAAAGGACACCTTTGCCGTCCCAAAAAAACAGCCAGCATCACTTTTCCTGCAGATTTCTGCGCTCTCGGCTTGACAGGTGTTGGGGAGCCCGGGGTTTTCCATTGCATGCTGGCAATTTTGGATTCGGGGTCATAATGGTGTACACAAGTCTCATCTACTGTCTCCAAAAATTTTTTTGACTGACACTTTTTGAGCAACTGTTGACAGCAATTTACCCTTGTTTGCTTCTGTTCACATGTCAACAGTCGTGGAACCCAGTCTGTTGTGTAAAATTCTATAAACTGTTCTTTCATTTAGTTTTACTCTACTAGCTATCTCCACAATTGTCATTTTTCGATCCTGGTCAATGATTTTCTTCACTCTTGTTGCATTTTCATCTTTGCACTCTGAGGCTGGTCTACCAGGTCTTGGCAGATCAGCAACATTTGAGCGGCCGCACTTAAACTGTTGACACCAGTTTTTTACTGAAGTATATGAAGGAAGAACGTTGGGCCTAAATAATGTGCAAGAGCTAAGAGGAGTGGCGTCACAACGAACAACCTGGAGAGCACTGGTTTCTGCCTTATGCGCCGTGTTTGGTGCTTAATACATTAACTACCGAATTAAAAAACACACTGTGGCCGAATTAAATTTTTTTCCCATTTTCACCATGTAGGTGTTTGCACAAAGTAAGCTGTAGTTTTCGTAATTGTTTACAGATTTGTATGAATTACACATCATTTTAAAGATAAATGAATGTACTATTACAATAAACATTGGTTGCAACTCTAATAGAGGTTGTTGCTATTTAACGGCCCTCCGATGGCCGTGGACTTGCAATATTTTCACAATTATAACTGCTTGCGCCCCATCTCTATCAAAATTACAATTTCAATCAATGTGCACACTGTTTTCACTCTTGTCCTCGTTGCTAGATCTTTCAGTCAATTGTTGAAACATGTTTCTATCCTTTTCAGCCGTTAGACGAGATGTACACGCATTTTTTGTAGTCCTAGCACTAGTTGCCACTGTAAACAGTTTTACACGATTTGGTAACTAACCCAAAACGCTGAAAAATATGAACATAATATCAATTTTTCAGTGTTCTACAACAACCATGCTTTGGGAATTTTTTTTCCAGTGGCAACTTAAAATCTCGAACCAGATCAGAGAGTGTTTCAGTACATTTTTCATTCGTTTTATTACTAAAATTAGATTGGCGCTCTGAGCGGCTTGCGGTCCAAATGTGATTATGTTGCGAGCCGCTGACAGCGGCTTGCGGTAGTTAATGAGTTAAAGAATTTATTATTATTATATGAAGGATGTAGCATAAGGTTTTTATTGGCTCTAGGATCAGTATAGTACTGACAATACAGAAGTAGAATTTCTGCAGAATATGGTGAAGTCCCAGTGTATGAGCGAACTACTGGTATCACCAATTAGTTACGGCTGTGAATGATCTGATCTCGAAAAATTAGTAGAGAGGAGACAGCCATAAAATGCCACCCCCGCTGTGTAACTAACTGTGATATTAAAAAACAAGGAAACAGATTTTACTTAACAATTATAAAAAAAATTGACAAGTCGTTCCATTACAATTTCCTTATTATTTATTTAGTATATACACTATCTACTCTTGTGCTGAAGGGTGGATGTTGAAATAATGGAATAAAATGGATTTGTAAGTTTACAAATGATTTACATATATATATATATATATATATATATATATATATATATATATATATATATATATATATATATATATATATATATATATATATATATATATATATATATATATATATATATATATATATATATATTTTATATATATTACATGTCTTCCAATTATAGGAACAAAAAAATTATATCAGCTGTGCTGTTACTCAATTATAGTAAATGTATCAGCTGTGCTGTTAATTAAATATGTAAAATTTATCAGCTATGCTGTTTGTCTCTTACTATGCTAAATTATGGTTTCTTCCTAGACCGTTTAATGCTCACAATTGCTGACGGAAATGGTACTAATGTGTACTCATCTCTCAAAAGTTCTGTTAGTTTGATTCACACAACACATGCTGAGGATCATTCCTTTAGCCCACCCAAGACTGAGGGGGACTAAAGATGTAGCTCCTGTGCAATCACTGTGCTCCTGCGAAGTTCCAGGCAGCTGGATTGACTGGACATACGACCTCATGTTGGATGACATGAATAAAACCTGTAACAAGTAAAAATAGGGGCTAATTTCTGTCCTCAAGCCCACCTATTTCTATTATATATGAGATGAACGTGTCTCAGATGTCTGCATGTAGGATGAATGACAACATGGCTCAGTATGAGTTAGCAACAGCGAGACAAGACAGGTGTCTACTTGCAGAACATTCTTTCTGATAAATTATTACATGAATACATCCAATAATATAAATTCAATACATGAATACATCCAATAATATAAATTCAATACATGAATACATCCAACAATATAAATTCAATACATGAATACATCCAATAATAAAAAACATGAATACATCCAATAATATGTACACCTAGTTGTGATACAACCATCTCCTTCCTCCTATAATATACCAAGTGCTATACTGGCTGGTAACATATATCCTAACAATAGTTTTGTTCTGATGATAGGAGTTATATGAGACGAGGACTGTTTTGGTTATACTTCAGGTTGGATATATACATATGAGACAATAGATTGGAGTTACATGAGACAATAGATTGAAGTTATATGAGTCCTAACAAGGACTGTTTTGGTTATATTTCAGTTGGTTTTATACGAGACAATAGATTGGAGTTATATGAGACAACAGATTGAAGTTATATGAGTCCTAACAAGGACTGTTTTGGTTATATTTCAGTTGGTTTTCGTCTTCATCAATCATATCAGGAAATACAATCATTATACCTAATTTCCCCAAGATACAATCAGTAACCTGATACATTCATAGTGAAGTAGTATATAGTATAAATGACACACACAAAATACAAACATTATATATCTGCTGTAGGCCTATTTTCCTACAAGTTTGTAGTAAGTATATTTACCCTCCAAGATTTAAACAGGCCAGCTTTTGACTCGACTAGTGAAGCAGTCTGCCCGGTCAATGCACCCAGGTAAGCAATAAATCAAGGTTGACAGCTTCTCTTCTCCAGTCGGTCATCTAGCTGGCTTCGTGTTTGAGTGTGTGAGTTTACAAATAAACTTTCCCGTATAAATAGGTAGATGGAAAGCTTTTACTGCTTAAGGAAAGCTTTTGGTTGGTTCTCGGAGTGGCAAGCTGATTGGTTATATGCAGTTTAGTACAATCCGTCGTACCATACATGACTGAGATGAGTCACGAAAAAATAGGGCTTACGCCTAATTTTATTGTGTTTCAGAGACTGGTGAACGGTGCTCATTGATTGGCTGGGACATATTTGTATCTCGACATAGTGTATTAACTAAGAAGTGGGTTTACACACACATTTTACGACAAAGGACAAGAATCACGAAACACTGGTTCCATCTGTGTGTATTTCTGTAGGTGTTTTTCCCTGAAACATCAGAAATTTTATCACAGCTCTGGCCTCCTTCTTTTCCATTGTTTTGTCAAATCTTTGGAGCAGCAGATCCGGTCAATAGGGTACATTGCGCCATGCACCGTAGCGGGAAAACCCATTGAAGAAACAAACGAGTACTTCACACATTCAGTGCAAATATGATGAACTTTAATTGTGCCAAGTTTCATCTTCCTCCTGTGACTCTTTCATGGTCAGGCCCAAGGCTTATGTCAATATAAATATAAATATATAAATATATAAATATATAAATATATATATATATATATATATATATATATATATATAAATATATATATATATATATACATATATATATATATATATATATATATATATATATATATATATATATATATATATGGTCATACTACATATGTACATTTATATATCAATATACACTAATAGAGACTAAAAAACACATGGAGAAGGGAAATGAAGACAATTATGAAAGAGATAAAAAAAAGTTATGGTAAGACACTGAACTGTTGACACAAGATGTAAATGCTTGGCACACATTTCTTGCATCTAAGGGTAATGATGCTTATCAATGTGAAAACAACAACAAAAAACAGTATAATATTTATAGTAGATAACTCAAACCGCACATTTTTATCGCTAAATATTCAGTAAATTTGCTCAAAGTTGGCATTTTGACAAGTTATGCAACATGCCCAATTTTTCAAATATTCAAAATGGCATAACTTTTGAACAAATTCACCTAGGGCACTAAATTTGGTACAAAAATGCTTACAATAAAAAGATCTACCCATCTACATATGTTATTAACAGAAATATGTAATTTAAAAATTCAGTTTGGAGTTCCTGTTTAAAGCACAATATACAGAAAATTCTGCTCCACAAACATCTCATTTATAAGGTTTATTTCGTGTATGTGTCCTTATGTGCTTCTTTAAAGAACCACTTTGAGAAAATTCTGCTCCACACACATCACATTTATAAGGTCTCTCTCCTGTATGTGTCCTTGTGTGACTCTTTAAAGTACTATTTCTAGAAAATTCTGCTCCACATACATCACATTTATAAGGTCTCTCTCCTGTATGTGTCCTTTTGTGCTTCTTTAAAGTACTGTTTTGAGAAAATTCTGCTCCACAAACATCACATTTATAAGGTCTCTCTCTTGTATGTGTCCTTTTGTGATCCTTTAAATTACAGTTTTGAGAAAATTCTGCTCCACATACATCACATTTATAAGGTCTCTCTCCTGTATGTGTCCTTTTGTGACTCTTTAAATAATCATTGTGTGAAAATTCAGCTGCACAAACACTACACTTAAAAGGTTTCTCTCCTGTATGTGTACTTTTGTGCTTCTTTAAAGAACCGTTTTGAGAAAACTCTGCTCCACAAACATCACATTTATAAGGTTTCTCTCCTGTATGTGTCCTTTTGTGATCCTTTAAAGTCCTACTTCTAAAAAATTCTGCTCCACAACCATCACATTTATAAGGTCTCTCTCCTGTATGTGTCCTTTTGTGATTCTTTAAAGTAAAGTTTAGAGAAAAGCCTGCTCCACAACCATCACATTTATAAGGTCTCTCTCCTGTATGTGTCCTTTTGTGCTTCTTTAAAGTGCCATATTGAGAAAATTCTGCTCCACAAACATCACATTTATAAGGTTTCACTCCTGTATGTGTCCTTTTGTGACTCTTTAAATTACCGTTTTGAGAAAATTCTGCTCCACATACATCACATTTATAAGGTCTCTCTCCTGTATGTGTCCTTTTGTGATTCTTTAAATGAACATTTAGGGAAAAGCCTGCTCCACATACATCACATTTATAAGGTCTCTCTCCTGTATGTGTCCTTTTGTGATTCTTTAAAGTACGGTTTAGAGAAAAGCCTGCTCCACATACATCACATTTATAAGGTCTCTCTCCTGTATGTGTCCTTTTGTGACTCTTTAAATTACTATTTTGAGAAAACTCTGCTCCACAGGCATCACATTTATAAGGTCTCTCTCCTGTATGTGTCCTTTTGTGACTCTTTAAATAATCATTTTGTGAAAATTCAGCTGCACAAACACTACACTTAAAAGGTTTCTCTCCTGTATGTGTCTTTTTGTGCTTCTTTAAAGTGCCATTTAGAGAAAATTCTGCTCCACAAACATCACATTTATAAGGTTTCTCTCCTGTATGTGTCCTTTTGTGATTCTTTAAAGATATAATGCTAAAAAATTCTGCTCCACAAACATCACATTTATAAGGTCTCTCTCCTGTATGTGTTCTTTTGTGATTCTTTAAAGTAAAGTTTCGAGAAAAGCCTGCTCCACATACATCACATTTATAAGGTATCTCTCCTGTATGTGCCCTTTTGTGATTCTTTAAATAATCATTTTGTGAAAATTCAGCTGCACAAACATCACATTTAAAAGGTTTCTCTCCTGTATGTGTCCTTTTGTGATTCTTTAAATAATCATTTTGTGAAAATTCAGCTGCACAAACATCACATTTAAAAGGTTTCTCTCCTGTATGAGTCCTTTTGTGCTTCTTTAAAGAACCGTTTTGAGAAAACTTTGCTCCGCAAACATCACATTTATAAGGTTTCTCTCCTGTATGTGTCCTTTTATGAATCTTTAAAGCACCATTTATAGAAAATTTTGCTCCACAAACATCACATTTATAAAGTTTCTCTCCTGTATGTGTCCTTTTGTGCTTCTTTAAAGTGCCATATAGAGAAAATTCTGCTCCACAAATATCACATTTATAAGATTTCTCTCCTGTATGTGTCCTTTTGTGATCCTTTAAAGTCCTACTGCTAGAAAATTCTGCTCCACAAACATCACATTTATAAGGTTTCTCTCCTGTATGTGTCCTTTTGTGATCCTTTAAAGTACTATTTACAGAAAATCCTCTTCCACAAACATCACACTTATAAGGTTTCTCCCTTGTATGTATCAATATGTTTTTCTTTGAACAACTATTTACAACAAAATCTGATTTTTCTTCTGTATGATTTCTTTTGTGCCATTTTAAATTAGAATCTTGAGCAAACTCTTTACCACAAACATCACACTTATAAGATTTTTCTACTGTAGGTTTATTACACGTGTAACATTTTTCTTTTGTATTTGTCATTTTATGATCACTTTGAGAAAATTCTTCTCTACAAACAAATTTGGAATGCAACTTGTCATTATGCTGCATTATAGGTTTCCTTAAATAATCATTCTTAGAAAACCTACTATAAACATCACACTTGTTAGGCGTCTCTTCTATATGCTGCATTATATGTGCCTTTAGATAACCAAAATGAGTAAACCCCATACCACAGAGATCACACTTATGTTTCTGTGCTGTGCATATTCTTTCTTGTTGCCAAAGACTAGATTGTGTAGCTAATTCTACATTACCAATATTATTTATATAACACTTTTCTCTCATATGTGAAAGAACATGTTCACTACTGTCACCTTTTTTGTCAAACTGTTTTCCACAAACATTACAGCCGAAATATTTCTTTTTTGTACCTATTATTATTTCATCTGATTGTACACTGCCACATAATTTAAAACCTTCATTACTTCCACTGTTGAGAGTATATTCTTTACAGACTGTTATTGATTCCCTGGAACAGTTTTCATTTTGTATGGCTGCAGTTTGGGGAGACTCATTCAAGTCTACAGTCATTATCTCAGAGTCTGTCAAATTCAGTGATAGTGCCTCACTCAGTCTTGACTTGATGTTATTGTCTGTATTCAGTGCTGCAGCTAAAGAACTTATTTTCATCTCATTCACAACTTTTTTTGTGAATTTTGGCAACACTTCAAGGAATGCAGCATTCTGCATTGGTTCACTCTTTATAAAATTGTTCATAATTTTCACATCTGAAATATCAACACTAGAGTGTAGACGGGAGCCCTGGTTACTGGAATGGTCACCTGAAATTCATTGAATAAAAAATATTGAAAAAACTTCAGATAATTATGCCGTGCACATAAAATGTTAATTCTTTACGTTTTATAGTTTTATATTAGGCATGTATTAAATGTCATACAACTTTAAGAATGAGTTAGAAGCGGTGTTTGTTTCTGATTGATTTGTGAATAAAGGCATGTCAGTGAGTATCACAGGAATGTACAGCCAAGCACCAGTTTATAAAAGTCTGTAGCTTTTTGGTTGTTGTTTTTGTTGTTCTCCATGTTTCAGAGCCATACAATAGGACTGACTTGACATTTGAGGTGAAGATTCTTATTTTCGTGTTGGATTTGATTTCTCTTTTTGTCCACATGTTTCCCAATGCAATGAAAGTCCTCTTGCTTTTTGTATTCTTATTTTGATATTATTGTCTGTCCCTCCAACTTTGTCTATATTACTGCCAAGAAAAAAAGTTGCAAACTAGTGTAAAAATTATCAAAAAATAACCTTGATGAATATGAGACTATATAACTACATCATAAGCAAATGGGTAACCTTGGGTATCCTTGCCAAGGTAACTTTAAAATCATATGTATATACTGTTTCAGCCTCAGCAAGGATCTATAATGTCATTCCTCAGTTAGTTGGCTAATCTCTAAATAATGTAGGATGCCTGCCTTTATTATGATGATAGGAAACTCTTTACAGAGCGATACAACAGGAAGCAATCTGATCATCAGAAGAAGTCCCCACATCCGACAAGTGTTTCGGCCCGATATACTCCTTTACACTCTAAGGGGGGCAGGCCCACTTGGGTCATGACTCCCAAGCATCTCAGCCTCCCGTTGTCTTGTATCAAAAATGAACCCATTTCACTTATGGTAGCAATTTTAATCCACAACTCCGCCAGCCGTGGAGGCAATTGTGAAAGTAACAAAGAGAAGATAAATTATTCCGTTCGTTCCGTCGCACACACTGAGACACCATCGCGAGGCCGACGAGTCTAGCCACTGTTCGTTCACCACTGAAATTGTGACACTGACACCTCTATAATATACACCGCCTGTCACCTCTCAGCCACAGCCCTTTCACTAGTACACCAAAAACTCAGCGTATTGTGGACTTAGACAAATTCCTGGTGTTTTCTGTACCGCAGCGTTTATTGTCACGATTTCCATTGCCCATTGCGGTTGTTCCACAGCCAGCCTGATGCCTTTTTGGCAGTTTCACTAAGCCTCTTCAGTGCCCTTGTTCTCGACTGTCCCCTCAGCCCCAACAGTTTCAATAGATCATACACTGATGCAGCCACAAGCCCTCTTGCGCCCACTTCAACAGCCATGACCCTTGCAGTGAACCCATCGTGTCTCAGATCCGTGGCCAGATCACTATACTTGGCCGCTTTGAATGAATGTTGCTCGTCTAATCTGGATTCAAATGGCACGGTCAGTTCAATCAGTATGACCTGAAGTGTTGCTAAAGAATGAAGCACTATATCCGGCCGTCTCCACGATTTTCTGATACTCTCTGGATATGCCCCTCGTCCAGGTAGTTCTACCACCATCTCCCAGTTGTTTGCACAGTCAAGAAGAGATGGTAAACTGCTACCAGGTTTACTCGGTTTGGGGTGTACTGACTTTCCTGCCCTCAGAAAGTATGTATTTGTGGTGCTCGGCCTGGGTTTGCTATTCGCCTTCATCCTTGCCAGATCTATTGTCACAGCAAGCTCATTTAGCACTTTGTTATGGCGCCAAGTGTATTGCCCTTGCCCTAATGACACCTTACACGCTGAGAGCACGTGTACGAGTGTCTGCCTCCCCTGGCACAGGGGGCACTGCTCATCATCCGACTTTCCCCATTTCACAAGGTTGGTGGCCGACGGCAGCAGGTCATACATTGATCTAACAACGAAGCTGAGCCTAAGAGGTGCCATATGCCATATATCATTCCATGTCAAGGACCTTTGCAGGGCTCCTTCCCATGTAGTCCATTGGCCTTGCTGGACCTGCTGCACTGCTTTTTGCAACCTCTTATCATTCTCAGCTCCTTGTATCTCTTGAACTACCATGTCTCTGCACTCCCTGCGTGATGCCTTGGACCACCAGCAGATGTCTCCATGACCAAATCCCCATCTATTCGTTTGTGTGTATTCGATTACCTCCCTCAGTTTGAGTGACTCTTGGGCAGCATCAACAGCTTCTTGCACTCTCCACTTCCTTCCCGTTATTATGTACCATCCATTAATTAGTGCAAAGATGTTGTTGAGGCTGATAAAGTTGACCAGAGTCCTAGGTAGTTTTAATTATCAGAGACTCTGATTGTCACAGTCTCTCTCACTCACATTCACATATCACACACAAATAAATTACACCTGTCAAAACTATGCAGAACAAAGGGCTGCTTCTTTTGCTCAGGCCCAATTTTTGTTTTGGCATGCCTTTTCCAACTCTGCCAGTGATAGCCCAGCTACTGTAGCTTCTACTTCCACTCTCTTTGGCTTTCCACTTTTTCCTTACCTTGCTGGCTTCAGTCAAGGGTATATCTGCTGATACTGGTTGGGTGTTTTGTTAAGGGTATATATCATTCCTCAATCTTTTTGCTATTAATTTCCAACTGTATGGGTGTTTGACTGGTGTACTCTATGTCTGTGATTGTTATTACACCTGGGTATTTAATACAGTGGATATGACAGAGGTATATGGAATATCTGGAGTTTGGAGTCTCATCCATATATGATGTCACACAGTTAGGCAGGAGTCCAAAATTTTGTAACAATGTGTGATGATAGGGGTAGAGGCGGGGGGGGGGGGGGGGGGGGGGGGGGGGGGGGTTAAAGAGATGTGACCTCACACAAAAATTCTAGTGCAGATCGCTTCTTTCATAAATTATCATACAACATCAAAACAGCAAACAGTAGTATGCAAGAAACCTTACAAAAGCTAGACAAACGAACGCAGGTTTGGCTCCAAAATATAAATGAGAAGAAAACAACATAGACTACACAATTTTTACACTCTCAAACAAGAAGCAAAAAATCATACTGAAACTAAATGGACATGAATTGCCAGAAGAGAAAAATCCAGCATAACTTAGAAACCACAATGGACAACAGACTAATGTTGGAAAAATCAAATTGATAAGAGCCAGCAACAAAGCTAGACAGAGAATGACACTAATGAAAAATACAAGCAGGAACCGCCTGGGGTGCAGACAATCAAATACTGAATAACATTATATACAGGAAGTGTCCAGCTGGCACTGGAATATGGAATGCCGCCCTGAGCGATTGCCTCAAAATCCAACTTAGACAGAACAATAAAAGTACAAAACCAGGTAGAGAGAATTGTTACGAGCAATGAAATCAGCACCTATGAATGAGATGAATAAGCTAACAAAACTACAGTCCACGAGTGACAGAAGAGATTACAGGGTTCTATAGGAGGCAGAAAAATGTAAAAGGCTCACAAACCACCCAACGAATGACAGAATGAAAGGATTTGGTCAAGGCAGATTCCAGAGAAGCTGTTTTGCACAAACAGCAAAAGAGATTGCCCGACAGTGCACCAGACCTAGTACAACCCAGCACCCACAACAACTAGCAGTCCACCACTTAAGAGAACAAGATTCCCAGAGCTGATCTACAGCATACCAAAGTAATGAAAAAATGGCACTCAAACAGATGCAGTGAGAAAACACCTGGCTATGCAATACATCAGAAAGATGAACCCAGCCACAGAATAGACCCACATCTATACAGATCGATCAGGAACAAAAGCTACAACAAATGAAGGTGGAGGTGTTTATACACAAAATTAAATAATGGGCAAGAAATAAATATCTCAATGGCCACTGGACAATTCTAAAACAACTTTCAAGTGGAGGCTCAAGTACTAAAAACACCTACCATTGCCATCATTGAAAATAAATATTTTGCTAGAGACAAGATAGTACTCCTTATAGATGCACTATCAGTCATCACAGTACACAGGAACAATGAAAACAATGAATCAGACAGCCTGGCAGAAGTACTAATGAAAACCAGCTATGAATTCTAACAAGTAAAAGTACAGTTGATCCCTGCCCACTGTAATATATGAGGAAATGACAAGGCAGATAAACTTGCCAGAGAAGAAGGAAAGCAAATCCAAACAAAAGACAGGGCTACATATGAAGAGATAAAAGCAATAATCACAATATCTATAGAGAAAAATGTTATAATGGAAACATGACTCAGGCTCCAATACTGCAGAACCATACTACAGATTACCAAGAAGAGACTAAATGATAATTTTCAGACTTAGTACAGGCCATCACAGACTCAAATACAAATTGAAAATCAGATAGACAAGTATGTCCCCATGTGGGGAGGACAAACAAACAAACAGTAGAACATGTACACCAAAAATGTTGGTTCCATGAGAGAAGCAGGGTGGTAGCATGGTCTTCTCCAGTCCAGTTGAGGGTGAAACTGGGTGGTGCTGAAAGAAACCCGAGACAGACTGCCATCTTTATAAGATAGATAGATGTGGTTATTTGAGAGCAAACGAAGAAGAATAAATTACGTCTGAACAAAAATAGATTTTGTAACCTCATTCCACAGTCTGCTTATATCTGCTATAGTAGTGGATGAGTTTTATTATTATTATAATCACAGCTGAAATATCAGATGACTTTGATAACCTTTGATAAATATATATATATATATATATATATATATATATATATATATATATATATATATATATATATATATATATATAATATATATATATATATATATATATATATATATATATATATATATATATATATATATACGAGGCATGTTCAAATGAAACCCGACCGTGCTGAGCCAAGTGGACATTCATAGGAGGAGCATGATGACATCACATCTGATGTAATAAGGACATACGAATGTACAAGTGTGTAAGTGTTCATTCTTCTAGTATTCATTGGTTGTGCTGCAGACCGTTAAAATAATGGCCAGTGTGATAAGGAATCCATCCAAGGTCGATCAGCGAGCGGTGATTCAGTTCCTAACAGCCGAAGGATGTCGACCAGTCGACATTCATCGCCGAATGAAAGCAGTGTATAGTGTCAAAAGTGTGTCTAAGACTACAGTGAAATACTGGGCATGAATGTTTCGAGAAGGACGTCAGTTAACGAAAGATCTTCAGCGGCCAGGTCAGGTGCATATTGTTGCGACAGAAGATGCCATCGCCGAGATTGATGCAGCAATACGGGTGGACCATCGTCGGAGCTTACGTTTGCTAGCAGAGGAATTCGCTGTGTCTCTTGGGACAGTTCAAATGGTGGTTAGGAAGAAACTGAAGTATCGAAAGGTGTGTTCACAATGGGTCCCACGGATGCTGAATGATCACCATAAGGAAGAACGCATGGGGTGGAGTCTGAACCACCTGCTGCATTACGAAGAGGAGGGTGATGCATTTCTGTTGCACATAGGGGCAGGCAATGAGTCGTGGTGCCACCACTATGAGCCGTGCAGCAAATCAGCGAGCATGCAATGGAAACATCGCGGATCACCAAAACCCAAAAAAATTCAAGTCACAGATTTCCGCCAGTAAGGTTATGCTGACCGCATTTTTTGACCATGAAGGGCTTCTATTGGTAGACTTTTAAGAGCCTGGTGTGAACATCAATGTCATCCGCTACAAAGACACACTAGACAACCTGCATACAGCCATCAAGAATAAACGACCCGGCATGCTTTTGTGTGGTTTGATTCTGTTGCACGACAATGCTCGTCCACATGTTGCGAACATTGTGCAGGAAGCGTTAGCAAGGAAAAGGTGGGAAGTTCTGCCACACCCAGCCTACAGCCCCGATCTGTCATCATGTGACTTTCATTTGTTCGGACCCTTTAAAAAATCTTTAAAGGGACGATTTGACTCCGATGCAGACGTTAGGGCCTCGGTGACCAAATGGTTCAATAAGCAACCAAAGTCATTTTTCTCGGACGGCATCCGCCGTCTATCCAAGCAGTGGGATGCATGTCTGAATGCCTATGGTGACTATTTCTAAAGAACCCCAGTGGGTAATTGCTTCATAACAATTGCTGTATTTAATTCTACTACTCCTGCTGATGTACCTTACATATATTTGTTATAAAGCCACTGGGACGGGTTTCATTTGAACACACCTCGTATATAGACTGTTAAGTCCTAATTCTAGTCAAGGGGAGTTTATCAGTAAAATACTTGTAAGTACATGCCGGTTTTTTGTTACCTCCCTTGAGTAGCTTCTAGGTTGGTTAAAGAATTATGATCGAGAATTTTCGCGAATATTCTCGAATGAGTTCAGCTCACGTCTCAGCGGTATTTTTTGCGCGGGGATGAATTTTATTACTGAGCTGTTTTTTAGGCGGGGAGATTTTTTGTGACATTCGAATGCTGAGAGAGCTGAGAGAAGGGGATGACGATTATGGTCAGTGTGTCCCCATATAGAGAATCGTTTTGGTGAAAGGGATTTTGATATTTGCTAAGATTTCATAAAGCCGTGGATATGAGGCTTAAATATATTCTGCAGAACGGACGCTGTTAAAGATTTTTCGGGCCATGGATTATAGGCCGTTATGTGTTGATATCTCTGATGAGGGAGATTTGTGAAGGTCAACAGATCATTATAGGGAGGTGTTTTCTCCCATGAGTTATGTTGAGCCTGACGATACAGATATGATTGTACTACGATATAGGCAGTTACCTTTACTGTAGGGATAATTTTTGGACCAGGAAACTTTATCATTATGAGCTGCTGTACTTATGCAGCTGTTGTACTTGGATTTTTTATGCTATGCACTTAACTACCTACGGATTTGGTGTTTATGAGATGTGTCCTATTTTGCTGTGTACTGTAACCTGTGACAATGTACTTAGTGATGTCCTCGTGACTGTGGAGTATTAAAACAGTGTAGAACGATTAGGAGTTACAAACTTTTCCTGACTCCTACATGTGCGTTGGTGTGTGTGTGACTATTGTTGACTTTCGTTAGAACCACATGCATTCGCGTTCACTGATGTCTATACACCCACACACCTGGTCGGCCACCTGTAAGCCCAACGTATGCTGATTTGCCTTCATCAGTGCACCTATAATAACAGAACATTTACCTCCTTCTTGAACATTGCCCATAAACCACAAGTAGTCGGTATCAGTGATGGCCAGTTCATACTTTACCAATGGGCCATAAAACTAACCATTATCAGTGGTGGGCCAGCATTTTGGGGCATTACAACTAATGAAGGATATTATCTTACAAGTTCATGATGTCAAGCCAAGTCTCACAGTGTCCCCTGTACGAGTCGTATGATGCACAAGTCGTTTTACAAGTTCTACTGGAAGTACGAGGTACCAAGTCTTACGATTAGAAGTTCCTATACAAGTTCAACATGTTCTTCAAGTCAAGAGTTGCAGTGTTGCAGTCTTTCATCTTGTGCGCCAACTTTCGATATTAGCACATGACGTCTGGAGTTACGTTACGTCTGAAAGCTGCTTTCCCTCGGAGTTCCAGGGTCAATCACCTTTAGATTTTTTCAGACGGAATTTACTTTGTACATCATTGTTGCTGTTGAGGAGGCCAGGATTTCTCATTGTTGAAGATAAGTGGCTGTTTGCTTTTGTAAACTGTATGTGCCACTGTATAGTTGATTAAGCCTTCCTCAGTACATACACTATTAAATCTCCGTTTCTTTGTTACATATGTCATATTTCAGCGGGCAGATAGGGTGGAGACTTTTGTAGGATATATCCCACTTCACCGAGGGCCTACGAAAGCGTTCTGTAGGGACACTATTGCGAATTTCCCACAGTGGAAATTTCCAGCAATTTTTTTTTTTGCTGACGTATTTCAATCCACTGTGTTTGGTCTTTCGTGATATCATTGTTTAGGTATGATGAAATGTCTTTGTGTTGTTTTCATTATATTTTTCTCTGTTCTTTAGTTCTTGATTAATTTATTTTGTAAGTGTCTTCCTCCCCTTTCTATCTTTGAGTTATATTCGTTTATACACTGTTTTGTCACTTGTACTGTATACTATTCGCAGCTGTCATTGCAAGCTTTGCAATATTTTTCACTTTATTTCTACTTTTTTACTTTTGTTGATTCCTGCGAACGTTATCATTTGTTCTTTATATCTTGTCTTTGTCTTTCTTGTTTGTATTATCCATTTTATCATACACTGTCAATATTATAATGCACAATAGATATATAGGTGATTAATTAAATTATTAATAATTAAGGCAATTATACAGGTTCTAGATTAAGGACTTGTCACCCACTGAGTTGGAATAAAGTGAGTTTCTTAAGTAATATATTTACACAAGGTATCTATCTCATATAATACAGCATTATGTCTACTTTGGATTATTTCATTGAACAAGGGAGATCCCTTGGTATGACTAATGAGGAAGTAAGAGAATTTGCACTTGCTGAATATGCCAAGGCGCAGAAGGCTGAAGAAAAGAGACAGAAAATGGAAGCTGAAAATATGAAATTGCAAATGCAGGCAGAAGAGAGAACATTTCTAATGGAAATGGAAAGACAGAAATTAGAAGCTGAAGAGAGAAAAATTCAAATGCAAAGAGAGGCTGAAGATAGAAAAATCCAAATGCAAATAGAGGCTGAAAAGCAGAAAATGGAAATGGAAAGACAGAAATTAGAAGCTGAAGAGAGAAAAATTCAGCAGCAAAGAGAGGCTGAAGATAGAAAAATCCAAATGCAAATAGAGGCTGAAAATCAGAAAATGGAAATGGAAAGACAGAAATTAGAAGCTGAAGAGAAAAAAAATCAACAGCAAGTGCAAATAGAAATGGAAAAACAGAAACGTTTTCTTTCACTGGAATGTATTCTACTTTAAAGGAATATACGCTTAGCAAAAACGCCCAGCGCATTGAATTCTTTATTCGCACCAAGAAATGCCAGTGGAGCATGATCCGTCTGTACCGTGAATGATACTCTGTACAGATATTCATGGTGCCTTCTTATACCATGAACCAGTGCCAGACATTCCCGTTCCACTGTGGAATAATTACGTTCTGCTTTATTCAATTTACGACTGCCTTATGCCACTGGGAATAGCAGGTTCGGGTCATCATCGCCTGCTTGAAGCAGAGTTGACCCGATGCGTCGACCCGTAATATTATAAAGGGTTTGGTAATATCAGGTAATCGTAAAATTGGATATACAGACAGCTGTTCCATGAGCGTGACGTAAGCGTCCTCGCACTTGGAATCCCAGATAATTCTCTCCAGTTGCCCTTTCTTTGTGAGGTCAGTAAGGGCTGCAGTCAAACCATTGAAGTTTTTGATGAATTTCTGGTAATAAGCACACAGTGATAGGAACGACCTTGTTTCTCTCTTCGTTCTTGGCCTTTTTGCTTCACGTATCTTCTCAACGTTTTTAGCAACTGGCCACATGGCACCGTGAGAAATGGTATGCCCCTGGAAGTCAAGCTTTTCACAGCCGATTAAACATTTGTTTCCTGTAGTCTCCTGAGGAGCATAGCAATATGTTCTTCGTAGGTGTCCGTTGCAACCAGTATATCGTCCATAAAGTTGTGTATATGTGGACTGTGCAATGGTTCTAAAAGCTTTTTCATCATCCTTGGGAAGACTCCTGGTGCATTATGTAACCCGAATGGCATCACGTTGAACGTATAATGTCCTTCACTGGTGCTGAAAACTAGCAAAGGCTTAGTTTCCTCCTTGACAGATATTTGATAGTAACCTTTACTCAGGTCAATCTTGGAGAAAATCCGTGCCTTCCTTAGCTTGCTAAACAGCTCAGAAGCGCTTTGAAGAGGTTGCGGCTGGAATTCCGTTACAGTGTTCAGTAGACGGTAATCGATGCACAGCAGAACTTCCTTATTTGGCTTCTGCAACAGCACTACGCTAGCACTATATGGAGATGTAGACTCACTGATGATTCCTGTTTTATGTAGCTTGTCTATCTCTTTCCATAGAGTATCAGCTTTAGCATACGGAATAGGGTAAACTCTGGTTCGAACCGGTGTTTCATTTGTAAGTTTCATCTCGAACTCTACGAGATATGTTCGCCCAGGTATGTCCGTTAGCACTGCTGTGTACTGTTTCAGTAGCGCCCTCGTTTCTGTCTGTTGTGCTTCAGAGAGAGTGTCACCGAATTCTACATCTTTAAAAGATTCCGTTTGTTGCAATAGTAGTCCATTCCAGTTCGTCGCCTTTAGAATCAGTCCGGTTTTCTCTCTTATATTACTCGTAATCTTAGTTTAAAGCAAACAGGTGATTGGCCTGTTGTGCCTTTGCATGGTGGAGGGGCTGCCTCCTTACGGCCTCCATGCAGGCCACCTTCCTTCTTTTTCAGCTGGGCTTAGGACCGGCCTAGGTGGAGTTTTACTTTATACCTCAGAGCTATTATAGACCGAAAAGGAGCATCAAAGAAGAGTTGGCCACTCGAAAAGCAGCAGCTGGGAGACTTTTTCAGGCCATAAATCGAGGATTCCTCAGCAAGAGAGAGATTGGTAAGAAAACGAAGATGGCTGTATACCTCTCCACCTATGTCCCGGTCTTGACATATGGATGTGAGTCATGGGCAATGACTACAACCCACAAAAGCCAGATCCAAA
This sequence comes from Oreohelix idahoensis, assembly GCA_024509875.1. NCBI lineage: Eukaryota > Metazoa > Mollusca > Gastropoda > Stylommatophora > Oreohelicidae > Oreohelix > Oreohelix idahoensis. The sequence continues at coordinate 1,419,394 of JAMPIV010000576.1, read as the reverse complement.
CCTCAGAAATGAGGTATCTGAGGAAGGTGGTTGAAGTAACAAGAAGAGACATGGTCCACAACCAGTCGATACGTCAAGGCCTAAAATCCCACCCCTTGCAAACCGAAGTAGAACAGTCCCAACTAAGATGGTTTGGCCATGTCTGCAGAATGGGAGAAGATCGGCTACCACGACAAGCATGGGAAACAAAGAGCCAGGGATCCAGACCCCCAGGACGACCGAGAGTCCGCTGGGAGGACAACATTAGACAATCTTTGAAGGACCGAGGACTGGAATGGAACCAGGCCAGGAAGAAGACAGCTGATAGAATAGTCTGGCGCTCTCTCTTCCAAACCTCTACACCTCACGGTAGATGGGGAACGACTAAGTAAGTAAGGTATAAAGTAAAAGACTTACCTAAATCAATTTTATTCACGCAAAAAATAGTGCAACTAAACTTTCATTTGCAAATATAATTTCAGATGTCACATGCTAGTCAAGGGAACAGTCTGTTCTACTTCATGAAGACATTATTTTAACGTAGCCCAATAGACTCTGGCAGCAACAACAAAAATTAAAAAAGGTTGTCCCATCATAGATACTGCTGTAGGGAAGTGAAGTGTTAGAAACATCACTGTAATAGGTCCATCATCAAGAGGTGGGGGGTGGGCAGGTCTCTTCCTTGCTGCCTTTTCCTTCCCTAACTCAAGAGCAAAGTCAGGCACCCATAAAAAATAAAATTAGTTCTTCATGATACTTTCAATGGCTACTGTAAAATCTAATCTCAAATTTAAAAAAATAAAAACAGCTGATTCATCTTGTCTAAACATTTATCAAAGATAACGTGTTACATATTAATTACACCTTATAAACCATTAATTGTGCCGTACGGTCAAGAAAATATGGGCCTAACACCAAATTCCCAATATGCCTCAATGGGCATGTACAGGATCCATTACCATTCCATATACTATTAATTACAACTTATATACTATTAATAACACCTTGTTTAGCCACCATGGAAATTCCTCTAAATTAGAGCTTATTTGTTGCTGTAAACTCTGGTAAATGTAAAAGGGCCAGCTGGCTTGTCTTTATCATTCTGCCATGTGACCTCATTTATGCAGCAGTTTAGCTGCAGGAATCAGCGTTTTCTAAACAATGTGTGTATAATTCCCTCAGAAATATGCTGTTTACAATATGTGATGCAATCTCACAAAATCGATAATATCTTGACATTCTGATATATTGAAAGATTTGTATTGCAAGAAAGGTATTTTAAGGACCCTTGTAACAGTGAAAAAAATACTAAAATTTAAACATTTAGTGAAACGTTATGCATGTCTGAAGATAGTATACAAAACATGTCAAATTCAAAGAAAATCAACTTTAATTTTTGGCACAACACTAATGTTTCTGAACAGATTGGTGCAAATTAAATGAATCCAGGTTAATTTTTTACAAATTTATCCTACATCGACAGCAGAAACTTTATATAATACAAACATCTAAAAACTATCATCAGTAGTTAAATTAAAGGATATTTTAATTTTTCTCAAATCAGACATGCCAACAAGTTAACCTTTTGCCAGAATATACCACACACATGTGATATAGTATATTATAGCATCGTGCACAGCTGGTCATATAAGGATGACTCCAGATATGCCTCCATGCATACACTTGGGAGTCATGACCTAAGTCACCCCCCACGATTATGAGTACCAAAATAGTTCTCTTTCTCTCATTTTCTCTCTCTCTCTCACTATATATATAAATATATGGTCAAGTCTGGATTAGTAGAAGCCAATGGGATCATCTAAAATACTTCTGCTTCTCAGGTGTTTGCTCAGAGCTGGACATTTTGTGGTCAGAATAAGGGAGAAAGTAAAAATTATTATGTATGCGTGTTTATATATACATATATACGGTCATACACCATATGTACATTTATTTGTATTTATTGATATACAGACAGAGAGAAAGAGAGAGACTAAAAAACATATGGAGAAGGGAAATGGAGACAATTATAAAAGAGATAAAAAAAAGTTATGGTAAGACACTGAACTGTTGACACAGGATGTAAATGCTTGGCATACATTTCTTGCATCTAAGGGTAATGATGCTTATCAATGTGATAAAACAGTATAATATTTATAGTACAAAAAACAGTATAATATTTATAGTAGATAACTCATACCGCCAATTTTTACCTCTAAATATTCAGTAAATTTGCTCAAATTTGGCTCTGACAAGTTACGCAACATGCCCAATTTTTCAAATATTCAAAATTGCATAACTTTTGAACAAATTCACCTAGGGCACTAAATTTGGTACCAAAATGCTTAAAATAAAAAGATCTACCCATCTACATATGTTAATAACAGAAATATGTAATTTTAAAATTCAGTTTGGAGTACCTATTTAAAGCACCATATACAGAAAATTCTGCTCCACAAACATTTCATTTATAAGGTTTCTCTCCTGTATGTGTCCTTTTGTGATTCTTTAAATTAACATTTTGAGAAAAGCCTGCTCCACAAACATCACATTTATAAGGTCTCTCTCCTGTATGTGTCCTTTTGTGATTCTTTAAATGAGAAATTCTAGAAAATTCTGCTATACAAACATCACATTTATAAGGTTTCTCTCCTGTATGTGTCCTTATGTGATTCTTTAAATTACCATTTTGAGAAAAGCCTGCTCCACAAGCATCACATATATAAGGTTTCTCTCCTGTATGTGTCCTTTTGTGCTTCTTTAAAGTGCAATATAGAGAAAATTTTGCTTCACAAACATAACATTTATAAGGTTTCTCTCCTGTATGTGTCCTTTTGTGATTCTTTAAATGAACATTTTGAGAAAATTCTGTTCCACAAATATCACATTTATAAGGTTTCTCTCCTGTATGTGTCCTTTTGTGATTCTTTAAATTAACATTTTGAGAAAATTCTGCTCCACAAACATCACATTTATAAGGTTTCACTCCTGTATGTGTTATTTTATGATTCTTTAAATGAGAATTTATGGAAAATTTTGCTCCACAAACATCACATTTATACGGTTTCTCTCCTGTGTGTGTCATTTTGTGATACTTTAAAGTACTATTTATAGAAAATTCTGCTTCACAAACATCACATTTATAAGGTTTCTCTCCTGTATGTGTCCTTTTGTGATTCTTTAAAGTACAATTTATGGAAAAGTTTGCTCCACAAACATCACATTTATAAGGTTTCTCTCTTGTATGTGTCCTTTTGTGATTCTTTAAATGACCATTTTGAGAAAATTCTGCTCCACAAACATCACATTTATAAGGTTTCTCTCCTGTATGTGTCCTTTTGTGATCCTTTAAAGTACTATTTTTAGAAAATTTTGCTCCACAAACATCACATTTATAAGGCCTCTCTCCTGTATGTGTCATTTTGTGATCATTTAAAGTACCACTTGCAGAAAATTCTGCTCCACAAACATCACATTTATAAGGTTTCTCTCCTGTATGTGTCTTTTTGTGATTCTCTAAAGTACTATTTCTAGAAAATTCTGCTCCACAAACATCACATTTATAAGGTTTCTCTCCTGTATGTGTCATTTTGTGATTCTTTAAATGACAATTTAGAGAAAATTCTGCTCCACAAACATCACATTTATAAGGTTTCTCTCCTGTATGTGTCCTTTTGTGATTCTTTAAATGACTATTTCTAGAAAATTGTGCTCCACAAAAATCACATTTATAATGTTTCTCTCCTGTATGTGTCCTTTTGTGATTCTTTAAAGTACAATTTATGGAAAAGTTTGCTCCACAAACATCACATTTATAAGGTTTCTCTCCTGTATGTGTCCTTTTGTGATCCTTTAAAGTACTATTTTTAGAAAATTTTGCTCCACAAACATCACATTTATAAGGCCTCTCTCCTGTATGTGTCATTTTGTGATCATTTAAAGTACCACTTGCAGAAAATTCTGCTCCACAAACATCACATTTATAAGGTTTCTCTCCTGTATGTGTCTTTTTGTGATTCTCTAAAGTACTATTTCTAGAAAATTCTGCTCCACAAACATCACATTTATAAGGTTTCTCTCCTGTATGTGTCATTTTGTGATTCTTTAAATGACAATTTAGAGAAAATTCTGCTCCACAAACATCACATTTATAAGGTTTCTCTCCTGTATGTGTCCTTTTGTGATTCTTTAAATGACTATTTCTAGAAAATTGTGCTCCACAAAAATCACATTTATAATGTTTCTCTCCTGTATGTGTCCTTTTGTGATCCTTTAAAGTACTATTTACAGAAAATCCTCTTCCACAAACATCACACTTATAAGGTTTCTCCTTTTTAAATATCAATATGTTTCTCTTTAAACAACTATTTACAACAAAATCTGATTTTTCTTCTGTATGATTTCTTTTGTGCCATTTTAAATTAGAATCTTGAGCAAACTCTTTACCACAAACATCACACTTATAAGATTTTTCTACTGTAGGTTTATTACACGTGTAACATTTTTCTTTTGTATTTGTCATTTTATGATCACTTTGAGAAAATTCTTCTCTACAAACAAATTTGTAATGCGACGTGCCATTATGCTGCATTATGGGTTTCTTTATATAACCATTCTTAGAAAACCTACTATAAACATCACACTTGTTAGGCATCTCTTCTATATGCTGCAATATATGTGCCTTTAGATAACCAAAATGAGCAAACCCCATACCACAGAGATCACACTTATAATGTTTCTGTGCTGGGCATATTCTTTCTTGTTGCCAAAGACTAGACTGTGTAGCTAATTCTACATTACCAATATTATTTATATAACACTTTTCTCTCATATGTGAAAGCTCATATTCACTACAGTCACCTTTTTTGTCAAACTGTTTTCCACAAACATTACAGCCGAAATATTTCTTTTTTGTACCTATTATTATTTCATCTTTTTGTACACTGCCACATAATTTAAAACCTTCATTACTTCCACTGTTGAGAGAATATTCCTTATAGACTGTTGTTAATTCCCTGGAACAGTTTTCATTTTCTATGGCTGCAGTTTGGGGAGATTCATTCAAGTCTACAGCCATTATCTCAGAGTCTGTCACATTCAGTGATAGTGCCTCACTCAGTCTTGACTTGATGATATTGTCTGTATTCAGTGCTGCAGCTGCAGAACTTATTTTCATCTCATTCACAACTTTGTTTGTGAATTTTGGCAACACTTCAAGGAATGCAGCATTCTGCATTGGTTCACTCTTTATAAAATTGTTCATAATTTTCACATCTGAAATATCAACACTAGAGTGTAGATGGCAGCCCTGGTTACTGGAATGGTCATCTGAAATTCATTGAATAAAAAATAATGAAAAAACTTCATATAATTATGCCATGCACATAAAATGTTAATTCTTTACGTTTTATAGTTTTATATTAGGCATGTATTTTTTTTTCCGTAAGCCTGCTATTACTCGAGGTGAGATCTCAGGTTAGTATGTCTAGCCTGAGATTGATTTTACGTGAGTTTCCACTTTTTTCTTGCACAGAGACAGGTGTCCCTTGCCATTCAGGCAGATACTCGCCAATTTTGGAGGCACCCATTAGAGCTGGGTCGGTTCAGGAGCCGCCAGTACCTGGTCGATGACACTTCTTCAAATGTGCTCACCAGGGCTCAAGTTAATCCAGTCCAAACCCCGGTCAACAAAAAATTTTCAAATGTCCTCGCCCAGGTTTGATTCTGGGTCACCCAGTTACCAACGCAGTGTGGTAACCACTACGCTAGTGCGGCTTCCTAGGCATGTATTAAATGTCATACAACTTTAAGACTGATTTAGAAGTGGTGTTTGTTTCTGATTGATTTGTGAATAAAGGCATGTCAGTGGGTATCACAGGAATGTACAGAATGAATATATCTTATGTTCTGGCACAACATGCTAATACTTTCACCATTTGGCATGAAGTTCTACACACATAGTCTAGCTCCATTATATAATTTAAGCAGATTAAGAATAAGCAATAATATTATCTGTGTTTATATTTTTAAAAATAATGCTGTATACTGACATTCCAGGTGGTTCCCAACAGTTGAGCAATTCTGTTAAATAAAATACAGCCTGATGGCTATCTATGACAGTTTCAGTTGATGTGCATGTTGTGGCAGCGCCAGGCAGCTCATTAAGTGTTTGGAAATTCATACTACTGTCATTCTCATTTTTAAGTCACAGAGTTGCTTGTTTACAAAATTATTTATAGTTTCTAAAGCTGTTGTAAATGGTCAGAAAAACAATGTTCTGTCACTCTTAACGTGATGGAACCAATGTGTGAGAATCCACCGGAAATGAAATCAGATCAGCTCTGCCAGCAATAGCCCAGCTACTGTAGCTTCTACTTTCACTCTTCATTTTTTCTTTGACTTTCCACTTTTTCCTTACCTTGCTGGCTTCAGTCAAGGGTATATCTGCTTATACTGGTTGGGTGTTTCGTTAAGGGTGTATATCATTCCTTCACTTTTTTTGCTATTAATTTCCAACTGTATGGGTGTTTGACTGGTCTACTCTACGTCTGTGATTGTTATTACACCTGGGTATTTAATACAGTGCATATGACAGAGGTATATGGAATATATGGAGTTTGGAGATAGGGGTCTCATCCATATATGATGTCACAAAGTGAGGGGGAGTCCAAAATTTTGTGACGATGTGTGATGATAGGGGTAGAGGGGAGGGGGGCAGGAGGTTAAAGAGATGTGGCCTCACAAAATAAATAATAGTGCAGATCGCTTCTTTCATAAACATACCTGTCAACCTGTACAAATTTCTCATACAATGTACATATTTTTGATACTTTTAGCAGTGTATGGCCGTACATACTCGTTGTACTGTGCATCGAAAGAACAGTACCTCCCGATCACTAAGTTGTTTATATGTAAAGAAATGCATGAGATTATTAGCATGTTTAATATCACACTAATTCAAATGCTAATAGATTTGTATGTGTCAATTCTCGTTTTAAAACTGTATTGTGTTAATTTATTAATATATTTTTTGTGTAAGGATTTTTGGGTGTTTGTAAAGATTTTTTGGGTCAGGCGTACAGGTTTTTATCTCAGGAGGTTGATAGGTATGCATAAATGATCATAAAACATCAAAACAGCAAACAGTAGTATTCAAGAAACCTTACAAAAACTAGACAAACAAACGCAAGAATGGCTCCTAAATATAAATGAGAAGAAAACAACATATACAATTTTTACACTCTCAAACAAGAAGGAAAAAATCATACTGAAACTAAATGGACATGAACTGCCAGAAGAGAAAAATCCCGCATAACTTAGAACCACAATGGACAACAGACTAACACTGGAAAAATCAAACTGATAAGAGCCAGCTACAAAGCTAGACAGAGAATGGCCCTAATGAAAAAAACCTAGCAGGAACTACCTGGGGTGCAGATGATCAAATACTGAATAACATTATATATATAGGAAATGTCCAGCTGGCACTGGAATATGGAATGCCACCCTGAGCGATTGCCTCAAAATCTAACTTAGACAGATCAATAAAAGTACATAACCAGGTAGAGAGAATCATTACTTGACCAATAAAATCAGCACCTATGAATGAAATGAATAAGCTAACAAAACTACAGTCCACAAGTGACAGAAGAGATCACAGGGTTCTTGTGATAAAATGCTCAGTTTTAACACCCCCCCGGCTCAAATATAATAATAGTACAGCATTTGATTTTTTTTTCGCTACGCCAAGAAGTAAATTTATTACCCTACCCCTCTTCTTAGTGTTTATGAATGAACGTCGAGAAAATTGGACACTATTTTGAATATTTCCACTATTACGTTAGAAAAACTGCAACTTAATTCTAGGTTTGACCTTGGTTGAAGGCCAATACTACTAGATTCGCAAATAAACAGTTAGAAAATCTTATAATACTATGGCCTTGGCCATCACAAAATACACTAACGCATGTGTGCAGAAGAAAAGAGGGGGGGTATCTTTCCCCCAAAACCGTCTCCACCCGCCCTATTATTTATAAATAACTACAACTTTTTTCATACCCGTACTAATTTTTTTAAACTAACACTAAACCATTTGGCAGTCGGCCAACACGTGTTTCGTTTTCTAATGGACTGGAGAAAAGGGACAAGGGGGGAGAAAAGTGACCAAATCGCGTCTAACTTGTAAAATGAAACTAACTGAAATTTGTGCAGGGGGCAAAGAGGAAAGAAAACGTAGATACTTATTTCTTCACAAATAAAGAATGGGTACAGAAATAAAAAGGGATGTTGGAACGATAACAATAATACTGTTTATTCTATATCATATTGTTTCTTGTAATGAATTATCTTGCTTTAGAGAAAAGTGTGTTGTTCTGAATAAATAAAGAAGAAAAGTACCAAGATGTAAACGACAATAAGGACGTAGATGAAAACCTACTGGCTAGATAAAGGACACTTAGATGGTTAATAATTACTTTTCATCTTTTAAATCGCTTCAAAATTGACAGAGATATCGTTGAAAATAGGAATGCATACAGACAGACAGATGCACTGATAGCTGCTCTGGTTTGAAAAAAACTTCAGATGTATTTGCTAGACGCATCGTTGAAAAGTCAAACTGGCTTGATTCAAATCTGATTGGGTACAACTACTGTTGCTAGAGTAGAGAGGGAGGAATAAAACTGAAGTGAGGGCACGCGTAGGATGCCATTTGAAAAATTTTAACTTACACTGCAGCTCGAGAGCAGAAAGCAAAGCATTGCCTTTGCCTTTTGGACGATAGTGGTCTGAACTATGCCCATTAACCACCAGTCAAGCTTGTGATTGTGTAATTTATTTAATTGATTGCGGTAAGAGAAATGTTTATTGATATCTTTGGTTATATAATGTAGAGACCTGCCTAGTTAAGGCGCCCAAAAACTTTGTGTTACATGACATTGCTATTGGAAGAAGATTATGACATCCTAGGAAGCACATACATGCCTAAAGCAGTCTTATAGAGAGATGTAATTGTATCTGCATATTATCATAAAAAAATATTACAACAGTAAGTCAAAAGGCCAATGATAGTCCTTTACATTGTCACAGGTACTAATGACACCTGAACACCTACTTAGAATGCTTGGAAAAGAAAATCTTTACAGGTTACCAGAAGACAACTGTATACCTATCTGATTGTAGGGAAGACAAGCAATGTTAAAGTGACAGGGGCGTAGCAGCCTTTTGGAAGCAGAATGTAAACACAGTACTAAGTGATGTCAAATAAGACAGGGGCTAGTGCAAATGTTTTGCACATGAGCTGACCCCACAATGATGATAGTTAGTTAGTGGTGGAAGATGGAAAAAAAACCAGCATATAAAAGGGAAGGAATGTCCTTATTTTTCAGGTTCATATTACCTGTTACCAACCTGGTGACAGGACACTTGCTGAAGCCAGAATTAGAGGACAGAGAAAGCCTCAACTGAGCTGGTTGCTGACTTGTGTGGTCTAAGAAGAACCTTGTGCAGAAATTTGTTGTATTCTACTAGAATCTACCATCAAGCTAAGTCCCTCATATGGGCACCAGTACTTTTCATTCAATTTGAAATACGTTTCCACCATATAACATTTCTATTTGTGGGGAGTGATGAAGAAGCTAGCTCCTGATACCATTGACTCTCACTTATAAACAGTAGTACAGAAGTCTGTGTTATACACATTACAGTGACACTTAGTTAGATTCATTTATGGACAAAGAGTCCTATTTGTTTATTAATTCTATGTGAATACATTTCCTTTTCATTTTAACCATTCCTGTCCTAAAAGATTTGAGGGACAGGAAATTAAAATTGTAAAATACTAATTTAAAACTTAACCACAGTCTTACTTAATTTAATTGTATTGAGTTACAGTTGTGTTTGTTTGATGCACAATCACTATACTCGCATTACCCTAGACACTACTTACTTACTTACTTAGTCGTTCTCCTTCTACCGTGAGGTGTAGAGGTTTGGAAGAGAGAGTGCCAGACTATCCTATCGGCTGTCTTCCTCCTGGCCTGGTTCCATTCTAGTCCTCGGTCCTTCAAAGATTGTCTAATGTTGTCCTCCCAGCGGACTCTCGGTCGTCCTGAGGGTCTGGATCCTTGGCTCTTTGTTTCCCATGCTTGTCGTGGTAGCCGATCTTCTCCCATTCTGCAGACATGGCCAAACCATCTTAATTGGGACTGTTCTACTTGGGTCTGCAGGGGGTAGGATTTAAGGCCTTGACGTATCGTCTGGTTGCGTACCATGTCTCTTCTTGTTACTTCAACCACCTTCCTCAGATACCTCATTTCTGAGGTTTGGATCTGGCTTTTATGGGTTGTAGTCATTGCCCATGACTCGCATCCATATGTCAAGACTGGGACATAGGTGGAGCGGTATACAGCCATCTTCATTTTCTTACCAACCTCTCTCTTGCTGAGGAATCCTCGATTTATGGCCTGAAAAAGTCTCCCAGCTGCTGCTTTTCGAGTGGCCAACTCTTCTTTGATGCCTCCCTTTTGGTCTATAATAGCTCCGAGGTATTTAAAGTGGTCGACCTGCTCCAGGACCTGTTCTCCCAGCTTAATCTGATGTCTTCTTTCTTCTCGTGATATCACCATGGATTTTGTTTTAGAGCTGCTTATGACCATCCCTCTCTTCTCCAGCTCTTCCTTCCAGACTTGCAGGTTGGATTGGAGATGTGCCTCTGATTTAGCAATCAGGGCAACATCATCAGCAAATGCCAGCTCTGAAATATAGACCTGTCTCATCTTCCAGTACCCCACTGAATACTTTCTTGTTCTCTCCTTACATGCCTTGATGACATCGTCCATAAGGAGTATGAAGAGGTAAGGTGATAGGATATCACCTTGTCTTACACCAGTGGTGGTCCTGAACTCTTCTGACTTATGGTTTGCTGTCCTCACATAATTTCTGCAAGACTTGTAGAAGCTTTGTATAGCATGAATCAGAGGTGCTGTAATATTCTTCCTTGCCAAACAGTCCCAAAGTTTGCTCCAGGGGACCCTGTCAAACGCCTTTTCCAGATCTATGAAACAAAGATGGATCTCACTCTTATACTCAAGGGCCTTTTCACTCAGCTGTCTGAGTGTGAAGATTAGGTCTTGAGTACTGTGGTTTGCTTGGAATCCGCACTGGACCTCATCCAATTGTGGCTCAGCTAGGCGTCTGAGTCTCTGCTCTAGGATTCTAGAGTAGATTTTACCAGGGACACTGAGAAGGGATATGCCTCTATGGTTTTCACACTGTCGATTGTCACCCTTTTTGAAAATTGGTGTTATGATGGCAATCTCCCAATCCTTTGGTATGGTCTTGTTGTACCACGCTTCTTGTAAAACTCTTAAGAGTAATAGGTTGCCTGACGCTCCCATGAACTTAACCATTTCTGGTGTTATACCATCATGCCCTGCTGCTTTGCCCATCTTGATTTTCTCCAGTGCTGCCTTCAGTTCTTCCATCTTTATGTCATCTTCACCATCATTGGTTTTCTCTTCTGTGCTAGTGGTTATCATTTCTGATGCTTCACCATGTTCATCATCCAGGAGTTCTGAGAAATATTCTTTCCATCTTTCCATTACTTCCTTCGGGGCAGTAAGCAATTTGCCTTGCTTGTCCTTTATAAATTTGAGAGGGCATTGTTTTTCTTTCCTCATGTTCTTTAGGGTCTTATAGAACAATTTCTGGTTTTCTTGTGCATCTTTTTCTAGCTTTTCTCCAAATTCTTCCCAGGACTTCTGTTTTGCTGCTAGCACTTTGTTCTTTGCTTCTGTTCTGAGTGTCACATATTCTCTATATTTTTCCATTTGTCCTGTGGTTTTTTTAGCTCCTAAGTATTGTTTCCATGCCATTTTCTTCTCTCTTATTTTCTCTTTGACTTCCTCTGTCCACCAAGGTGTCCTCTTTCTCTTGTTCCCAAGTCGGACTTCACCGCATGCTTCTGCAGCAGCTGTCTTTATATCTTTGAATTTATTCCAGAGGGTTTCCAAGTCATCAGGTTGTTCTTCCGTGTTGCTCACAGCTGCAGCAATAAGCCCCCGATATCTGGTCTTAATTTCTGGCTCTCTCAGCTTGTAGGTCCTAATGCTTATTTCTCCCGCTCGTTTACTTGGTTTCTTGCGTGATGTTGGGCAGTTCCTAGGCTGAGCAACTCTTTCAGTTGTCCTTTTGATTGTTAGCAGGTAGTGATCACTTCCAATCTCTGGCCCCCTCCAGACTCTAGCATCTCGGATATATTTGAATGAGCTTCTCCGAACAATGGCATAGTCGATCACTGACTTCTCATTCTTTGTTGGTTCACATCTAGTGTATGCATGTATGCGCTTATGGGGGAACTTTGTGTTTGTAATGATCAGATTCTGCTCACTGCAGAATCTAAGGAGTCGCTTTCCATTGTCATTGAGAGTGTCTTCTTCATATCTTCCGATAACTCCACCCCATCTAGCATGGTAATTTCCAACTCTGGCATTAAAATCTCTGAGCATGATAACTTCATCTAGGCAGTCATCCACTGTCCTTTGAAGCAGCTCGAAGAATTCCTCCTTGACCTCTGCTCTCTCATCCTCATTTGGCCCATACACTATGACCAGGTTGACTATGGTTTCTCCTTCTTTTAGTTTTATGACCATAATGCGCTCCGAGACAAAGTTCCATCCCTTGATACTATCTTTTTGATTTTTGGCCACAATGCAACCCACGCCCCCTTTAGCTCTTTCAGATATGGGTACACCACTGTAGAGCAACGTGTTGCCATCGAGATCCATGACTCCTTGTCCTTTTTCTTCGTTTCCGTTATAGCCAGGATTTCTAGTTTTGCTTTCCTCATCTCTTCCACCAGCTCCTCTTCCTTCCCATTTATACTTCTTGTGTTCCAAGTTCCATAAGTCGTAGTCCGTAGTCCGTTCCAGTTCGTCGCCTTTAGAATCAGTCCAGTTTTCTCTCTTGTATTGCCCATAATCGTGATTTAAAGCAAACAGGTGATTGGCCTGTTGTGCCTTTGCATGGTGGAGGGGCTGCCTCCTTACGGCCTCCATGCAGGCCGCCCTCCTCCTTTTTCATCCGGGCTTGGGACCGGCATTGGCGGAGTTCCCTAGACACTAGCCATATAAAATACATCTCTATTAAAAAATATAGCACAGTGTGAGATCTGAGAGAGGTAGCGATAGGTCCCCTGAGAATCATCATCATCTTCAACTATTAGACTCAGGGTCTTACATAGCTTGACCTCACACTGTTGACACATACATCTAACTATCTCTTTCTTTATAACAACTATAACCTCTCCGGCAATACATCGCCACAGTTCTATAGTACTACTACTACTTAGTCGTTCCCCTTCTACCGTGAGGTGTAGAGGTTTGGAAGAGAGAGCGCCAGACTATTCTATCAGCTGTCTTCTTCCTGGCCTGGTTCCATTCCAGTCCTCGGTCCTTCGAAGATTGTCTAATGTTGTCCTCCCAGCGGACTCTCGGTTGTCCTGGGGGTCTGGATCCCTGGCTCTTTGTTTCCCATGCTTGTCGTGGTAGCCGATCTTCTCCCATTCTGCAGACATGGCCAAACCATCTTAGTTGGGACTGTTCTACTTGGGTCTGCAGCGGGTGGCATTTTAGGCCTTGACGTATCATCTGGTTGCGGACCATGTCTCTTCTTGTTACTTCAACCACCTTCCTCAGATACCTCATTTCTGAGGTTTGGATCTGGCTTTTGTGGGTTGTAGTCATTGCCCATGACTCGCATCCATATGTTAAGATGGGACATAGGTGTAGCGGTATACAGCCATCTTCGTTTTCTTACCAACCTCTTTCTTGCTGAGGAATCCTCGATTTATGGCCTGAAAAAGTCTCCCAGCTGCTGCTTTTTGAGTGGCCAACTCTTCTTTAATGCCTCCCTTTCGGTCTATAATAGCTCCGAGATATTTAAAGTGGTCGACCTGCTCCAGGACCTGTTCTCCCAACTTAATCTGATGTCTTCTTTCTTCTCATGATATCACCATGGATTTTGTTTTAGAGCTGCTTATGACCATCCCTCTCTTCTCCAGCTCTTCCTTCCAGACTTGCAGATTGGATTGGAGATGTATCTCTGATTTAGCAATCCAGTTCTATAGAAGGCAGAAAAATGTAAAAGGCTCACATGCCACCCAACTAATGACAGAATGAAAGGATTTGGTCAAGGCAGATTCCAGAGAAGCTGCTTTGCACAAAAAGCAAAAGAGATTGCCCAACAGTGCACCACTCCAATACAGCACAGCACCCACATTAACTAGCAGTCCACCACTTAAGAGAACAAGATTCCCAGAGCTGATCTACAGCATGCCAGAAGTAATGAAAAAATGGCAGTCAAACAGATGCAGTGAGGAAACACCTGGCTATGGAATACATCAGAAAGATGAACCCAGCCAGAGAATAGACCCACATCTATACAGATAGATCAAGAACAAAAGCTACAACAAATGAAGGTGGAGGTGTTATACACAAAATTAAATAATGGGCAAGAAATACATATCTCAATGGCCACTGGACAATTCTAAAACAACTTTCAAGTGGAGGCTCAAGTACTAAAAACACCTACCATTACCATCAATGAAAATAAATATTTTGCTAGAGACAAGATAGTACTCCTTATAGATGCACTATCAGTCATCACAGTACACAAGAACAATGAAAACAATGAATCAGACAGCTGGCAGAAGTACTAATGAAAACCAGCTATGAATTCTAACAAGTAAAAGTACAGTTGATACCTGCCCACTGTAATATATGAGGAAATGACAAGGCAGATAAACTTGCCAAGAAGAAGGAAAGCAAATTCAAACAAAAGACAGGGCTTCATATGAAGAGATAAAAGCAATAATCAGAATATCTATAGAGAAAAATGGTATAATGGAAACATGACTCAGGTTCCAATACTGCAGAACCATACTACAGATTACCAAGAAGAGACCAAGTGATAATTTTCAGACTTAGTACAGGCCACCAAAGACTCAAATACAAATTGAAAATCAGACAGACAGACAGACAGGTATGTCTCCATGTGGGGAAGACAGACATACAGGTATGTCCCCATGTGGGGAGGACAAACAAACAGTAGAACATGTAGGGAGGACAAACAAACAAACAAACAGTAGAACATGTACACCAAAAATGTTGGCTCCATGAGAGAAGCAGGGTGACAGCATGATCTTCTCCAGTCCAGTTGAGGGTAAAACTGGGTGGTGCTAAAAGAAACCTGAGACAAGACTGCCAGCTGTATAAGATAGATAGAAGTGTGTTAAGGATAGATTTGGGATGCAGTCAAAATAGTGTGGCATGTTACTACACGCTAGCACATTTCCATTTTTATGTGAGGAATTGTGTTCGCTTGTAGTCAAACTACTTTTTGCACGGAGCTTTCACCCGTGCTGAGCGACGGTCAACTAGTGACGTTTTGTCACATGTCGTGGGTTTAGTGGGTTAATTATGTGGCCTTCCGTCTTTGTGTTTGCGTCCGAGGTAGATGTAATTTTTCGAGCTCTGGGATAATGGAGAGTGATATATAAATATACATTGTGGCATTATTGATTTTCGGAGGCCGCCACATTATGTGCAAGATGGTTCATATACTTATCTAGAAGTTCATACCATACTTTACTGCAAGTAACTTTGATATGAGGCAACTAATATTTTGTTTGGCCTGATTGTTTCTGCCGCATTACTTCGGTTTTTGTGGATTGCCCGAACCTTTAGTACAACGGCCAAGATTGAGTGGAGATGAGAGGAGTGGATTATTATTATATTATGGCCACTTAAGATGCTAACAATTGAAACTTATTGACGGACCAGGGATAAATCTACTACGCTTATCCATTGCCATGTACTTTTGATGTTTGATGGACGTTATTGTGAAGTGACTTTATTTATTAAATGTCAACCATGTTTTCCCGTGGACCTGTTCACCTACCGGCTTTTGTTATGTATACTGAACATAATGTCCTGAAAGAACACCTGCAATCATTCGCATGATCCTCTAATTTATCCCACCGTAACAATGTGGTTATTTGACAGCAAACAAAGAAAAATAAATTAACGTCTGAACAAAATAGATTTTGTAACCTCATTCCACAGTCTACTTATATCTGCTATAGTAGTGGATGAGTTTTATTATTATTATAATCACAGTTGAAATATCAGATGACTTTGATAACCTTTGATAAATTTATAAATATATGTACGATATGCTGAGGTTTTAATGAAGGACAACTCACAGTCTACTTATATCTGCTATAGTAGTGGATGAGTTTTATTATTATTATAATCACAGCTGAATTATCAGATGACTTTGATAACCTTTGATAAAGTTATATATATATATATATATATATATATATATATATATATATATATATATATATATATATATATATATATATATATATATATATATATATATATATATATGATTGATACTGCTATAGATAGTAGTAGATACGACTGGTGTAGACAACTTGGACATCACTGGCCGAGATGGAGACAATTTGTAGGTGTAGTGTTGACGTGACTTAGACAAAGGATAAAGGACAAACCATCCATAAGCCACACAGGCTACCGCTGATAAGGGGTGTCGTGTTGATGGATGAGTTGCTGGACATCACGGTGTAAGTATTGCATGGTGTAAGACGTCTGGGCAATGCCAGGTACTTCCAGAAGTGGAAGTGTGTGGATTTACAGCTATCAAGGATGCGAATGCCGTGTAGTATACCATAAGACAATGATCATACACCCACACGATGCACACATTGGAGTAACTACTGGACTAGTCTATACACTGTTTATTAAACAAGTAACATCAACGTAAACAATCCTGGTAAACAGTACCTGGTACATAGCAACAATCACTGTCACGAATTACAGAATAGAGCACATCCTAGAAACATCATATAGCTATTCTCTCCACCTTCCCTTCTCTATCCATCCAGTAGAGGAGCCGCATAAAGTCCCTGGCTCCTAAATACAAATCAATGTTAATCTTCTCTGACGGTATAATAGATGCCATATAAAGTTCCTGGCTCTAAGCAATAGCAATAATCTTTTGCCTTCTCTGGCATTACAGTAGATGCTGTATAAAGTTCCTTGCTCTAAGCAAGCAATAATCTTTTGCCTTCTCAGGCATTACAATATATGCCATATAAAGTTCCTTGCTCTAAGCAAGCAATAATCTTTTGCCTTCTCTGGCATTACAATAGATGCCGTATAAAGTTTCCTGCTCTAAGCAAGCAATAACCTTTTGCCTTCTCTGGCGTTACAATAGATGCCGTATCAAGTTTTACCTTACCTCCTCTGCTCTGGCAATACAATATCTAATACACATTGCATAATATTAATACAAGCCCCTTCTATCCCAGGCTTTAAAAATCACATAGGGAGTCACCAACATATCTATTCCACCAGGAAAAATCTCCCCAAAAATCACAATGAGAAAACATGGCTGACCAGTCCGGTCAACGCCCAGAGTGACTGTCATGAGATATCTCGCATATCAGTCCCGCTCAAAAGTCATGCATGTGCGGTTACCCGCAAAACGTGAATTGCGTTCAAACTAGAAGGTTTGAGAGATTTCTGGAACAAGCAAGTCAAGGGAGATAACCAATGTCTGGCCAATACTCCCAAGTATTACAACGTGTAACATCCCCTTAACCATAAACAAAATAACTATATATAAAATCTGTCTTTAACAGTCTACACCGACCCCACGGGAAAAAAAAAATGATATTTTTTTGGAAAAAATTACATCAACAAAAAAATACGAGGTCGGTATAGTTCTAATACTCGCATACAAGAATTAGCTGATGTAAAGTCACATGACTACATCAGCAAAAAATAAACCAGTTAAGTAAAAAACATGAAGCATACAAAGTAATCAGCTAAGTATACAAATATAATAAGTTTCAACCAAAGTAAAGTATAGACAGATAAAGGGACAATCTTACGAAGAATGACAACCTCAAAGAAGTATGAAGTATAAAAGTATAAATTCACCATGACAACATAAGTGAACAAGAAAAGTGAACAAGGACCATATGGAATATGAGAGGAACGAGCAGAAATGAAGGAAAGTAATGCCATAAGAATAAAAAGCACAGTAATATGTCATGGTAAACTATTACATGAAAGAGTCTTCTTCTTCTTCGATCCTTAACCACCGACCGTCAAAGCAGTCAGGGGCCATCATGCCTAGTGGCGTCTTGTACGGCAACAACAAATTGATTCCACTTTGCACGGTCAGTGGCCATCCTTCGTACAGTGCCCCAACTCTGGTTCATTCTTTGCATCTCAGCCTCCACAGTCCTCCGCCAAGTTGTTTTTGGTTGGCCTCTCTTTCGTTTTCCTTCAGGGGTCCAAAGCATAGCTGTTCTTGTGATGGCATTGGGGTCTCTTCTGAGGACATGACTAACCCAGCTCCAGCGTCTGCCAGCTATGATGGTGTGCATGTCCTCTTGCTTGCTACGAGTAAGCAGATTTTGGTTGGTGATTGTATTCGGCCAAAAGATTCAGTGAATTTTTCTTAGGCATGTTGTGTGAAAAGAGGACAATTTTGACATTTCCTTCTCTGTGACTCTCCAGCATTCCGAACCATAGAGAAGCACAGAAAGCATGCAACTCTGATATAATCTTAATTTTGTGCTTGTGCTGTACTGGGAGGACTTCCAGATGTTATTTAGGCTAAAGAAGGCTGTTCTTGCCTTATTCATTTTGATGTTGATGTCTTTGCCTGCCCCACTGTCTGGTGTTACTATGCTTCCTAGGTATGTGAAGGTATCTGTCTGTACTAGTTGCTGATTCCTTACTGATATAGGCTCAGGGTTGCTCACATTGAGCGTCATGACCTCAGACTTCTTTAAATTGATGTTCAAGCCCACCTGCTGGCTAAATTTATTAAGTCTATCCGTTTTTTCCTGGATGTGTTGATGTGAATGTGCCAGCAGTGCAATGTCATCTGCATATTCCAGATCTTCCAATGTAGAAAATGTAGTCCATCTTATTCCTCTTGGACTGCCCTCTGTTGTCTGGCGCATCACCCAGTCTATGACTGTTAAAAATAGAGTGTTGGTAGGGGTCAGACAAAAGCTGGTACCCTGGTCCTCCAGGTTGGGGGTTTTAGCATAGGGCTGACACCCCTGTCTATGTAAAAAAAATAATGAAGTTACGGAAACAGCATCAAATGAACAAACTTTGCTGCGGGATGGAAATTCAGTGTCTGCGGCTCGTATGACTGTCAGTGGTGAAAGACATGGAAGAGTGTATTGCATAAATGAACTACATTAAAGTACACAAGCATACATCACAAAAAACAATGCATACTCAAATTCAAAATAGACAAATAGCTATCATCTAAATAAAAAATATAGTATGATTGACAACCAAGTCAATAGATCTGTGGAGCACACAAGATGAGCTCGAAATGGATATCAAAAATAATCATCACTGTTATGCCTAGCTATAGCTGACGCACAATCAAGCGTTGGGTGAGGAAAAATTATCTCACAACCTCGGAAAAAATATTTTCCAAAGTACCAATATCATGCTATCTAGTTAATCCTAGCGCACAATGAAGCGCTGGGCACAAAATACATTACAATGACAGAAAAAATTACATTTTAGTCTGTGTTCATATTCTTGAAAACTACAGTACAGGATTATATTGCAATGATGGAGTTACATCAAACATTAGTGGCATCATTACAGTAATAATATGTTCATCATTACCAAACACAATAGCATACGAATAACACAATAGTGCAATGGTGCACACAAATGATTGAGCATTTTAACATAAACAGTACATCATATATTAATATAATACTCTTCTAATAGAATATGTTATAACAATATACAATATTCAATATTATATGCTATCTCGAACAGGCTCCATATATCAGATGAGTCTCGTTGGCTTAGAATGTCTCATGGTAAAATGCACCAAGATCAGAGTAGAGTCACACTTCTGATAAGTTAATCTTGACCAACAACTCTTGTGGAGTAACATCAGTAGATGGTTGAAATGACCAACATAGTAATACTGACTCCCATGGAAAAGTATACACTGAGAAAAAATACAAATGAAATCTCTGTTTGATAAAAGTAACATTTCATGTTATACAACAAATAACATTAATTTAATAAATGTGGCTGTGTAAACTTCCGACCCCTGTATGATAGCAATCAAACCTTCCTCCGTTACATACAAAGAGTAACAGAGAAAAAAATAGTACAGACTAATCTGCAATCTTAAATTAAACAGGGTCATAAAAGTATCTGAGAAAAATAGCAGCATGTAATTCATGTAGAGAAAAGTCGTGAGTATGCACATGATACCAACATCAAAAGGCAAATCTAGAAGATGGTAATGATAACTAAGAGCATCATGATGGCTGACAGTCTGCGATTTCGCGCAAGAAAAAGGAGATGCAGCTGACAAATGCGTACATCTCACAGGCTGAAATAAAGTCAAAGCCTGCATACTGTGCAAGGAAAAAAAACAAGAAACACAGAATAAAGATGTTATAGCAGTCAGTAGTAAACTTGGACCTTCGTCGAAGTTTAAAAGAAACGCAGTAAGTGCAACAAAAAGTCATAAAGGACAAAGATAATGAGCTAATCGGCCCAGTAAGAAAAGTAACGAAACTCATTAGGTATAGATATGTACTAACAAATAAGTTCATACATGTAGCAAAGAAAACGCTAGTCATTGCAGAAAAGAAGTTGCAGTCAACATGACTGGATGTAAGTTCAGTCGTAGCGATAAAGTTAGTGTCTGAGTCAGACAAAATCGAAGGATCTTCTTCTACAATTGTAGTTAAAGAAGAATCAAAGTTAGAGTTACAACGCACCGAGGTATGTCAAACTGGGATAAATGAAGCACCAAAATTAGCACGATGAACAATCGCATCATCAATACTGCAAGATTGCACCATATTAGTTGAATGTATCACTTGAGAAGATTTTGGTATAGTTGTTAAGGTAGAAGCAGTAAGGTTATATTGCTGTTCCCACGCAGCAATTTGTACCGGTGTACACACCTTTACACCATGTATCTGTCCGACAGTAAGGTCGGCGATAGGTGCTCTGAGCAAACATGCGTGTATATAACCAGTGAAAAACGGTGTGGCAATGTGGACTATGGCAGTCGGAACAGTCTCAACTGTCCCAGCGAATGTCACACATTTCACCATATTACCAGTTACACAGGATGGATGAACTAAAGACTGTCTAATTCCAACAGTTGTGCATCCAGAATCAAAGAGAACTGAGACTGGACAATTATTCACAAACCCCTTATGTAGAGTAAGAGACCCTCTTCCATCATGCGCAGCCGCTGCAGGAAGAGCGGGTAGAGGATGACCACAACTCAAGGTAGTTATAGCAGTAGGTTCAAACAAAGTTGTGCACTCCGGGCACTAAGATGCTCTCTCAAAATCAAAAGCAGAGCAAGCGATAGCACTAGAGGTACTATTATTATTGTTCACTTGATTACTAACTCCTTGGGACTCTTGTTGAGCAGAGTTAGCATGGTGACATGATCTATTATTGTTGTGTTGCGATCTACCGCGACTATTATTTCTTTTGAAATCATTGTTATTTGCTCTACTGAAACTATTGTTCTGATTTGAACCCCAGTTTTCATAGTTGCAATTGTCATTTCCCCTTTGATCATAATATCTATTAAATGGGTTTTGTTGTCTCCGTGAACAATTATTATAGGTTCGATAGTTTCTATTGAAGCTACCCCTACGAAAATTTCCATAACTGTTGGAACTAAAATTTTGAGGACTACTAGATTGCCTCCAGTTCCTTGAAGAAGAATCATTACGTGATGGACCACTTTGATTCTGTTCAAGATTATGATTACTTCTCCCATCAAAATTGCGCTGAGCACCTTGAAATTTACGATGAAAATTAGGACCATATGGTGCTGCTGAAGCCACAGGTAAACCTTCTTTGACTTTAGAATTGCTAACAGTTACATCTGGGTGTGCAGTGACATACTGGCAACAATATTGTTCCATGTCTTTTAAGTTTGTAGGCTTACGCTCATGTAAAAAGGCAAGAAAAGACTCATTAACAGATGACATGACTTTGTCACGAAGCAGTAAGTCCATAAGGGCTTCATATGTGTGTTCAGTCTTAGACAGCTCAATCCATCATGAGAACGTAAGACGTATCTTTGAAATAAATTCTGAAAATTCTACCCCAGTTAAAGCGAAGACGATAACCGTCTTCATTAAGTTGATATTTCTTTAATAAGGCTGCTCTGACAACATCATAATTATTCTTGTCAGGACGCTCTACCAAACTTATAGTAGTCAATGCTTCACCTTTAAGTATCTCCATCAATTGTGCAACATATTGCGACTTATCTACTTTATGAGATTCGCATGAAAGTTCAAATCTATTTAGATAGAACGATATATTTTCACAGGTAGAGTTGAAAGCAGGTAATTTGACCTTATAAGAACTAGCATTTATCTTATTAGAAGTTGTTTGATTATTTGGCTCATTTTGTGAATTACTCAAATTTGCCAACTTTATTTTCTCCAACTCCAAAGCTAAGATTCTTACCTCGTGTTCCATTTGCATTTTTTTTATTTTCAGCCTCCCTTTCTAATTTCTGTTTTCTCTCTTGAGCTTCTAGTTTCTGTTTTCTCTCTTCAGCTTCTAGTTTCTGTTTTTCCATCTCCATTTGGAATTTTCTCTCATCTGCCTGCATTTTCAATCTTATATTTTCAGCTTCTACTTTCTGTCTCTCAGTTTCCATTTTTTGTCTCTTTTCTTCAGCCTTCTGCGCTTTGGCATATTCACCACGTGCGAATTCTTCCAATTTTTCACCAGTCATGCTAAGGGATTTCCCTTGTTCGATTAAATAATCCAAAGTAGACATGGTGCTATAATATATGAGAACAGATACCTTGTGTAATAATATTATTTGAGATACGCACTTTATCCCAACTCAGTGGGTAACAAGTCTTTGCCCAAGAACTTGTATAATTACTTCACTTATCAATAACATATCTAATCACCTATATACTTATTGTGCATAACAATATTGACAGTGTATAACAACATATACCATACGAACAAGAATAACTTACTTACTTACTTACTTAGTCATTCCCCTTCTACCGTGAGGTGTAGGGGTTTGGAAGAGCGCCAGACTATTCTATCAGCTGTCTTCCTCCTGGCCTGGCCCCACCCCAGTCCTCGGTCCTTCAAAGATTGTCTAATGTTGTCCTCCCAGCGGACTCTCGGTCGTCCTGGGGGTCTGGATCCATGGCTCTTTGTTTCCCATGCTTGTCGTGGTAGCCGATCTTCTCCCATTCTGCAGACACGGCCAAACCATCTTAGTTGGGACTGTTCTACTTGGGTCTGCAGCGGGTGGCATTTTAGGCCTTGACGTATCGTCTGGTTGCGGACCATGTCTCCTCTTCTTACCTCAACCCCCTTCCTCAGATACCTCATTTCTGAGGTTTGGATCTGGCTTTTGTGGGTTGTAGTCATTGCCCATGACTCGCATCCATATGTCAAAACTGAGACACAGGTGGAGCGGCACACAGCCATCTTCGTTTTCTTACCAACCTCTTTCTTGCTGAGGAATCCTCGATCCATGGCCCGAAAAAGTCCCCCAGCCGCTGCTTTTCGAGTGGCCAACTCTCCCCTGATGCCTCCCTTTTGGTCTACAATAGCTCCGAGATATTTAAAGTGGTCGACCTGCTCCAGGACCTGTTCTCCCAACTTAATCTGATGTCTTCTTTCTTCTCGTGATATCACCATGGATTTTGTTTTAGAGCTGCCTATGACCATCCCTCCCCTCCCCAGCCCTTCCCTCCAGACGTGCAGGCTGGATTTGGGATGCGCCTCTGATTTATAAGAATAACATGGACAAGATATAAGTACAAATGAACACGTTCGCAGAAATCAACAAAACAATAAAGCAAAATAAAGCCAAAAAAAAATTGCAAAACTTGCAATGATAACTGCAAAAAAATTTACAATACAAAGAACAAAACAGTGTATAATGAATATAACTGAAAGATAGCAAGTGGAGGCAGACACTCACAAACAAATTAATCAAAAACTAAAGAACAGAGAAAAATATTACAAAAACAACATAGGACATCTCGGCACAACTAAACAAAAATCAAAATGACTGAATTCGGTATAGACACGAATTCAGACAAACAGTCCCTAAAGAACGCTTCCAGATCTACTGACCGTCCGAGGAGGTATTAGCAGATCTGAAAGTCCCTCCAACCAAACCCGCAGAAATATAAACCCATATATGACATATATTTACAAATAACATAAAACAAGGAATATCGGTATAGTGAGTACAGAAGAAGGCTTAGTTACAACATACAGAGGCACATTTAACAATACATATAGCCACTTATCTTTACAAGGAACAATCCTGGCCTCCGCAAGAACAGCAACAATGAAGAATCCAATAAATCCAGTTCTGCAGCAAAACAAAGTAGATCGTATACTGGAACTCCGGAACTGTCGACTTGAAGTCAGCACCTCAGAAGTCCAACATACAGGTAACAAATGAGCTGGAAACACTGCCGATCTTCTGGGGAACAGCTTGTACTTGACAGTCTATAGCCCTGTAATCACTGGCGACCACTGATACTGCTATGTATAGTAGTAGATACGACTGGTGTAGACAACTTGGACATCACTGGCAGAGATGGAGACAGTTTGCAGGTGTAGTATTGACGTGACGTAGACAAAGGATAAAGGACACACCATCCATAAGCCACACAGGCTACCGCTGATAAGGGGTGTCGTGTTGATGGATGAGTTGCTGGACATCATGGTTTAAGTATTGCATGGTGTAAGACCTCCGGGCAATGCCGGGTACTTCCAGAAGTAGAAGTGTGTGGGTGTGCAGCTGTCAAGGACGCGAATGCCATGTAGTATACCGTAAGACAATGATCATACACCCACACGATGCACACATTGGAGTAACTACTGGACTAGTCTATACACTGTTTATTAAACAAGTCACATCAACGTAAACAATCCTGGTAAACAGTACCTGGTACATAGCAAACAATCACTGTCACGAATTACAGAATAGAGCACATCCTAGAAACATCGTATAGCTATTCTCTCCACCTTCCCTTCTCTATCCATCCAGTAGAGGAGCCGCTTAAAGTCCCTGGCTCCTAAATCCAAATCAATGTTAATCTTCTCCTCGTCTTCTCTGACAGTATAATAGATGCCATATAAAGTTCCTGGCTCTAAGCAATAGCAATAATCTTTTGCCTTCTCTGTCATTACAGTAGATGCCGTATAAAGTTCCCTGCTCTAAGCAAGCAATAATCTTTTGCCTTCTCTGGCATTACAATAGATGCCGTATAAAGTTCCCTGCTCTAAGCAAGCAATAATCTTTTGCCTTCTCTGGCGTTACAATAGATGCCATATCAAGTTTCACCTTACCTCCTCTGCTCTGGCAATACAATATCTAATACACATTGCATAATATTAATACAAGCCCCTTCTATCCCAGGCTTTAGAAATCACATAGGGAGTCACCAACATATCTATTCCACCAGGAAAAATCTCCCCGAAAATCACAATGAGAAAACATGGCTGACCAGTCTGGTCAACGCCCAGAGCGACTGTCACGAGATACCTCGGATATCAGTCCCGCTCATGCGTGGTTACTCGCAAAACGTGAATTGCGTTCAAACTAGAAGGTTCGAGAGATTTCTGGAACAAGCAAGTCAAGGGAGATAACCAACGTCTGGCCAATACTCCCAAGTATTACAACGTGTAACATCCCCTTGACCATAAACAAAATAACTATATACAAAATCTGTCTTTAACAATGATATGCTGAGTTTTTAATGAAGGACAACTTACAGAACAGTTTGGAATAAAAACTGGAGCGTGACATGGATGCCTCTTGTCACCATTTCTCTTCCTGTTGGCTATAGATTTAGTTATAATATAAAGACATCTTCCTCAACCAAAAGAAATGGAATCCAGTGATCTAAACAGCAAGATGATCTAAATCAGTGGTTTTCAAAGTGGGTGGTACTGCCCCCCCCTCCCCCCGGCAATAGTTGGGGAGAATCCAAGGGGGCGACAAAGGAATAGAGGGCAGCAGGGGGGAGCAGAAGTATGAGGGTGGCTGAAGAGTTGACAGGCTAAATTCAACAATATGACTCAATGTAGCATTTAAACTTACTTGCATTTTGCTTTTAAAGATTCCTGATGTTAGCGCTTAAATGAAGAATATAGCCTGAACAAACCCTAACTCACGTCTCATCCTTAACTTCGTTCATGCTAGTTTCTCATACACCCTATAGAAGAGGTTCTCAACCTAGATAGGTAGCGGAGTGGTTATATTATTAGGATCATTAAGCATGGCATAGTTTCATCTGTATTGGCTATCCTGAGCTTAGGCAAGCATCGCTGATCATACATTCTAAACATAACTGTTCTGAAAACAGGTGTGAAGGGTAATGAAGCCCCTAATGTCCACCCTGTCAACCCTGAAGAGAAAGAAACTCACAACAAGAAGCAAATGGTCATTCATTCATAACCCTCCACTCCTAAAGGAGCAAAGGCCTTCAACAAACATATGCCAAGTCATCCTGTCATGTGCCATCATCTCAAGTTCTTTCCAGCTCTCTTCTCCATGTGCTTCTTGGTCTACCTCTGCCTCTCTTGCCCTGGGGGTTCCAGAACAAGGACTGCATTGTAATGTTATCAACAGGTTTCCTCAGTGTGTGTACTATCCATCACCGTTGTCTTCTTCTCATCTCTTGTTCCCCTGCACGTCTGGTTCTTGTCATCTGTTCCACGTTGATAACCTTGTCACACCATTTTAATCTTTCTATTCTACGCAAGCACCCATTTATGAAAGTCTGTAGCTTCTTGGTTGTTGTCTTTGTTGTTCTCCATGTTTTAAAGCCATTTAATAGTACTGACTTCACATTTGAAGAGCCAAGTCATCAGCAAAAAATCCAGATCATCCAACTGCCTAGTCAGAGTCCACTGGATTCCATTTCTGTTGTGTGTTGTCGATGTTCTCATAACCCAGTCTATTGCTAGTAAGAACAGAAATGGAGACAAGAGGCATCCCTGTCACACTCCTGTTCCTATCCCAAATGGTTCTGTAAGCTGTCCTTCATGAAGAACTCTGCATGTCATGTCTTCATATGTTTTCTTTATTAATAATGATCTTCAGGGGAACTCCATAATGCCTCATCAATTTCTCTGTCTACACTGTCAAATGCCTTTTCGTAGTCCACAAATCCAATGTATAGTGGTGAATTCCATTTCAGACTTTGTTCAACTATTATTCTCAAAGTGGCTATCTGGTCTGTACAGGATCTGTTTTGTTGAAAACCTGCTTGTTCATCTCTGTTTCTTGTCTATGGACTCATTAAGTCTCTCAAGGATAATCCCGCTTAATACTTTTCCTTCTTAGGCAACTTAACCAGATATCCTTCCTTCCATTCTGCTGGTATCTCTTCCTTTTCCAAGACTTTACCAAGTAATTTATATAACATCTCTGTAGCTGTGTCGATATCTGCTTTGATGGCCTCTGCTGAAATGCCATCTGGTCCAGCCGCTTTTCGATCTCTTAGAAGCTTTATGGCTTTCTTTATTTCTTCCTTCATTGGTCTTTCACAGTTAATTTGTAGCTCTTCTTCTGCTGGCTGGGTGTCGGGGGGGGGGGGGGGGGGGGGGGGGGGGGGGTTTGTGGAGCTGGTCTAATGAGAAGGTCCTCAAAATATTCCGTCCACTTCTTCATTTGCTCTTGTATATTGCTGAGCAGTTTTCCATTCTTGTCTTTTATGAGGCAACTTGTTTGCTTGTATTTCCCTGTTAGCTTCTTTGTGCTGTTATACAGTTCTCTCATATTTCCTTTGGCTGCAGTATCTTCTGCCTCTTTTGCCAAATCCTCAATATACTTCCTCTTGTCTCTTTTGATACTACTTTTTACTTTTTTATTTGCTTCTGTGTACAATTCTTGAGGCTTTGGAACTTCTGGCTTTGCTTGTGTTTAAATCTGCTTTCTTGTTTTTTTTCTGTGTTTTATCTTATTGATGGTTTCTGTTGTTATCCATGCTTTTTGTTGTCGTTCCCTTTTCCCCAGTATTTCTTCACATGTCTCATTCCATCCAGTTTTGATTTGCTGCCAATAGTCTTCTGTATTCAATACATCTTCCAGCTGTTGGAGCACTTGGAATTTGTTGGATATTGTGACCGCAAATTTGTCTCTTGTTTCTTAGATGTCCTACATTAAATTGCTGTCTACAACCTTCATTTTTACTTTGGCTATCAGAAGGTAGTGATCTGATACAACACCTGCTTCTCTATATACTGTTACATCCTGCAATGATGATCTAAACCTCTTGTTTATGCATATATGATCAATCTGATTTTCTGTTCTATGATCTGGTGATATTCATGTTGCCTTGTGTATTCTCTTATGTGGAAACATGCTTCCTCCTATATCCAGTTGAAGCACAGAAGTTTGAGAATAGTTCACCATTTTTATTCAATATTCCTAGCCCATGTTTTTCCATGACTTCTTCAAATCCGGTGTTGACTGTACCTATCTTTGCATTCATGTCACCCATCAAAATTGTGATGTCTCTTCTTTTTACTTTCTACATAATTTCCTGCAGTCTAGTATAAAATACTTCTTTCACAGACTGTTCTTTGTCATTAGTTGGTGCATAACATTGGATGGCATTTACATTTATTTTTAGCTGTTTTAAAAGTAACTGTTATTATTCTGGGTCCAACGGCTTCGCATTCAGTGAGTGCTTTCTGTGCTTCTTTAGATAACATAAGAGCTACCCCTTCACTGCAGTGTGAACTTTCATCTTCATATCTCGAGAACAGCACCAATTCACCTGTGATGAGTTTCTTCTTGACTACCCCCTTCCACTTTGTTTCACACAGTCCCAGGACCTCGATTTTATATTCCCATTTCTGCTACTACTTGTGCCACTTTCCCTTGTTCGTTCAATGTCCGAACATTCCAGGTGCCTTCTTCTTCTTCTTCTTGCGATCGCATCTTTGATGATTACACCGTCAGACGAGTTCTCATGATGAATTCGACTGTTGTTTGAAGTTCCTCTTTAACTCCATATAGCTTTGAGTTTAGTGTTGAGTCATTGGGCCAGTATATCTTTCTTAACTGGTCATACAGAGGACAGTCCTGTAGGATATGCTCAGCAGTTTGTTCGTTTAATCCACATGTGCACAGTGGTGAAGCAGACAATCGTAGCTTGTGCATGTGTTTATTCAGTTTGTTATGCCCTGTCCTGAGTCGAAAAATAGTTGTCTGTCCCTGCCGGTCGAGAGTGTGAAAGTCGTCTTTGGGTTGGTTCTGTTCTCTTCTGACAGTCTGGATAGCTCTCTTTTTCTCAAAGTATGTGACTTCATTATCTTCTTGTTCACATTCTCCTCCCTTTTTTGCAAGTTTATCTGCCTTTTCATTTCCGGGTACACCACAATGAGATGGTACCCACTGAAGTATGGTTCTCTTTTTGGCAGCTACCTTGTTTAGTTCATTTCTCAGATGCGGGAGTTTACCACCCTTGAGAGCTTGCAGGACAGACAGTGCATCTGTGAGGATGACTACCTGGTGGCAGTCAGAGTTGGTGTTATAAATCATATTTGCAGCTTGCTCTAGAGCTTGAACCTCAGCTGTATAGTTGGAACAGAATTTACCAGTGGGAATGTGCCTAGTCTCAGAGTGGTTGTCAGGATATGAGATAAAGATACCGGCACCTCCATTCCTAACAGCATTTGTTGCTGATCCATCTGTATAGGCATGTATCCATGATTGATCGGGATAGCTTTCTTGGATCATACTCAATGTAGCAGTTCGTTTTTGCAGATCATTATACTCACATCCACTTGTGAGACCACTGACTGATGTATTAATTTGGAGGGCACTGCTGGCCTGCTCCCATGGTACAGGGTATAGGGTGGGCTTCAGTGGTGTTGTCTTCATGGATAGGTCTTCTTGATGCTGTCTTATAAGTCTTTTCCCCCGATGCACAAAGCTGCTACGCTTTAGACGTCCCAATGCCAGATCATGTAGTCTTGCCTTCATTGGGTGCATTGGCATATTTGTACTTTTCCATCTGGATCATGGTTTTTGTGTCTCTTCTATGGGACAATGTCTGTAATCCAGCAACCTTCTGCATCTCTGTTATTGGTGTAGTTTTCATGGCTCCTGTAATGAGCCTGAGAGCTTGATTATGCACCTTGTCCAAAGACTGCAGATGTGAGTTAGCAGCTGATGATCATGCTGCTGAGCTAAACTCTAAGTGTGGTCTTATTACTCCATTATAAATCTTCTTTAGATTTCGTTCATTTGCTCCCCAGTTGGTACCTGCTAATTTTCTGAGTATGCCTAGTCGTCTTCGGGCCTTTCCTTCTGCATTTTCAATATGCTTATTCCATGTAAGCCTTTGGTCAAATGTCACCCCAAGATAGGTGGGGTAGCTTTCTTCCTTGATCACGGTTGTCCCTAGGTGAATGTTAGCTGATTTGTCCTTGGGGGCGAGGGAGAACAGTGTTGTGGAGGTTTTGTCTGTGTTTATTGTGATAAGCCATTTCTCTGCCCATGACACTAGCATGTCTGCTGCCCGCTGCATTCTATAATTTGCTGTGGTGACATTTTCATCAGCGCACCAGAGTACTAGGTCATCTGCATATAAGGCAGCTTTAACTCCTGCAGGGAGATCTTTCACCAGGTCATTGATGTAAACAAGGAAGAGTGTTGGGGAAATTACTCCTCCTTGAGGTACCCCCTGATGGAGTAACACTTTTCTGCTCTGCAGACCGTCAAGAGTGACTCTAGTTCTCCTGTTATGCAAGTATGACTGGATCCATTTCATCATGTTGCCTTGGATTCCACTTCTCCTAAGTTTTGCAATGAGGCCATCTTTCCACACCTTGTCAAAGGCCTGCTTGAAGTCGACCCAGATCGTTAGGACCTTTCTCTTCTCCTGGAAGGCATCTTCTATTGCTTGAGACAAGTAAGTAACTTGGTCTTCTATACTGTAGCATTCTCTAAATCCAGCTTGTTCCGGCACCAGGATCTGCTCAGACTCTAAATACCATTTCATTCTGTGGTTGACTATTCGCTCCATAGTCTTCCCAACACAGCTTGTGAGACTGATTGGCCGGTAACTTGCAGCCTCGGTCTTACATTTCCCTTTCTTTAGTATGGGTATTGTGATGGCTTCTCTCCATACTTGGGGTACCGTTCCTTTCAACCAGCTGTGGTTGAATATCTCAAGCAGTTTTGTCTTTGCTGCTAAGCTCAGATTTACTAGCATTTCGTTGCTGATTTTGTCTGGGCCGGGTGACTTTTGAAACTTAAGCTTGGAAATAGCCTTCTGTAGTTCTCCTAGTGTGATGGGTTCCCTCATTGGGGCAGGAGTATCTGTCTGTCCCATGGTTGCCAGTATTTCTTTTCTTATCTCTCTCTGATGATCTATGTTAATGGGTAAGTTGCTTTCTGAACTGTATCTTCTAGCAAACAAGTCTGCAGCTTGTTTTCCTCTGAAAAGTTTGCCACCTTCATCCAATGTGATAGTCTGCCTAGGTGAGGAACGCTCTTCATTTAGAGACTTGACTAATCTCCAAAGTTTCCTGCCGTCTTTCTCAAGGTTCAGCGATGCCGTTTTAGTTCTCCAGCTTTTCCGTTTTTCTTCTAGCTTTGTTCTCTGAAACTCTGCTACAGCCTTTTTCCATTTGTTGTGAGTTTCAAGTGAAGGCTGAGACTCTGCGTCCTTTCTAGCCCTGTCCATAGCTTCCTGACGTTCTTGGAGTGTGCTGGACCAGTATGGTATGTAGTTACGCCGGCATCCTTTGGGAATGGTTTCTTTTGCAGCTTGTAGTATGCATCTGTTGAAGTCTTTTACCACTTCATTAATGTCTCTGTTCTGTACCTTGAGGGTAGACAGCAGCGTGTTCACCTGATGCCTGAATAAACCCCAGTTGGCTTTTTTGTAGTTCCATCTTGTAATGGCTGGGCCTGTACTGAGAGTTGCACTCTGGACAGTAAGAAAGATTGGGCGATGGTCGCTTCCTCCTAGTTGGTCTCCTACTTCTCTACTAATAGATCCAGCTATATCTGGTGTGGAGAAGGCAAGATCTGGTGTTGAAGTTGTGTGCCATCCTCTGGAGTAGAAGGTAGGAGTATCTGTGGCATTATTGACTAGGATTAGGGAGTGATCATCTTGCCAAGTTTCAACCTCTTCACCTCTGTGATCCAGATGGTTATAGCCCCAGCTCTGGGAGTGGCTATTAAAGTCTCCAACTGCTATAAAGTTGGTGGCTGGTACCTGTATAGAGCTGAGACTCAGGGGTTTGTTGTTCGGACAGTAATAGTTCAGGAGTTCTATTTCCATCTTGTCTACCTTTATCTGCAACAGCTGATATTCTGCTCCATCCATGAAGGTTTTCCTTTCGTGTGCAGGAATGTTATTCCTTACAAGAGTAAGTACTCCTCCTTTTCATCTATCTTTTCTGTCGGATCTGAAGCATTGATATCCCCTTATTTTAAAGGTTTGATCTGCTTTCAAGTGAGTCTCTTGGATACAGCAAACACTGACTTGCTTCTCATACAAGATGTTTTCCAGCTCTGTCTTTTTGCTGTATCCAGCCTGCTTGCTGTTCACTCCCTCTGCATTCCAGTGCATCATGACAAGTGGCACTCTGGGTTTCTCTTTTTCTGTTTTGTTTTGGTCAGTAGTTCTCCGCCGTCTGCTGACTCCACAAGACGGTCTAGAGGGTCCTCCAGTAGCTGAGGGTGGGCTCTGTCGAGGCTCAGAGCCCGGCACTGCACCTGCCTGGTGGAGCTCCACAGGGCGAGCACCAGTACGAGATTTATTTGATGGTGTACTCTCCATAGAAAAAAAAAAGCGAGTTGCGTGATACTGTGGTTTCCGGTGCGCCTTTTGGCCCAGTATCTATGACTTTAGCACCTGTTCAATGGGAGAGTGGGCTCATCCCTAATCTGTTTATGTTCCCAGTAGTAGACTATTCGCAAGCAGCCTGGGGGTGTCACTGCTCTGCACGGACCTTGTTTACCGAGGCGGCGTCCGAGCTCGTATGGTGAAAATATGGTTGCGTTATCTTCAAAATAGCCGTCTTTCCCATGGCTTTTCTGCCATCCTGCAACTTTGAGTTAGGGAGTTCTGAGCTCCAGTCTCTTTCCCAGGCATTTTATCCTGGCCTTGCATGCATACAGAGGACCCCACTTCTGGTTCTAAGTTAGCAGTTGGGGATAGGTGTGGTAGCACACTGTGCATTCCCCGTCATCCAGGGGGCTCTCCAACTAAGCAGAGCTTGCACAATGCTGTGCTCTGGTTCTGGGCTCTCCCAAGGAATCCTCACGTCCTGCACAGAGCCACTTCCAGATACCCACCACCTGCCAACCCTCCATTGTAGAAATCTCCTGCATGCGGCCATCCAGTCAAGAGCCAGTATTAAGTCTGGTGCCCAAGTGATCCCCCCAAGCTCAGTGTGCAATGCTGGGTTCTCATCATGCTGCAACACAGTGGGGATTGTGATGCTCCGCCATCTCTCTCAACTCTGCACCGATAAGTGACATCAGGGACTTAACTGTGCCTCAGTACTGGGAGGCCCTGTTTCCGGGTACACCACACACAGCCAATTGAGGACCTTCCCCTGTCTTGGATGGCTGTGTTTTATTTTCCTTAATTGACTTGTCCATGTTTGTTGCAGTTTTTTGTGGTTTAAATTTTTTTTACAGGATGGGGTAACCAGCCCCATGCCCAACCCTCCTTAGTCGCTTTCTACGACATGCATGGTAGGGAACAGTGTTACTATTCTTTGCTCCCCTTTTGGGCCCCGGTAACACATGGGTGAAGCGAATGTTCAACTCACTAAGATTTAATCAGAATCTTTTGGAAAGTGAAAACCAGTGCTAAACAGTGTTCCAGATTAATATCAGCTAGTGTCCCTTGGGAAGGTTGGCTCAAGTGCACTTTTCACTGGCAGTTGAGGATATCTGCAGGTGTTTAAAAAAGAATAGAACTGATTTTGCTTTGGTGCAGATTTAATTGCCTCAGTGTTTAAGTGAGCTGGAGATGATGTGATATCCATGGTACAAGACTTTTGGTTGCAGTAAGTCCTCACTGAACACTATCCTGCATTGTGGAAAAGTTAGGATGTTCTGTATTGCCGTTCAAACATTTTAGCCAGTAGAGCGGAGTTTCAACACGGTCGACTACCTTCTCTCAAAGCAAAGAAACAAACTGCAAATTACTGAACATGGGGATCTTCTTCTTCCTTGTTCGCCTTCAAACTTCCACATTAACTCTTTCACATGGTTGTCACCTGTATACCGGCGAACCTGATTTTTATCCCAAACGTACCTGTTGCTGGTAAAGCGGCAATCAGGGGGGTGTCTCTAACAGCGAATGAAAAATAATGATTGCTTCCCGTATATTTCCGTACAATGAATTCCTCCCATTAAAAACTTGGTTTACACTTCCGATACACAGAGTTTGAAACTGAAAGATGTTGGATTTTTTGCAAATTTTTGTTTCATACGAACTGTGTAAGATGGAGATTTTTGTCGAAAACGATCTTGACATGTAGGGTAGCGAGGACTCATGGACTTCTATTTTGAATAGAAATAAGCAAGAATAGGAAAGCAGCGATGTTAGTAGTTGTGAACAGAATGAACAAGATTTTGCCGAACAGACGTGACACAATTTATGACGATGTAACCATGCTCAACATTACTAATAATTGGACGAACTGTCTCACACCACGACCACGACCAAACCCAATAACAAAGGGGTTCGGAATCCACTGCCAGCGGGTTATAAACCTATCGATTATTTTAAAAAGTTCTATTCAGATGAT
Source organism: Oreohelix idahoensis (assembly GCA_024509875.1). Taxonomy (NCBI): domain Eukaryota; kingdom Metazoa; phylum Mollusca; class Gastropoda; order Stylommatophora; family Oreohelicidae; genus Oreohelix; species Oreohelix idahoensis. The sequence continues at coordinate 1,384,472 of JAMPIV010000576.1, read as the reverse complement.
TTTCTTAACTTTTTGATAGATCTGTGTGAGCAATATGACAGGTGTGTACGCCTAGTGTTACCGTAGGCTATATGACATTTGTGGTGGCAGAGACATGTAGATTGGCAATTTCATTTTTAATGTAAAAAAATTTTTTAATACCCCTTTTTGGATTATGTGTGTTTTTCTTCAAATTATTGGATTTTATGACTTCAAATTGCTGGATTACTATGCACCATTGATGCTGTACCGGAATCAATGACGTTATAGGCAAAAATAATGACACAAACAAGAATAAATCAATGTAAACTTAAAATTTTGCACTTTTTTTCTTTATTTTTCAAATTTCTCTTATTTTTGTAAATTGAAAATTTCATATTTTAAAACAAAAACATCAGTCATTGTTCAGATCATTCAATTCCCTTCGAGAAAATGTAAAAATCCCATCCGCTGCAGACCCAAATAGAACAGTTCCAACTAAGATGGTTTGGCCATGTCTGCAGAATGGGAGAAGATCGGCTACCACGACAAGCATGGGAAACAAAGAGCCAGGGATCCAGACCTCCAGGACGACCCAGAGTCCGCTGGGAGGACAACATTAGACAATCTTTGAAGGACCGAGGACTAGAATGGAACCAGGCCAGGAAGAAGACAGCTGATGGAATGGTCTGGCGCTCTCTCTTCCAAACCTCTACACCTCACGGTAGAAGGGGAACGACTAAGTAAGTAAGAAAATGTATTGTTTTGTCAATCTATAAGAAATTTATTGAGACATTTCTACAACTACCTGATTTTGTTGCCATGTCCCTCAGGAGGGAGAATTCTAAAGGGTAAACAGTGCAAGGAACTGGCATGCGAAAGGGTTAATGACTCTAATAAAGGCAGCAGTCACCTCAAGGTTCCTGACATCTCCAAACAGTTTTTCATGGGGTGAATTAGGTTGTTGCCATATGCTACTCTGTTCAGTGATGTATGTTGGGCAGGACTGCAGCAGATGTTTGGCTGTCATGGGGCTGGTGCTACAGGTGCAAAGATCTGTTACACCTATTCTGTACTTGTGATATAAACGGTATCTCTTTCCCTAACTGATAAGACCACATTGGCCTCCATCAAATGATAAGGATAGATTTATGATGATAAGTCACAAATCTGGCCACTATGGACATTGCAGCTATAAGTCCAAAGTCGTTGCTGAAATGTAGCCAAGTAAAGTCCCACCCCTATAGACACCAGGGATATTATAGGCTGCAGTGTAAGGTGTCTTGTCTGGTTTGTTGTTGCTTGCTGTGAGTGTAGATGTGATGTAGTTTCACAGATCTACAAACGTGAGATATGACATGGAAAGTCATAAAAGTGTGAAACTGCTGTTGACGTTTCCATCATTTATTTTGACGCCACAATGACAGATACGTTACATCCATTTTACATAAGTCATAGACACGACAGTTCATGGTATTCAGCATAAATAAAGTTCTTCAATGGATCTTGCCTATATTCTATGAGCTGATATAGATAATCCCAGCTTACTACAGCCTCAGCTTCATATCATCAATGTACATAAGTATAACAATACTCCTCTCTGATGCTGGCAGATCAGATGTGCAAAAAAGTCTATCACTGGCCGCACGAGAATGACGTTTCAGGAGTACAGGTCAAATTGACCTTTACAGGCATTCCTAAGTCTAACCTCGACGTAGGTGCAATCGCTGGCATGGCGAAGTTCATAGAGCATAGAAACTGTTCTCTGGGCCTAGAGTGACCCGTGTACATATCAATCTCAGGTATGAAGATACCTGGGGTGTAATCCCTAGTAGAAGAACCTCTCCTTTCTGTAACAAGCAAGCGAGCAGAGAACGACAAATGTCAAACATCTAAATAGATTACAGAGTTCAATATAAGGAGGGTATTACCTTGCTTCGGAATAAACACCACAAAACATACGCCTCCAGGCGTTTCGAATCATCTAGGGAAAGACCTCGTTAGCTAAACTAACTCACTAGAGGACTACAAATTCCCTATCAAAAATCACAGACGCAGGAATGCGTCCTCTCTGCTCAACACATCTTGTAGACTCCCTGACCGGAAGACTTTTCCAAACTCTCCTAAAGTTCAGACATGCGCAGAACGCATACACCTGAGTAAGACTCAAAACGGGACGATGTAGGAGACATTCCAGGCAAAAAGATATGACCAAAATCACGCCTAATATGGACAGGGAATAAACATCAACTCTGGTTTCAATCATTCCAAGAAACAGTTGACCGATACTACCATATAAGGAGAATGACCTGACATCGATCGAAAAAATGGACCGCCGAGCCAAGACATAATAGAAGGTAACCCCTATTGTAAAAATGTAACTACAGTCCAACAAGGGTTATACTCCTTCGACCAAAAAATTTAAAGTGTACAATTCAGACAGATTAATTACACACAGTCTTAGAAAAATTCTGTGCGTAACACTAACACTCTGTGCTCTAGCTGCACTATGTAGATGTAGGTGATTACCAGTTGCTTTGGGTGGACTCCATCAAAGCAAGGGGTCAGAAATTCTTCCCACCTGGCTGGTCTCCTTACAAGCACCACCTCACTGAGTCATATTTGAACATGGAGATCTGAAACTCATTCTGAGTAACTTTTAAGTCTGATGTTGAAAAACTTATATCACCACACCAAGCTCATCCATCTCATTGAAAGTTAAGAGAGCCATGAGTGTGTTGATGAAAGTTGGTTATACTGAATTAAGTAATTAAGTTTTATATATTAAACAGGGTTCATAGCAAATTTCTTCCAGGTCCAAGCACATGATTTTCAAGGATGGGAAACTCAAATATTTTCCTCATCCGATTTTCTCAGATTTAAAATGGATACCTGTCTTTGTTATAATCCTGGTGGCTAGCAACTTATCAGTCTTTACGCTGGCCCAGCCTTCATGGTTACTGTAGCAGCCCTGTGGGATAACCCATCAATTTCTTTGTCAACAGCTTTACTTTCTTTTTTTTTCTCTTACTCATTTTCGCAGGCTATTAGATACAGTAATAAGAGATATCTTGCGCAGTGTTTTTACCTGAGAAGCATTATCATCTGCAGCAGCAGTCGGGGACTTGATACCCAGATCAAGAGCAATTTTTCTTTTTTTCAGTTACTCTAACTCATCATCAAGAATTATTCTTTTATTATTATGTTTCTCTTCTTCAACAGTGAGCTTCTGGCTGCCGAGAAAAATCAAGTATCTGCTCTGAGAACTGCTCACACTAGCTAACATCTTAGGGGTGATTTCAATATTTTCAACTCCTCCCATCCTTCTGATGTTATCTGCAATGATTCTTCTGGATATTAAGGTCCTTTCTGCCATGTTGAAATCTTCAATCTCTTTATTAACAGAAAAACTTCTTTCAACGCTATCCTGCCCATGAGAAAGAATCAGTAATAGCTGTATGACTTTCCAAATATTCTCAAACTGCTTTTTACCAGAAAGATGATCATGGAAAAATGTGTCCAGGCGATCAACATCTCTCGTGAAAGCAGAAAATAATCCATTTGTGACAATTGCATCAATAAAGCTTGAGTATTCTGATAAGACAGTCACACTCAGAGGCATTACATTTTCTAGACTTTACTAGAATATGTAACACCCTTTTCAGCTTGACTATGGAATGGGCTTTATTTGTAATTATTGCACAAGGATCCAAACAAGACAAGTCTTTCACAAGTGAATAATGCAGTGGAGATTTTGCTAACAATTTTTCCATAAAGCATACCAGTATTTTCTTGCAATCATTTCTGAAAGCAAAAATCTGGAGGTCACTAGCTTTCTCTTCCCTTCTCAATTCCTTTATTGTCATTTCAGCTACAAAGCCAACATCAATTTTATGGCTGGTCACATGATATTGGGCTTCACTGACATTGAAATGCAAAATGTCACTAGCTGGAAAGTGAACCAAGATGTTCATCTTTTATGAACCTCTGTAAGATGGTCGGCGTCTGTGGCCTAATGGATATGAACGCAGTTTCATAATCCAGACATACCAGGTTCGAAACCTGCTGCATGCGGTTTGGTAGCAGATCGCTTTGTGTGGATTTTTAACAATGGTATAAGCGTCGTACCGTTCAGGAAGCAATGGCAAACTACTGAATGAAAAAAAATTGCCTAGAAAAATCACAAACAGCTAATAAAAGCTGGGGTTGATTGCCACGTCCTGTAAAGGATAAGCAACTAACTGTAAGATGGTGAAGGTAAGGCGATATAAATCAGTGAACATATAAGGAAGCATAGGCCTATCAATTTAATACTTTTGAAGAAAAGGTTCAAGCTGTTTCAAAGAGAAATAAAAAAAAAGCTAATTTAGCAGGTAAAAACAAGTCTTGCATGACAGCTGTTTTTACAGTATCAATGCTAGGGAGAGATTTACAAATACTGAAGGACAGTATATATTCCAAGTTCTCATTACTACAAAGCTCTGCATCAGTACGTCCTCATCTTGGAGATAAACCCACACAACATTGCATATACCAATACTGGACAGTCTATGCATACCTGTGTATAATATTACAGGAGGAGCATTGAGAGTCACACTACAGTGTAGATTGGACATCAGTGTGGTAACACTTAAAATATCACATCATCATTTCAATATTCACATAGGCTCATTCTATTTTACTAACTACATTATTTATCTCATTTGTATGTGTGAACTGTCTTTCACCATCATCACATTTTGTTTTCTACTAACCCTATGTATGTATATATTTAATTAATAAACTCGATAACTGTTTGGATCATTATCTAGTTAGTTAATGTATCACTCATGCTGTCGATGTTAAATATTTACATATAGGAACAATTCTACATTTAGATGAGGGTAGGGGCTCTTTCTTAATCAAGATCTAAAGGTATGTGATGGGCCGGGAAGACACCCCTGAGGCCCCACCCCCACTTCAGTTCAAGGCATGTTTGTCGCCCATATATTTTCGGTCGGCCCACGTGACTGTCAGATCACGTGACGGCGCGAGCCTGGGTTGTGAAAAATCTGAAGTAGAAGATTGATGAAAATGCCATAATAATGCATTTAAATTAAGTTGTGGTGTAGAATTGTGTTATATTAAATAGCTGTAGGTTTTATTTGTGTTTTCGCTATTCCTAAGCGATAATCACGTGTGATATTTAAGTAGTCAAGATTAATACGCCTAGCGCAGTAAAGTGAGTGATTAGCCTAGTGCCTATAAAAAGAGATAGCGAGCTACCAGCGGACCTTTCCTAGTATCAGCCGCCAGAGAGAACAGACGACAGAGCCAAACTGTAAATGCATTGAGCACGTGAGTTAATTTAAATTAGAATTAATTTTATATAATTCTAGAATTATATTCAGCACGAGTCTGTTTTAATGTTTAGTGAAATAGATAGATGTGTTTCCAAAGGAAATGTCTTTTTAGGACATTATGATTTAGTCTTGAAGAATGATAGATGAGTGAAAATAATGTTTGATAGGTTTTATTAGGCACGCAAAGCCTAAATCCAGATGTGAGAATTTAGTATCAAGTATTTCATCCATCAGACCGGGCAAATTTAGTAGGAGAGTATTTTATACATGAAACTGGACAGAAATGTTATCAGAAAGGCAGATATAGTATGAAGCTATTTCACGGGAATGTAGATAAGATTAACAATAGCAAGATTGTAGCCACGTGGCGAGGACTGTATAAAAAGCGGCGAATAACACGCCCCGCGTGGTAAACCTATAATGTTACGCCATGTGACACGTTGTGTATTTAGTTCCAGTTTGGTTTAAGTCGAGAATAATTATATTTTATTTTTCTAATGTAAAAGTAATTGAGTGTATTTCACGATAGCCTACTTATCATAATTCTACTGTATATATTTAATGGGTTACTGTGAGGTGAGAATATGTATTTAGATTTCTGGAGAGCGCGAGGCCACTCCTTTGTTGAGACATGTGTTTCTCTGGTTGCTCCCGGCGGAGCATGGAAACACCAATGTGGCTGGTGTCTATCACAAGCCGACAAGAAGCATTTTTATGCTATGGCAGTGATTTGTTTCGGTAACGATGTGTTTCGTGTGATGAGATTCTCAGTCGCACCAGTCGTCACATACGACATGCTTCAGAATGCAGTAACGAATATTGAGATAGATCAGTTACGAGGTAGGAGCTTATTCTCATTACTGAGAGTATTTGTTGTACATACAGTTGAATATTATTTTATGTCCATTTTATGATTATTTAATTATGGTTATGTGAGGAATGGTTGTGAGAGCACGTGGGCTCACTTCAAGGTATATATTTCTCTTCTCCGCTCCTGAGGGAGCATGGGGCCAACAGTGTGGTTTGCCTCCATATTAAGTATTCATATGCTAGGGCAGTAGTGTTTCGGTAGCAATCTGTGTTACATGGTGAGATTGCCAGCCCCACGCACAACACCTTACTAGTCTCATTGGACGACATGCATGAGTGTGTGTGTGTGTGATAGCTGAGTGTGTGCTCTTGCAGTAGTGGTTTCCGTAGCAACCTGTGTTACATGGTGAGATTGCCAGCCCCACACACAACACCTTACTAGTCTCATTTGGACGACATGCATGTGTGTGTGTGTGTGATAGCTGAGTGTGTGCTCTTGCAGTAGTGGTTTCCGTAGCAACCTGTGTTACATGGTGAGATTGCCAGCCCCACGCACAACACCTTACTAGTCGCATTGGATGACACACATGAGTGTGTGTGTGTGTGTGTGATAGTTGAGTGTGTCAGGTGGCGGCGTAGGACAGTTTGACAGGTGAGAGCGTGGTGTTTCTCATTCAGTATTATATTATGATTTTAACTATTCTGTGCTTTGTTTGCTTCTTCAGATTAGCATCGGGCACTGTTGGGTGTTTTGTTTGTTTGGTTTGGTGTTATGTTCGCTAGTTTATTTGTTTAATGTTTGCTTTGTCACTGAATGGGCTGTAAAAATAAATATAGTCCCTGCCTCTAGAATCAAGAGTTTTATTGTTGTTCGGGTCGGTGCGAGTGTAGCAAGAGAGTGATCACACATCACAATACATCATCATCATCATCTTCTCGCCCACCCTATCACAATTGGCGTCGTCGGCAGGATAAGGCAGACAGTGACACCGAGCAAACAGCGAACGAACAAATATTGTAAACACCCAGCAGTGCATTCCTGCAGCAAGATGGCTAATGCGCATATGAAGATACTGTACGTGGAGGAGCCAGAGATAAGGTTATTTAGTGGAGAGGGGAGACCCACTTGGCAAGAGTTTGTGGAGGATGTGGAAGCCGCGTGGAAGGTGGCGCCTTTTTGCGCAGAAGACAAGTTAGACATGATATGGAACAACGTTACACCAATGGTATCTAGAGAGTTACGGATACAAGGTGGAGCCAAGGCCAGCCCTGAGAAGTTACTGGAAATTGTAAAAAAAGCCTACAGCGAGCAACCACAAGTCAGTGAGGTGAACAGGAATTTCCCTTGGGAATATGCTGTTTATGGTGGAAGTAAAAAGCCTGAGACACGGGTCCAGATAGCAAGTGCAGAAGTTAAGAAGGAGGAGGAGGCACTCAGAGCAGAGTTATCCTTCCTAAAATCCCAGATAGCACAGATGTCAGAGTCCAGTTCGCCAGCACAAGAGGAGGTGCAGAGAAAGAGAGCACCATGCCAGCCGCGGAAGCAGCCAAAGCACAACGAGGAGGTGTGTCCGCGGGAACAGCCAACGCAAGACAAGGAGGTGTGTCCACGGGAACAGCCAAAGCACGACGAGGAGGTGCATGTTCTGGTATGTGAGAGTCAAGCTGTTGTTAACGAAAGCAGTGAGCTGACAGTACCGACCAGTGCAGCTGCACCGACAAGGCGAAAAGGAGTTTGCAAGTGGTACAGTGTCCGCAGGGGATGGGGATTCATCACGCCAGATGATGGAGGTATTGATGTATTTGTACATCAGACCAAGATCTTCAGAAAGGGATTCCGGAGTCTGGCGAGAAATGAGAGAGTAGAGTTTGACAGCAAACCATCGGTCCAGGGCATGGAAGCAATTTATGTATGCGGCATTGGCGGTCAAGAGTGTAAGGGCAGCAGAAAGCGACCCATGGCACAGAGGAAGCCCAGAAAGATAAGGTGCTATAATTGTGGTGAGTTCTCAGGCCACATGGCAGCCAAGTGCCCACAAGGCCCGCTCCTGAAAAGATGCTTTGGATGCAAGTCAACTGAACATTTGATAGCCGCCTGTCCCTCAAAGAGCTCTTTCCCGAGACGTGCTACCACAACCAGGTTTCCTTCCGGGTGCAAGCCAAGAGATGACCGTGACAACTGTCACCCTAAGGGAGCCGAGAAGATTGGTAGTCGGTTAGGGGAGGAAACTCGTCTTAAGCAGAGAGGAGGGAGTGCAAATCAAGGTTCAGCAGAGGAAACTCATCAAAAGCAGACTGTGGGGAATGTAAGCCACCGTCCACACAAAATGAGTGCAGAACACGTCAAGAGCGATCCCCCTACAGATTCGACAGCTACATGCACTGGCAAGCAGATGTCACAAGCCAGCAGCGACGCGGCACAAGTAGGCGAATCTTCTAGACCACAGCAACTGCCAGCCCGACAAAGCACAACTAGGGACATGTCGACCAAGACAGTCCCCAGCCGGGTTGTACCGATGACAGAAGCTCAGCCCAAAGCATCGCCGCAGAGAAAGAGTCATACGCAGCACCAACGATCTAAGAGGCTACGATCGAAGCGCCAGAGGTGGTGATGTTGTCGGGACGACAACAAAATCAGGAGGGAGATATGTGATGGGCCGGGAAGACACCCCTGAGGCCCCACCCCCACTTCAGTTCAAGGCATGTTTGTCGCCCATATATTTTCGGTCGGCCCACGTGACTGTCAGATCACGTGACGGCGCGAGCCTGGGTTGTGAAAAATCTGAAGTAGAAGATTGATGAAAATGCCATAATAATGCATTTAAATTAAGTTGTGGTGTAGAATTGTGTTATATTAAATAGCTGTAGGTTTTATTTGTGTTTTCGCTATTCCTAAGCGATAATCGCGTGTGATATTTAAGTAGTCAAGATTAATACGCCTAGCGCAGTAAAGTGAGTGATTAGCCTAGTGCCTATAAAAAGAGATAGCGAGCTACCAGCGGACCTTTCCTAGTATCAGCCGCCAGAGAGAACAGACGACAGAGCCAAACTGTAAATGCATTGAGCACGTGAGTTAATTTAAATTAGAATTAATTTTATATAATTCTAGAATTATATTCAGCACGAGTCTGTTTTAATGTTTAGTGAAATAGATAGATGTGTTTCCAAAGGAAATGTCTTTTTAGGACATTATGATTTAGTCTTGAAGAATGATAGATGAGTGAAAATAATGTTTGATAGGTTTTATTAGGCACGCAAAGCCTAAATCCAGATGTGAGAATTTAGTATCAAGTATTTCATCCATCAGACCGGGCAAATTTAGTAGGAGAGTATTTTATACATGAAACTGGACAGAAATGTTATCAGAAAGGCAGATATAGTATGAAGCTATTTCACGGGAATGTAGATAAGATTAACAATAGCAAGATTGTAGCCACGTGGCGAGGACTGTATAAAAAGCGGCGAATAACACGCCCCGCGTGGTAAACCTATAATGTTACGCCATGTGACACGTTGTGTATTTAGTTCCAGTTTGGTTTAAGTCGAGAATAATTATATTTTATTTTTCTAATGTAAAAGTAATTGAGTGTATTTCACGATAGCCTACTTATCATAATTCTACTGTATATATTTAATGGGTTACTGTGAGGTGAGAATATGTATTTAGATTTCTGGAGAGCGCGAGGCCACTCCTTTGTTGAGACATGTGTTTCTCTGGTTGCTCCCGGCGGAGCATGGAAACACCAATGTGGCTGGTGTCTATCACAAGCCGACAAGAAGCATTTTTATGCTATGGCAGTGATTTGTTTCGGTAACGATGTGTTTCGTGTGATGAGATTCTCAGTCGCACCAGTCGTCACATACGACATGCTTCAGAATGCAGTAACGAATATTGAGATAGATCAGTTACGAGGTAGGAGCTTATTCTCATTACTGAGAGTATTTGTTGTACATACAGTTGAATATTATTTTATGTCCATTTTATGATTATTTAATTATGGTTATGTGAGGAATGGTTGTGAGAGCACGTGGGCTCACTTCAAGGTATATATTTCTCTTCTCCGCTCCTGAGGGAGCATGGGGCCAACAGTGTGGTTTGCCTCCATATTAAGTATTCATATGCTAGGGCAGTAGTGTTTCGGTAGCAATCTGTGTTACATGGTGAGATTGCCAGCCCCACGCACAACACCTTACTAGTCTCATTGGACGACATGCATGAGTGTGTGTGTGTGTGTGATAGCTGAGTGTGTGCTCTTGCAGTAGTGGTTTCCGTAGCAACCTGTGTTACATGGTGAGATTGCCAGCCCCACGCACAACACCTTACTAGTCTCATTTGGACGACATGCATGTGTGTGTGTGTGTGTGATAGCTGAGTGTGTGCTCTTGCAGTAGTGGTTTCCATAGCAACCTGTGTTACATGGTGAGATTGCCAGCCCCACGCACAACACCTTACTAGTCGCATTGGATGACACACATGAGTGTGTGTGTGTGTGTGTGTGATAGTTGAGTGTGTCAGGTGGCGGCGTAGGACAGTTTGACAGGTGAGAGCGTGGTGTTTCTCATTCAGTATTATATTATGATTTTAACTATTCTGTGCTTTGTTTGCTTCTTCAGATTAGCATCGGGCACTGTTGGGTGTTTTGTTTGTTTGGTTTGGTGTTATGTTCGCTAGTTTATTTGTTTAATGTTTGCTTTGTCACTGAATGGGCTGTAAAAATAAATATAGTCCCTGCCTCTAGAATCAAGAGTTTTATTGTTGTTCGGGTCGGTGCGAGTGTAGCAAGAGAGTGATCACACATCACAATACATCATCATCATCATCTTCTCGCCCACCCTATCACAGGTAGAAACTAAGGTCATGGGGAAATAGAACACTTTCCATAATTTACTAGAAAACACTATCTAGAGGAGAGCATTCACCTTCTCTTCTTCTTGTTCTGATCTCAAATAGGTCTCTTTCTTTCTTAATGAACCAATTTCTAGAGATCTTCTTGATAACATTCCATAAGCCATCCCCAGCAACAACTACTATTGCAGTTGCACCAAGGGCCTATGAATGTTTTTATAATTATGTTTTTATTCAGGATTTCTTCATGGATAAAAACCTATGTAGTTTCAGAGCATTCTTTAAGAGAACACAAGATGAGGACAGCTGATTCAAAAATAGAACATTTTAAGAAGTGACATAAGTTTAGGTTATTGTGCTTGCAACTTCATTATGTGAGAGAATCACTTCAGAAATTATCACAAAAAATAATGTGGTGGTCCTATGCTTTTCAAGGAACAAATAAGGTACAATCTTTTATTGATGAGAAGAAAATTTATGAAACACTGTTTTGCTGCCAGTCGTGAAACAGGTTTTAGGACTAAGCTACGTCTTCAGATGATACTAGACTGGTAACATGTATAATCTTGTTGAATATGCTACTATTTCTGCAACTAAGATGCTTCTTTGCTTAAAAAAGGAGCAGAAGAAGCTTATTTACATGCTTACCGATTACATCTTTCCATATATCTGACTGTTTTACTTCATGCCATTCTGATCTCTTCCGGTCCATGCTTCCAACTTTCTGGGAATTAATGTCTGAATTTTTAGAGACACTAGTCCAGTCACATTCCTGGATAACATGCAAACAAAATCATAGGTTATGTGAAGGATTCCTGAAATCACCACCAACTAATACTTTTATCACCAGGTTCAACTTTGAGACAGTCAACAGTTCCAGAGTGTTTGAAGTGTATTTGTATAAACAACAAAGTCTGTGGTCTATACCCTTAAATAATTTCTCACTGTCCACAAAGATGATGTATAAATGTGCCTGAAATTAATGATTCAGAGTCTTGCCATCTGGTCTAAAATTTGTTTCCTGTTCAAAATTCTGCATGTTCTTTCAAGAGTTTGTTAATCTAAAGCTTCTTTCACATGGTATAGCGTCACTCAGGTCAGAATTTTGTTTAGCCACTGCCAAGTTTTATGTCTCAACAGTTGGTGTGTATAATCACATTGTCTCTCTTAAGTAATTTAAATATAACAAGCTGGAAGGGAACAGAAAGCCAAGAAAATGAACACAGAATAAATGGAGTTATCTTCAGAACATAAGACAGGTATAGGGAGACTAAAAAGCATGGAGAAGAGAAATGGAGACAGTCATGAAATAGATAACAGAAAGACCCGCAGCTGGTATAGGATAGGAAGGTTTGCTATGAATTTGTTGAAAGTATATGCTCTTTACGAAGCTGAAAGGTAATGGTTATCTTTCACTCATTTCCTTATGTGATTTACATATGGCTTAATATAGCTTGATATGTTTTATGCCCTGTTTACATTAAGTTTTTCTATTACCACCATAAGGCCCCTGATGCTGGCTGCTCATGGACCAGTTTTCACAAGATATAAACCATTTTTAAATCTCCTGCATACCAGTTCAATAGACTAGCTTCACTAAATCCCCCAGATTTACTGCCAGAAGAAGTTAAGCTACAGATTAACTGTGAAAGACTACTAAAGAAAGAAATAAAGAATGCCATAAAGCTTCTTCAAGATGGAAAAGTGGTCCAGATAGCATTCCAGCAGTGGTCATCAAAGCAGATAACTGCTACAGAGATTTTCTACAAATTGCTTGCAAAAGTCTGGGAGAAAGAACGAATGAATGAACTTTATTTTCAAAGGGTTGAGATTTGGGCAAGGAGGTCCGTCTGACATTCTGCCCTTCCTTTCTCTCACCTTTCATACTGAATTCACTTATTCTCATATGCATTTTACATATCAATTTCAAGGAATTCAACGTTGTAAAGTAAAATAATAATATAGCACACTCATATTAACATTAATTACTTATAAGCATGACATAACATTTTCCCTGTCGAATACGCCACAAAGCTCCAAACCAGTGCTAAACGGAGAAAATCTACATTTAAATGAAAATCCAAACTACCTAGGCATTACTTTTGATTGCTGTCTGACTTGGAAAAAACAAGTTGATAGAAACTGAATGAGAGCAAGGCAAAGAACAGTAATTATGAAAAAACTTGCTGGAACAACTTGGGGAGCAGATGACAGAGTGCTAAAGACGTTATACACTGGGCAAGTGTAGAGTATGGCACTGCAGCACGGGCAACACCAGCTAAGTCAAACTTCGATAAAATCAGCAGACTCCAAAATCAAGCAATGAGAATTATAACTGGTGGCATGAAGACAACACCTATAAAATAGAAATACTCAAAAAGATTACATGCCCCACAAGAATTCAGAAGAAGGCACTGGCAATGGATAGGACACATACTGAGGAAATGTGTTGATGGCATTACAAGGCAGTCCTTGTTCTGGAACACTGAAAGTAAGAGAGGCAGAGGTAGACCAAGAAACACATGGAGAAGAGAACTGGAGACAGATGAAAATGATGGGGAAAACATGGAGAGAACCTGAGCTCATGGCATGTGACAGGAGGACTTGGCATGTGTTTGTTGAAGGCCTATGCTCCTTGAAGAGCTGAGGGTAATGAATGAATACTGGTATGTAAGCAATTTGATTATAAACATTGTTTATTGTGGGCTTTTCCACAGCCAAAGTCGAGGATTTTGTCTGAACTGATATTATCATATGGTGTGTTCATGCAAACTCTACATGTTTGTTGCCTCTTTCAGTTTTTTTCTCTCCAAGCCATAACTTGTCGCCACTTCCACTCTTTCATTACCAACTTTCAAACTGAAGGCTGCAAACACCACAGCTGTCTTATGAGATTTGCATTGGGCCATAGCCGTGCCAAATTCATTGTAGAATGTGCCAACTACTTTTCTTTCCTTCCCACTACTGGTGTGTGTATTTGTGTTGAAATTAACTCTTAGTATATGGCAAGCCATTTCAAGTGGCTCACAGTTTGGCTCAAAATAAGGAAAGCCACTTAAAGCAGCTCATAATGGTGAAGTCCCTTTGACTGAAGGTCAAACAAAATTTACTGAAATTTCTTCCGGTTCAGTATTTGTAATGTCTTCTGCTATAACTCCTGTGTTTATATGTGCTAGAATTTTTTTTTTTTTTTTTTTTTAATCTATGATGTGGTATTCGTTATTAATACTTTAAGCAACAGCTACTTAATGTAAACAAACTTTTTCTGGCTGAAATGGCTGCACATTCAAATCACTGTAGGCAGAGTTTATTGGTTGAACATAGGTTACAGATTATTCACTCATGGACTGGAAAGGGCAATGATAATTTATTGTTGTGATTTAAAAGAATTTAGTGAGTTAATCAATAGATTCTGAGAATGAGGGGGCATTTACCCAGGCTAGACCTAGCTGAAGAAGGGGGAGAGGAGAGATGAAAGGAGAACATAAAGGTTTTATAAAAGATAAAGAATATAGATTCAGATCACAACTCAGACCAAAAACAATTACAATTGATAAAACAGTGCTTCTGGCTAATATTAGAATTAGAGGCGGGCGCCGTACGTCTCAGCCACTTTGACCACCTCTTAGGGGAGAAGCTACAGTGAAATGCTATTTTTGTAAGTAACTGCTAACTCCGCCAATGCCGGTCCTAAGCCCGGATGAAAAAGGAGGAGGGCGGCCTGCATGGAGGCCGTAAGGAGGCAGCCCCTCCACCATGCAAAGGCACAACAGGCTAATCACCTGTTTGCTTTAAATCACGATTACTAGCAACACAAGAGAGAAAACTGGACTGATTCTAAAGGCGACGAACTGGAACGGACTACGGACTACGACTTATGGAACTTGGAACACAAGAAGTATAAATGGGAAGGAAGAGGAGCTGGTGGAAGAGATGAGGAAAGCAAAACTAGAAATCCTGGCTATAACGGAAACAAAGAAAAAAGGACAAGGAGTCATGGATCTCGATGGCAACACGCTGCTCTACAGTGGTGTACCCATGTCTGAAAGAGCTAAAGGGGGCGTGGGTTGCATTGTGGCCCAAAATCAAACAGATAGTATCAAGGGATGGAAGTTTGTCTCGGAGCGCATTATGGTTGTTAAACTAAAAGAAGGAGAAACCATAGTCAACCTGGTCATAGTGTATGGGCCAAATGAGGATGAGAGAGCAGAGGTCAAGGAGGAATTCTTCGAGCTGCTTCAAAGGACAGTGGATGACTGCCTAGATGAAGTTATCATGCTCGGAGATTTTAATGCCAGAGTTGGAAATGACCATGCTAGATGGGGTGGAGTTATCGGAAGATATGGAGAAGATACTCTCAATGACAATGGAAAGCGACTCCTTAGATTCTGCAGTGAGCAGAATCTGATCATTACAAACACAAAGTTCCCCCATAAGCGCATACATGCATACACTAGATGTGAACCAACAAAGAATGAGAAGTCAGTGATCGACTATGCCATTGTTCGGAGAAGCTCATTCAAATATGTCCGAGATGCTAGAGTCTGGAGGGGGCCAGAGATTGGAAGTGATCACTACCTGCTAACAATCAAAAGAACAACTGAAAGAGTTGCTCAGCCTAGGAACTGTCCAACATCATGCAAGAAACCAAGTAAATGAGCAGGAGAAATGAGCATTAGGACCTACAAGCTGAGAGAGCCAGAAATTAAGACCAGATATCAGGGGCTTATTGCTGCAGCGGTGAGCAACACAGAAGAACGACCTGATGACTTGGAAACCCTCTGGATTAAATTCAAGGATATCATTAAGACAGCTGCTGCAGAAGCATGCGGTGAAGTCCGACTTGGAAACAAGAGAAAGAGGACACCTTGGTGGACAGAGGAAGTCAAAGAGAAAATAAGAGAGAAGAAAATGGCATGGAAACAATACTTAGGAGCTAAAAACACAACAGGACAAATGGAAAAATATAGAGAATATGTGACACTCAGAACAGAAGCAAAGAACAAAGTGCTAGCAGCAAAACAGAAGTCCTGGGAAGAATTTGGAGAAAAGCTAGAAAAAGATGCACAAGAAAACCAGAAATTGTTCTATAAGACCCCAAAGAACATGAGGAAGGAAAAACAATGCCCTCTCAAATTTATAAAGGACAAGCAAGGCAAATTGCTTACTGCCCCGAAGGAAGTAATGGGAAGATGGAAAGAATATTTCTCAGAACTCCTGGATGGTGAGCATGGTGAAGCATCAGAAATGATAAACACTAGCACAGAAGAGAAAACCAATGATGGTGAAGATGACATAAAGATGGAAGAACTGAAGGCAGCACTGGAGAAAATCAAGATGGGCAAAGCAGCAGGGCATGATGGTATAACACCAGAAATGGTTAAGTTCACGGGAGCATCAGGCGACCTATTACTCTTAAGGGTTTTACAGGCAGCGTGCTACAACAAGACCATACCAAAGGATTGGGAGATTCCCATCATAACACCAATTTTCAAAAAGGGTGACAATCGACAGTGTGGAAACCATAGAGACATATCCCTTCTCAGTGTCCCTGGTAAAATCTACTCTAGAATCCTAGAGCAGAGACTCCGACGCCTAGCTGAGCCACAATTGGATGAGGTCCAGTGCGGATTCCGAGCAAACCGAAGTACTCAAGACCTAATCTTCACACTCAGACAGCTGAGTGAAAAGGCCCTTGAGTATAAGAGTGAGATCCATCTTTGTTTCATAGATCTGGAAAAGGCGTTTGACAGGGTCCCCTGGAGCAAACTTTGGGAATGTTTGGCAAGGAAGAATATTCCAGCACCTCTGATTCATGCTATACAGAGCTTCTACAAGTCTTGCAGAAATTATGTGAGGACAGCAAACCATAAGTCGGAAGAGTTCAGGACCACCACTGGTGTAAGACAAGGTGATATCCTATCACCTTACCTCTTCATACTCCTTATGGACGATGTCATCAAGGCATGTAAGGAAAGAACAAGAAAGTATTCAGTGGGGTACTGGAAGATGAGACAGGTCTATATTTCGGAGCTGGCATTTGCTGATGATGTTGCCCTGATTGCTAAATCAGAGGCACATCTCCAATCCAACCTGCAAGTCTGGAAGGAAGAGCTGGAGAAGAGAGGGATGGTCATAAGCAGCTCTAAAACAAAATCCATGGTGATATCACGAGAAGAAAGAAAACATCAGATTAAGCTGGGAGAACAGGTCCTGGAGCAGGTCGACCACTTTAACCTTTAGCACGCTGCGGGCGACACATGTCGCTGAAGATAACCTATGCTCTGCACGCTGGAGCTGCCATGTGTCGCCTTACGGATATCACCGTTTCTAGCACGAGGACTTGTGTACACGTGATTTCAGCCCCGTATGTTAAGTTGTAATGTTATTTCCAAGAGAGTTAGCTTCCGTTTCCGATCTTACAAAAGTGATGGGTGTATCCGCGTTTATTTTTTGTAAATTTTTTAAATCGAAATGAATCGGTATCAACACGCGGCCATATTTGCTCTAATTTTATTGGATTCTGACGCCATGCGGTGGGGATAAGATTTTTGTCTTTATAAGCGCTGATATCGTTTCTCAGAATATGTTTGATGGCTGAGATGGAAACGAAAGTAAAATGGCCTTTCAAGTATGTATAATGTTAGGGGTTAGGACTAGGAATATCGGAAAGATTTAGAATTTCGGCCGAATGTCACAGCTGACGAGAGCGTTTGTTGCTTTGCTACTGATGATGGGTGTAACGAAAAGATCGTCATTTGATTTGTATTGGTCTATTGGTATAATGACTTTCATTGAGATGCAAGGGATATGGACCCTTCGTTTGCTGTTTATTTTTTTAAATTTTTTTTTAAATTTTAAAATTAAAAAAAAATATTTTTTTATTATTTTAAATTTTTTTTTCGTTTTTTCATCTTTCCTTTCCTCTTTTCCTATCACATCTAATATGTACACAAACAAATTTTATATCATCAGATTCACCATTCATTTATTTATATAAATTCCAAAAATGATAGCAATTGACCAAGAAACACAAAAACTAGAGACATTAAGGGTCACCCACTATAGAAACGGGACGCTGTGAAAAAGAATGCAGCTGCAGGCAAAAATTTTCGCCAAAGAATGCAGCGTGCTAAAGGTTAAATACCTCGGAGCTATTATAGACCGAAAGGGAGGCATCAAAGAAGAGTTGGCCACTCGAAAAGCAGCAGCTGGGAGACTTTTTCAGGCCATAAATCGAGGATTCCTCAGCAAGAGAGAGGTTGGTAAGAAAACGAAGATGGCTGTATACCGCTCCACCTATGTCCCAGTCTTGACATACGGATGCGAGTCATGGGCACTGACTACAACCCATAAAAGCCAGATCCAAACCTCAGAAATGAGGTATCTGAGGAAGGTGGTTGAAGTAACAAGAAGAGACATGGTACGCAACCAGACAATACGTCAAGGCCTTAAATCCTACCCCCTGCAGACCCAAGTAGAACAGTCCCAATTAAGATGGTTTGGCCATGTCTGCAGAATGGGAGAAGATCGGATACCACGATAAGCATGGGAAACAAAGAGCCAAGGATCCAGACCCCGAGGACGACCCAGAGTCCGCTGGGAGGACAACATTAGACAATCTTTGAAGGATCGAGGACTAGAATGGAACCAGGCCAGGAGGAAGACAGCCGATAGGATAGTCTGGCGCTCTCTCTTCCAAACCTCTACACCTCACGGTAGAAGGGGAACGACTAAGTAAGTAAGTAAGTAACTGCTGAGTTTTGTAAGTAACAGGCTTAACTACAACACTGTCAACAGTAATAGATATGCATAGCCATGAATCTGATGATATAATGCTATTGGTTGCCATGGAAATGGTAGCCATATAAGAGTTTAATCCAATATTTAAATTGCCTAATGTGCTTATAAGTTATGAGAAGCAAATTTAAAACAGATACTCCACATTGTATTTTAAAACTTTTGTCACGTTAGATTTTTTATACCTTCAGTAGATTCTGAGATATAGAACTTTAAAGCTGGCATCTAAAACTGGTAGCACATTTTCGCAAACTTTTGCGAAATTATTTGCAGTTAACTTAAATTTTTTTTAAGATATCAGAAACCAGATCTGACGCGTTTTGTTATCCAATGGAAAGCATCTGTACCAAATCTCATATTGATTGATTAAAACATCATAAGTTATAAGAAAATTATTAACGTAAAATTAAATTCTGAGAAATTCATTGTTTCCTTCATATGAAAAGCAAAATTTCTTAAGAAAATAGAATTTGAAAAATAAACATTTACCTTCTTAGAATGTGTTCTGACAAATAATTTTGACACTTAGATTCAGGAGAACATAAATTATCAGAACACAGAATAATCCCAATTTTCACTTTTGACTACTCAAAATGCACGGACGCTCCACCCCTTAAAGACATCAATAATACTAAAGCATCCTTATAATGTTATAAATATTTTACATACCTTAAAATCTGTTTCCGGCTTTATTTCTGCAAACAGATCTGCAACATTAGCTTCCATATTGCGTCCAACCTGAAAGCAATGAACGCAGAAGGTATCTTCTTAAGACTATAAAGATATACTACATATATTATTTACATAACACTTGAATATCATAAATGCCAAGCAATAAAGGTAAAGAATCCTGTTACACGCCTATTGAGGCATTTTGGGAATATGGTGTTAGACTTGTATTTTCTTAACCATCAGCACACTAGGGGTGATATGGTCAGCATCACGCTGGCTCCCTTAACCTTCCCAGAGTTGTTCTGGTACCCAATTCATGAGGCTGGGGTGACCCCAGAGCCATTTGTGGTCTAAAAAATTGCACCTCAACTGGGGATTGAACCACAGACCACCTAGTTAGGATGCCAGTGCACTAACCACTGTGCTACTGTGGCTCATCAAACAATAATCATTGTGAAATGACGGGGCCTAATACAGCTTCATTAGCCATAAACTGGCATGTCTGTATTAAGACTTTTTTTCAATAAATAACTCATCACTTTCCATGTCTTCCTTGTGCTGGTCTGTTTAGACACCTGTGCTGGAGCAGAACTGATTTAGGGTTATCACTTACAGATCCTGAAATTCCCCTGTTTAATCTAGTCAAGGGTTTGGAAACCAATTAATCACGATTTATCCATAGATCATAGAGGATGATTTGGAAGATCTTTATGGGATGAAGGGAAAAGAAAAGGATGCAAGGATTATCCTATTTAATATTTTCCCTGTCACTGACAGTTACATTATTCCTTTGCAATTTGTGAGCTCTCATAAATCTTTCTTTTTGGGCAACTTGGTCAGACAGCAATCTTCCATTTTTCTGGAATTTCTTCTCCCTCCCAGATTTTTTCAAGTAATTAGCATAATATCACTGCAGAGGAGGGACTCAATGACACAACAATAGAGAATGCAGTCAGCGACCGATAGCTTGACTGCTTGCATCAGGGTCAGCGAACCAGAGCTGACCAAGACCCTACTCCACCTCCAAGTGGTGGTCCTGGAAACAGGCTGCATCACTGCAGTCTCGCTGAGAAAGTAGGGGTAGAAGAGGGAAGGCTAACCCAGTCCAAAAAAAAATGCTGTGCGGAAGTTGGATATGTCGACCGAAAGGGGCAAATATTGCAGCTTCGCGGAGCAAGCAAAGACATCAACAACAGAATGAACAAAGCAAGAACAGCCTTTTTTAGTCTAAACAACATCTGGAAGCCCTCTCAGTACAGCACAAGCACAAAATTAGGATTAGATCAGAGCTTTGTGCTTTCTGTGCTTCTCTATGGCATGGAGAGCTGGAGAGTTACAGAGAAGGAAATGTCGAAATTGTCCTCTTTTCACACAACATGCCTAAGAAAAATTCTCTGAATCTTTTGGCCGAATACCATCACCAACCAAGATCTGCTTACTCGGAGCAAGCAAGAGGACATGCACACCATCATAGCTGGCAGACGCTGGAGCTGGGTTGGCCATGTCCTCAGAAGAGACCCCGATGCCATCACAAGAACAGCTATGCTATGGACCCCTGAAGGAAAACAAAAGAGAGGCTGACCAAAAACAACTTGGCGGAGGACTGTGGAGGCTGAGATGCAAAGAATGAACCAGAGTTGGGGCACTGTACAAAGGATGGCCGCCAACCGAGCAAAGTGGAATCAATTTGTTGTTGCCCTACAAGACGCCACCAGGTGTAATGGCCACTGACTGCTTTGACGGTTGGCGGCTAAGGATCAAAGAAGAAGAAGAAGCTGTAAACAAGCACAAAGCAACCAACGTCCTTTTCTGGATGAATGAGGAAGAAGAAGACTGCAGAGGTGACACTATTTGGTTGGATGGCTGCTGCTGGAAAGCCATCTGGACCAGCATCTTTTCCATCTTTTTAGAAGCGCCATAACTTTATTTATTTCTCACTTATTTGGTATAGAAGCTAGATGATGGCCAGGTAGCACATGATGCTCCTTTAACAAACAAGGTGGTTCCACAGAGACCTCTTTAACATTGTTCTCATTTCTATAGAAGCCCCCTTTGATCTTAATTGTACAACAACAAACAAAAAACAAGGTGGGCTTTCCCTTGCCTTTCATTGCTTTTCTGTGTGGCAAGAATCTCCATACATGTTTGACCAAAAAAGTCTAACCTGAATGGCAGTGTAAAGGTGAGATGATAAGGCACCACAACTTTGAAGGCTATTAAGTGATAAAGCTTTAAAGATGTTTTATATAGGCTTCGTTCACAATGAAGACCTGCTAACCTTCAATATTTGATAAGTAAAATTAACACACACATACACAAAAACAGCAAACAAACAACAGCAACTTAATTTCTGCTATTTGTCTACAATTATGTTTGAGACATTTGTTTTAATATTATTTGGTGATTGGTCATAAAACAGTTTGTTGCAAGTTACAACCTTTAACTGCTAACTACACATAACTAAGCTAGAATTTCAGCTTAACAAATTCCCACTACAGACCACCATAAATTCTGAAAAAGCTCACTTGAAACTGTCCAAAATAATATATTTACACATCCAGTATATTTGAGACATTTGTTTTAATATTATTTGGTGATTGGTCATAAAACAGTTTGTTGCAAGTTACAGCTTTTAACTGTTAACTACGCATAACTAAGCTAGAATTTCAGCTTAACTAATTCCCACTATAGACCACCATAAATTCTTAAAAAGCTAACTTGAAACTGTCCAAAATAATATATTTACACATCCAGCATGTTGCAACACATATCTTACATCTCTGAAATTTCACATGCCAAAGATCCTTAAACACAACAATATCATTAAGGGGAGGAGCTACACAGAAATGCTATTTTTGTTATTAATCATATGATTTCAACTAAAATGCAGAGACTTAACCTACATCAACCATAGATATGTACAATAAAGTGTTTGATGGTAGTGCATCTTTGGTTGCCATGGAAATGGTGGCCATATTGGATTCTTTTGTTCTGTTTCAAATTGCTTAGGCTTTTTAATTTATTAACCTATGAGCACCAAATTTTAAAAGGTTTTTATTATATTTTAAAACTTTTGTCAGATTGGATTTTTTAACTTTAGTAGATCAAAAGTTACAGGGCTTTGAATCTGGTGTCTAAAAATAGTAACAAAGTGTGCTAAATTTTACATTCATTTTTTGAATAAATCAAAAGTTTTATGAGATATAAAAAAATTGATCTGACAAACGTTTTAAAATGTTATGGGCAGTATATGAGTCAAATCTCAATGTAATTAATTAATAAATGTGCAAGTTATAAGAAATTTATAAAAAGAAAAATAGATTTTGACAAAATCTAATTTTTCTCTATAATTTTTTTTTTTTTTTTTTTTTGCGTTCATCCGCTAATACTCGAGGCGAAATCTCAGGTTATTATTTTATGTCTAACCTGACACTGATTTTACGTGAGTATCCCTTTATTTCTTGTACAGAGACAGGTGTCCCTCGCCATTCAGGCAAATACTTATCCCTTTATTTCTTGTACAGAGACAGGTGTCCCTCGCCATTCAGGCAAATACTCGCCGATTTCGGAGGTACCCATTGCAGCTGGGTCGGCTCAGGAGCTGCCAGTCCCTGGTCGACAACACTCCTTCAAATGTCCTCGCCAGGTCTCGAGTTAATCCAGTCCAAATCCCGGTCGACGAAAAATCCTCAAATGCCGTCGCCCGGGTTTGATCCTGTATCACCCGGTCGCCAGAGCGGTGTTGTAACCACTACGCTAGCGCGGCTCCCTTCTCTATAATGAAACTATAACTGTAGAAATATTTAATATTATCTTAAAAAAAAGAGTGAAAGAGTCTGTTCTGAGGTGTTTAGGTTTCTATAGAACCACATGGATTAAACCTCAAGTGTGGAACTTTCTTTTATTTAATAAGTCTCAAGATGTATCAATGTTGTCTCAGGTTATGCGTCTTCTGTTTCCTTATATGGAATTACATGGCAAACACACTAACCTGGAAATTATAAATTTCAGCTGTGACATTTGCATTTCCGAAATAAGTAACCTGCTTACATTAATGTATATATTTGGACGAATCCAAAAATATAGAGTATGTAGTGATGTAAGCTTAGTTGCTATGGAAGAAAGCAGTTCTAATTAGACATATTTTCTTGAGCTTGAGAAAATCTCTTCATACAATACCTTTTTAAAAGTAAAAAAAAACATATTGTTAGAATGCATTTTGACAATTAATTCTGTTATAGTAAGATTCAGGAGATGCTAAAGTATCAGAAAATGAACTAATCCCAAATTCCTCATTTTTATCAATTTTGATCTACACTTGCCTCTCGCTCCTCTGCTTAAAGCTTTTTTATTATCATTTTACATACCTTAAAGTCTGTTTCCTGCTTTATTTCTGCCAACAGACCTGTGACATTAGCTTCCATATTTCTTTCAAGCTGAAAGCAATGAATGAGCATATGATAGGTTCATTTTAAGACTTTTAAGATATACTACAAATTTTTACTCTTACACCTGAATACCATTTGCGGCAAGCAACAATCACTGTGAAATGATAGGGCGTAATGCAGCTGCATTAGCCATAAACTGGCACATTACTCAGATATGCGTTTTTTCATTAAATAATTTGTCACTTTCCATTTCTTCCTCGTCTCTCTACTTCTTTTATTTTCAATATTTATGTGACCCACAGTTCCAGATCTTCATCCTGTCACCACATATTTCACACTGCAGTGAAGACAGCCAAATCTAAAATTTACCTCTCAAATTAAAAAAAAAGACCTCTACACCTCATGGTAGAAGAGGAAGTAATTAAAAAAATAAAACAACCAGAATCAAAATGACAGCTCAGTCCTGACTCACTCTCATTGTGCCGAGACACAAGTAAATCACTGTTGGACAAGATTTTAACTCTTAGACTCTGGAGCAATGCTCACAGTCTTGGTCAGTTTAGAGACCTGTACTAGAGCAATGCTGACCAAAATGATTCATGTTTACCAATAATAATAATAATAATAATAGCCCTTTCTGTCATAACTGACTATGGGAATGAGGCTCTGAGGTGACAGCCCTCATCTGCTTATTTTCCAGGTGTTCCTTTTGACATTTTCTCCTCTCTTCTGTGTTGCCATGAGAGATTCTTTTCACAAATCAGAGGTGGCGCTATAGAGAGCATTGCCACTCGGTGTGATTGGCAGCTTCATCCTCCCAGGTTGTAGGATTTATGTCCAGTGCCCTCATGTCTCTCTTGCACACGTCTTTGAACTTCAGCTACGGTCGTCTAACTGTTCTTTCACAATCTGCCAGTTGTTGTTAGTAGAAGATATCTTTCAGGATGCGACCATCTTCCATGCTGCTGACATGGTCAAGCCAGCGTAGTCTGAGCTAAGCAGTGTATACATGCTTTGAAGGCCAGCATGCGACAACACCTTGACATTGTTCACTTTGTTCTTCCACGAAATACTGAGGATGTGGCATAGACACTGCAGATGGAAGGTATTGAGCCTTCTTTCTTCATTAGCATAAGTTGCCCATGTCTTGCTGCTATATGGAAATGTGCTGGTGATGCAGGTGTTATATACCACAGCTTTGGTCTTCGTTGTGAGTTTGGAGTTTCCTCAAACATGTGTTGTGAGGCAGGCAAAAGTGGCTGCAGCTTTGCTGCTTTGAAATTGTCAATTTCTATGTCCAGAGAGAGTTTGTCTTTGATGGCAGACCTCAGGTATGTGAAGTGGTGCACTACTGCCAATTCATAGTTATTGATTGTGATAACTGGTACAACATCCACATCCTGACCCAGCATATTTGTTTTCTTAGACTTTTTGTGTGGTCAAAAGTCCTTGCATGCTGGGGTGAAGCAATTTATCAATAATCATCTAGATTTTTTACCAATAACAACAAAGAAGTTGGCAACCGGTCTACAACAATCTACTGGTATATCACAGAGGATGATTTGGTAGATCTTTAGGTGATGTAGGGGGAAGGAAACTAGGATAATTTGGACCAACCCTCTGGACTCTTTTAATCTCTAAAGAATGATCCTGTTTAATATTTTCCTTGGCATTGGTAGTTACATTGTTCCTGTGATACTTGTGCATTCTTGTAAATCTTCCTTCTTGGGCAACATGACCAGATATCATTCCTTCCATTTTACTGGAATTTCTTCTCCCTCAAAACTAACCAAGTAATTTGTATAATACTTAGGAGGAAATGTTAATATTTCCTTGAATGGCCCAAACTGGAAAGCCATCTAGACCAGCAGCTTTTCCATCTTTTAAAAGTTTTATGGATTTCTTTATTTATTCCTTATTTGGTACAGAAGCTTGCAGATGGTCAGGTATCATATGTTGCACATGATGCCCCTTGACAAGGTGGTTCCACTAGGACCCTCTTTAATATGGTAACAAATTCCCCATATAGACCACCATAAATTCTGAAAAAGCTCACTTGAAACGGACCAAAATAATATATTTACATATCCAACATGTTGCAACACCAATATTACTTCTCTGAAATTTCACCTTATACCCTAGATCCTTAACACTTTGCTGACCAAATTTGACGATAGTCGAATTTCCGGTTGAAACCCTTGCTGACCAGATTCGACGAAAGTCGAATTAGTAACTCTACTAACGCAACAGACAGCCGTATCGATAGTTTTACGAAACAAGCCTCATCCAGGTATTTTTAATATTCCAAAATGGCTGCGCCCATAAATGATATCGTGAAGCGCTGTTTCTAGCGGAGTTTTGATTAAAATTTCATTATTTTTAGTACAAGAGCCCGTTCTTTGTTTTCATCATGTGTGATGATGAAAACCAGACTTATAACAGAGATGATTCTGACTCTGGCAGCGAATCTGGGGCCGAAAGTGATATCTCATGGCTAAGTAGAGATGTATCACTCAATCGTAACGCAACTGATAGCAGCGACAACGAATTTGGATTAGATGAAGGTGATGTAGGTACATCTGAAGCAGGAGATGGGCGTGGCACAAGAGACCACAGCAAGACTGCACATCAAAATAATCTGTGGAGATGGAGAAAGCTTGCTCAAAACGAACTTGTTGAGCTTGACATGCTTCCTCCATATGAAGAACAAGGTGTCACGGCAGACACAACTGACTATATGTCAATTGATTTTTTCAAACTTTTTTTCCCCGACACTGCCATAGATCTGATCAATGACGAAGTGAATAGGTACGGAGAAAATCACCTCTCTCAGTACACAGGAAATGCTAAGTACAAGAAACGTACTTGGGATAAAACTGATGCAGTTGAAATTTCTGCATTCATAGGCCTTCAGATTGGTATGGGAATGTGTTGCAAACCAGCAGTCTCAGACTACTAGTGTAAGAACCTTTGGTTGAATGATACACCATATTCGAGGGCCATGAGTCGGAACAGGTACTAACAGCTCCACAGAAATCTCCATTTTAATAATAATGATAACAGAATTGAGAGGGGGCAGCCTGGGTATGACCCCCTCTTCAAGCTCAGACCCATACTGGATATTATTTTGCCTACATATAAGCAACACTACACACC